>OX439395.1:8613219-9101671 GCA_949319315.1 Zelleria hepariella
ACAACTATTTTTATTGGCCAATTATTTGAGAACGTTTAAGGTTCTGTTAACTTCACTTATTTGTATTTATGTATCTATTTTATTTAATGTGAAGGTGTGCCCACCGTGTATGTTTTATATCGTGCCGGGACACGCTCCTTCTTACAGATGGTGCCGTGACCAGGATTGAGTCATAAAATTTTAACTAGTTAAATAATTGGTTAAAAACTTAATTAAAAGAATCGAAGTTACTACGGCACTAAATTTTGTCAAGAGTTGGGAAAAGTCAAATAGGAAATTGAACAGGTTACTAAGAAATTAGAGACGTAGGGGCGTATGATTTAATTTAGATATTTTATTACAGAAACGGGTACCATTCGTTTACATAATGATGCGCGTGACCACAGAAATTGCACAATAAATACATCAGATAAAAAGTCTAAGAAACTAGGGGCGTTTAAGCCTGTGTTTAGTTAGATACTGTAAGTTTTAATCCCGATTTATATCAGACGAAGTTTATATGAAGCGGTCCTTCTGCTAAAATGTTTATAGTTTGTTATTGTTTGTGATAAGCCCTGCTATGCGCTGGCGCAACGTTACTATTTCACAAATGCAATCTATTTTTAGAAACGAAAGAAAAAAAAGGGACCCAACGGAAAGGACACGCGCTTGCAGGTAGAATTTGTCACAACGTTTGGCCGTTTTGTGTTTTGAATAATTATTTAGCGTGTACTTTTATCTGATGTATTCTTGTAACGTTATTTGTTTGGTGAAAATGTATAGGGTCTGTTAATATGAAAGAGAGTATTGGTAAAACAATAACATGAAACCTATATAGGTACCTTTTTATATTTTCTTTATAATTATAATTTTATTTTGTTACATTAGACATTTGATTTTATTGCATTTTATCTATGTTATTTGCGCGAATTTCCACTTTGGATTGATATGGATACTCGATTACCCCTGTGATCTATGTATTTTTAATCTCTTTACGAGTTTTGTATTTATTACTTATTATTTACGAAAATCATGGTAATTGTAGTAAATAATTAAAACCGAAAATCTCCGAATCAATATCTTTCAGCGCCCTCTATAGGAGAGTTGGAGAACTTTCCAAGAGCGTTGCACTATGCGTTTCAGGAATTCCAAATGGTCCAAACGAACTCAGAGGTATCGAATTAGTCGAGAGGTCCTTGAAGTTCACAGTATGCCCACGGGACGTCGCTGGCTTCGCATAGTAGTTATGGCGGGAGTTTTAGTTTTTTGTTGTGTAGAAAAAAATGGCTACGCTTCGAAGAAGTCAACGGATGTTTCGCCTAAACATCTGATTCGTTTTTTTTTGTGTTGTTTTGGTTTCATTCAGGGGTTGTTGACTTTGAAAAAAATGGGGTGACCGTTAGAGTTTATTTTTTTCCCCATAGATGCCAGCTGACTACTAATGAGACACCTATTTTTACTACACTGCGTCAATCCATTGAGAGTTTTTTGTTCAGTGATTGGAGTTGCATATAACATTGAGTACTGATTTCTACGGATTCTAGCATCAATAAACTAAACTGTTTTGTTTATGAATCAATGTTTGGGTTAATTATATTTGGTGCGTATCTGCCGTACTTCAATTTAATAATTTAGTGAGTTGGCCTGCTCTGAAATACTGAGGATTGCCTAGGACATGTTTATAGAAATAAATCTGTTTACACGGTATAATTTAACGGTGAAGGAGAACATTGTGAAGATCTAATAAATTACAGTAGAGGTGTATCATCCAGCAGTAATTTTGATACCTACATGCTACCTAGATATTTTTTAGTGCCATCTGAGTGACCTGTTGTTTAATAATTAGGAATTGAATGATACTTCAAACAGGTGATGATTTTTGCGTGTGTGTTTCTGTGTGAGAGGGTGCCTATATGTGTGTGTGTGTGTGTGTGTGTATGTTCTGTAATATAAGAGCGTATGTTGCGAATATTGATAGTTTCTCCAACAGTGTTTTCCCTACCAGAAGCTTTGATAGAGTGATCGAAATCTAGGGACGAGGAAGCAAGAGCGGAAGATATCTTTACGACTTTATTGATTACCTACTTTACATAAATGCTGAAGAAGAAGAAGAATAAAAAAAAAGGGAAATTACTTTTAATTTATCGGAGGAATGTCTTTCTACGGGTTCTACTATGAACAGTCATGAACGTGTACTGGTCGCAGACAAATGGAGCACTTAAATAATACTAAGGTTGACAATATCCTGGATACATAAAGAGCGGAGAACGAGGAAACGCCAGCAGACCTACTTATTATCTTTTCAGAGCATGTAACGAAAAGGCGATAGCCAATCTACTATAATTTTATAAAGCAGAGAACGCGGATTCATTCAGATTTTCCACGAATAAATGTATGCGTAATAATTGAAGACTGAATTAATGAGATTGTGTATTAGTTTTAATGTGAGATATATTGACAAGGTGATGATTTTGATGTGTGTATGTATGCAATATGAAGTCTTAGTTACTGACTAGATACTAGAAACATACGGTCCAGGGGCGAAATGTCTCACAATAGCGAGTGTATTTGATTACAATTACCATCTAGTAATACTAGTGCAACGAAAGGTTGTACAATAACAAATTGCCCAAGGTCTTGATGAGAACTCAATTAGGAACGGTTTATGTTTCTTCGATAAGGTACCATTTAAATTTAATATCTCACTAGATTCGATAACGTAGAAGCCAAAGGGTAGAAGATTATCTTATTACAAGATTCATATTGAAAAAAAAAAATGAGAATCCAATATGAATAATGTGAAAAATACTGACATCGAGATAATTATATTAACTATTATGATTATTTCCTGTTTTGTCATAAATGCCAAAGAACAGGTAATAAGCAGGGGCGTTCTGTAACAAGAGGCATTCCATGCATTCTTATGTTCTGTCTAGTTACAGTTTTTGATGATATTATTGTTTAAAATGAGCCAAGTAGCGCCATCTATTTTTTTTTACCAGTGTAAGGTCCCGTTCAGAATAGAAGGGATGACCACGCCCAGATCGGGAGGGAATGAACTAGGAATCGAATAGAAGTTGTGTGTACAGAATCAACGACTCGACGAGCATGCACGACCTTGTATGGAGGCGACGTCCGACTTAGAGTGCAACTTCGGTGTGATTGTCGAGATTACTGTTCTATCGCAGGGCTGAAATTTACATTTTTCAGAGAAGTGAACTTTAGGGAGCCGATAATAAGCATTTAAATCACATGACGCTTTCGATGGAAATTCACCAAAATTCATAAAACTGTCACATTTTTTCATTCGCTCTCACGAGAAGAAACGTGTTGAAACCCGATTACAAGGACCTTGTTGCTTTGTAGTAAAGGTTAATATTGAATGGTCCTTAGAGTAAGGTTGTCAGAAATAGGAGAGACAATTATTTACAATTTTGTCAAACGAAATTCAACGCTATTCCAAGCAGCCTAGAGCAGTGCAAATTTAGATTTGAGCTGACATTTTCCTGTGTCTTAGTTATACGTTGTCAATAAATACACAAATTTATTGACCTTCTGACAGCTTACATGTTCCAGTTTGCAACGTGTTGACAGAAAATCAGGCGGTTCCCGTAAGGACCCTGTAAGATTTAAATTAGGTTGTATGTAAAAGGGCTCAAACTATTTTACAAATCTAGATTTACTTTTATTCGATTAATGACATCAGTAAGGGAAAAGATTTGGTGTCCTTATAAAACAAGTGCGATATCAAAGATGCACTATACTGAATTATCCATCATTAGATTCTTCGGCACACGAATTACACAAGCTATTATCTGTCTTCATTTTAATAACTAAGAATTTTATTAGAGATTTCAGTACAAAAGGAATGTCAAAGGGTCTAGACGGAAACAACCCAATATTTCAGAAAAAATTTGGTAATCTTTATGGATTTAGAAGGGCTTGGGTTTTTTGTGCCATTTCTAGCTCGTCCACTTCAAGTCGTAAATTAGGGGGTCATAAAATAGAATATTTATTGCTTTCCTGTGGGAGGAGCTTAATTCTGACCGAGCTGTGAAGGGAAATCAGGGAACAAAATTGGGCAGTCAGTTTTCAACCGCGAAGGAGTCAATTCGAAACTCTGAAAAAGGAGAGTCACTTTTGAAACCTGAAAAGTCTAGACTTTCAGTCCCAGAGAAATCAAGTAAGCTTGAGTCCTGGAGTTTGATCGCGCGCGTAACTCTAGTGGACAGAGCAGTGTGTGAATAAATTATTACACCCTATTCGGTGGGTTTCGCGGAGTGATTCAGCCAGAAGGCATGTTTTTCGAATTTTAGTGTAAAGGTAAAAATACGCTGAAAGAGTGTAGAATCGAGGGGCGTCCCTGTCTGTGCTTTTGTTCCGCGAAAGTGTTTATAGCGCGAGTTATTTATAATTATTCAATTATTTATTAGAGTATTGTATCGTATCTAAGTACTTTATTTATTATATTCTAACAATCTTTAATCTCTCATCCCTCTAGCAAGGAGCAGAAGGTTTCCTCTTTTCTTGTCCGTCGTTTGCTTAGGGCAACAGTTTTGATTAGAACTAGGACAGGTACTAACGAGGACGAACGACGTAGATGGACTACTGCTTCATAACAGAACTAATACAGGTTTTAATCATCGACGGTTCATCGACTTGAAGCAGAGAACGAGATATAATATTTTTCCCAACAGCGCTGCGATTTGGAGGTGTGTCGGAGGCGAACTTCTACGTGTTTCATATACAGTCTAGGGGCCACACTACAGCCGAAGGAGACTTTATTCAATACATTTATTCACAGCTTGAACAAACTACTGCGACGGAGAATCACAACTACTACACATTATTTATGATTTTCTATAGCTCAGTGTGTTCTAGATCCGTTGGGTTATAATTTTAAAAGTCGCCCGGAAAGTCGACTAAGTAAGATCCAAGATGTTCACGAGTGCACGTCTCAGCTCGGGGTGGGATAGGCTCCCGAAAATCTGTCTAAACGACATTATTTAGTAGGGATGATCTAGACCTGCCGCGATGTCTGGGGAATGGGCTTATGAACGTTACGATCCGCTGCTTACTAGTATATATTTAACATTTTAGATCCTTTGCTTATTAGTAAAGGCTTTCACGGGTGTACGACTTGGCACGGTGTGAGCTAGGCCCCTGAAAATCTGTCTTAAATGACATTATTTAGTAAGGGTGATCTAGACACGGATGGAGCGATGCCCTAAGGCGTACATTTGTGAAAGTCGAGATTGGGTTTTTAATTAAATTTATTTATGGGGAAATAGGGCGAAGATGAATGAATGAGCGTGATTTTTATGTAGATGATGGTAATGAAAGAGGTTAGAAGGATTTATAGTCTATTGCTTGGATTCTGTCAGGAGCGA
This sequence comes from Zelleria hepariella, assembly GCA_949319315.1. Taxonomy (NCBI): domain Eukaryota; kingdom Metazoa; phylum Arthropoda; class Insecta; order Lepidoptera; family Yponomeutidae; genus Zelleria; species Zelleria hepariella. Next base: position 8,618,589 of record OX439395.1, read on the forward strand.
GTTTCCAAAGGTCGAGACTCGTTGGCGCAGGTATGGTTGGCAGGGAGCCTGCGATCCTATCATTAGGACTAACACATTCTTCTATTTCTCATTTTGAGATCTAGAATCCTCCCAAATTATTTTATTCCACAGGAAGAACGAGTACCGGCGAGATACCTTATTATCTTATTTTATTATTGCCCTCTCTCTAGATCAAATATTTCATATCTAAGTATTTTATACCTCTTTTATTATGTTTATTTATCTCCGTTATTCGCGAGTGAAAGTGATTAGACGCGATCGTCTATTATGGCCTTTTTGTGAAAAGTGTATTGTGTCGATATGCATAGTAATGTATAAAGGGGAATACAGTGCTCAACATTTACAAATTAGCTCGTCGCAAGTATCGAGGCCTTTGTCTCGATGCTGACTTCGAACTCGATCCAGGGCCGTTTCCAGATGCTAAACGAAGCTAAGTAGCATGCCTTTTAATACAGATAGGTTACTCGTGTGCGATATTATACTTTTCGTGTTCTGTCTTTACCTTTTTCAGCGATTACTATCCAACTTCTTAATTTAATGACTTTACCCATTTACTTACGAAATTAACACACAACGTATGGTCCTTTTATTATCGAAACTAGATGATCACAACTATTTTTATTGGCCAATTATTTGAGAACGTTTAAGGTTCTGTTAACTTCACTTATTTGTATTTATAGTTCAGTTAAATTGTATTTTTGCTGGGAAAGTTTTGGGGTAGTTCTGATTTTTTCATTCCATATGTGTTTTGGGGTGCTAAATCCGAATCTGACGTTTGCGGACAAAATTTCGTGACGCAACATTAAAAAAACCAGAAAAAACAGGTTTTGTTTTTGCTTTTTTCCGGTTTTTTGCTTAAAACTCTAAAACTATTAACTTTTGGTAAATGGTCTGTTTACAGAAATTAAAGTACTTGAAATTCTCTACAAATAGCAGTATTTAGTTTTTTTTTTCAGACGAATCGTTCGGTTTCTAGTGCGAGTTGAAAATTGTAAATTTTTTGCAGTTTATGCAAAACCTACTTTTTACATTTCATTATTAAATTTTTATGGATGCTGTCATTTGATAAATGTCACCTGGTTTTCCACACAAGTAATTAAAAAGAAAAAAGGCAAAAATTATGCAAATTCAGTAGGTATCAAAAAAAGGTAGAACTCGTAACAAAATAAAACTTAAAATCTCGTTACTTATGATCATATATTATTATGATTATAAATTATAATATGCAAAATTTATATGAGCTGCTGTCTTTTGGAAGGCCCTGGCTGAGGTTCTTCGATAACGATGAGTCCTGGTTCTGCTTGTTCTGGAAAATAAAAGTTGAAGTTAAGTCATTTATCAAGAAGATATGAAAATTGCAAAATAGATTGTGAGATTAAACATACCTTCCGCATCGTACTAAGGTTCTTCGATGGCATCGGGTCCTGGCTCAGGGTCTGATTGCTCCATCGTCAGCGTCGGGAGTCGTTCTCCTGGAAAATAAAAAGAGGTGAGACACATATCATACATCAAGGAGAGATGAATTACTTCAAAATAACTTGTGAGATCCAACATACCTCTCTCTCTTTCTTCAGTTTCTTCTCCGTCTATGTCAGAGCTGTCTTCTGGGGGCTCAACATTGTTACACAGTCCTTCGCATGATGTGCATATTGGGGAACAATGGAGTCCCGCCTTCCTGCATCCACAATTGATTGAATCTTTATGGAAGAAAAGAGACAAAACTAAACGATTTAAGATACAAACAATACGTATCTTCATCATTCAAAAATAAGACCAACATTTCAGGAAGGCGGGACTCCATTGTTCCCCAATATGCACATCATGCGAAGGACTGTGTAACAATGTTGAGCCCCCAGAAGACAGCTCTGACATAGACGTAGAAGAAACTGAAGAAAGAGAGAGAGGTATGTTGGATCTCACAAGTTACTTTGTAGTAATTCATCTCTCCTTGATATATGATATGTGTCTCACCTCTTTTTATTTTCCAGGAGAACGACTCCCGACGCTGACGATGGAGCAATCAGACCCTAAGCCAGGACCCGATGCCATCGAAGAACCTCAGTACGATGCGGAAGGTATGTTTAATCTCACAATCTATTTTGCAATTTTCATCTCTTCTTGATAAATGACTTAACTTCAACTTTTATTTTCCAGAACAAGCAGAACCAGGACTCATCGTTATCGAAGAACCTCAGCCAGGGCCTTCCAAAAGACAGCGGCTCATATAAATTTTGCATATTATAATTTATAATCATAATAATATATGATCATAAGTAACGAGATTTTAAGTTTTATTTTGTTACGAGTTCTACCTTTTTTTGATACCTACTGAATTTGCATAATTTTTGCCTTTTTTCTTTTTAATTACTTGTGTGGAAAACCAGGTGACATTTATCAAATGACAGCATCCATAAAAATTTAATAATGAAATGTAAAAAGTGGGTTTTGCATAAACTGCTAAAAATTTTCAATTTTCAACTCGCACTAGAAATCGAACGATTCGTCTGAAAAAAAAAACTGAATACTATTATTTGTAGACAATTTCAAGTACTTTAATTTCTGTAAACAGACCATTTGCCAAAAGTTAATAGTTATCGATTTTTAAGCAAAAAACCGGAAAAAAGCAAAAACAAAACCGGTTTTTTCTGGTTTTTTTAATGTTGCGTCACGAAATTTTGTCCGCAAACCTCAGATTTAGATTTAGGACCCCAAAACACATATGGGATGAAAAAATCTAAACTACCCCAAAACTTTCCTACTAGGATCACTTTAAAGTACAAATTTACTGAATCATTATGTATCTATTTTATTTAATGTGAAGGTGTGCCCACCGTGTATGTTTTATATCGTGCCGGGACACGCTCCTTCTTACAGAAGGCCACGGGGAAGCTAATTTGACCAAATTAAATAGAAGGTGGATGTCGTGACGTACCAGGCTCTAAAGGAACTGGCCTGTGATCGAAGTGCATGGAGAATGACAAGAGGATACCTAACTCTTAAATATAATGATGATGAAGCTTCCGCCGGCAGAAATTTTGTTTCAACAAAACTCAGTGTCCTCGCTGCTAAAAACAAACTTAAACATACTTTTTTATTTCAGATCAAACGGTCCAGTGTACGCTCCTCTCGTACCACAGAACAGCGCAATGCTGCCCGCTTGCTTCACTCTCAAACTGTCTCAGCCGACACCTCTGTGCGCCAACCTTGCCAAGCTCATACAAGCTACTACCGAGGTCAGTAGAGTCACAGTACAATTTAATCTCAGATCCTCCGCGACATAAAATAGCCTGCTTCGGTCGAATGTGCAGGCAGGGCTGTCGCGATTATTATCCATTCAGATGCACCTTAGTAGTGGTGAAACTGACAGTGATACAGTAAGGAAAAACAGTTAAGACGCCATACGACTCACAACTAGCGCCGCCAATGGAAAAAAAAACATAAGGTTTGGATTCCAGGATTGGATTTCCTACGAATGCAATCGATTCTCGCGAATCGATTGCATTCTTAAGTTCTAGGATCTGGAATACAAACCTTAGGTCCTAAAAATAGTTAAGCCTCGCGTTGAGAAATCGCAGGAGTGTTTTTTGCTAAAAACGCATCTAAAAAAAGATATGTTTTTTTTTCCATAGGCGGCGCTAGTTGTGAAACGTATTTCATCTTAAACGATTATGATGGACGGGACAACGGACAAAAGTGGGTGCATGCCTTCGTTCCCAACCATTCAGTCGTTCCCTCAATGCTGAGGATCGTGACCATCATTGAAGGTGGCGGAGAGTAGAGTCAGAGTTCTCCATTGCGCTCTATCACTCGCGATGTGGATCAGTCGGTGCAGGTGTTTTTCCGTGGCTTTGGTCATAATATCCGTCCACCTAGCGGGTGTCTGCCTCGAGCTCCCTTAAACTCTTGTTTTTCCAGGCTATCAGGACGTTCTGCTCTGGCAACATACAGTACAGTCTTTTTAAATTACAGACGTTTTGCTCCCAGAGCGTTTTAAATTAAAGTTGATTAGTATCCAAGTACTTTTTGTCTTCTAAACCTTATGATCCGGAATGAGGTCCTCTACGGGCTATGTGTCCGAAGAACGTAGAGATAAGTCGTTGACGTAAATTTTTTTTTTCCTTAATGGCAACGCAAACGTAAATATAATGCCTTCGTTCCCATACAAACAATAATCTCGAGCAAACTGTGAACGAGCCCCGACTACGGTGATGTGTGCGTGCATAAAACTAGCTGTCTATGTCATGCCTCGCCCGAGGGCCTTCGTATGAATACATAACTAACGTACACACGACAGCACGTCAGAGTGTATTATTTGTTGGAAACTCGTCCGTAACGTAACCGAGTAGAGTGCTAGCGTGTAAGCGTCGATGTGCTGTCGTGTGTACTACATAGCGAGCTAAGGTTGCTAAGAATACCCAGACAATTAGTGCTACCGCGTGTGGACTGACGGTAATCTGTCCATCAATATTCTTTAAGATATTTGATCTTTCATTCTCAATGTCCTAATGTCCGAATGATCTGTTCGGTTCTTACCCCCTTAGGTGTGATTCCCCTAGCATTTGTCGAGATTTTCCCTCTTTTCGAAAAACTCTACTGGTCTCTTCACCCATCTAGTGTAAGTGGAGATGCCACTGAACGCTGCATAAATCTTCCTAGATGCAAAGACGTAGTTTTTTTATATATTTATATTCTATCACAGGTGGAAGTGGCAGGCGACTGGGCGAAGGCTAAACCGATGCTTGGTCTTGTGGCACAACAGGCTTACAACAAAATTACTCCGGGGAAGGTCGTCGAGCTCAACCTCAGCAAAGGACTATTTGTTGTAAGTTCATTTTACCCTTAGCAAGCTCGTTTATGAAGTGCCTTTAGGAAGGCTGTGCTATAGTCTACGCTAGTTACTCCAGCTTCTGTCGAGAGAATCTGTGTCTCAAGTGAATTTTAACGATTACACGAACAGCTATCAAATTCCCCAAGCAAGATCCGGGATTTCAGGTGTTTCATCGCCGATTCCCAAATTGCCACAAAACTTTGTAGATTATTAGAGAAAAAACAAAATGGCGGTTAATTCACGGCGCCATCTTTTCTAATCTTTTTTGATCTTAAGATACCCAAATAACTATTATACTCATTTCTCTGAACGGATAATCCGAGACTGTCCCTTTTTATGGAGTTATCTTACAAAATTCCTTTATGTCGTATTACAATGTTTTTATCTATTAACTACCCAGGGCAGGGGTTCCCAACCTTTTTTTGTCTACTGCCCACTTTAAGAATAAATTATTTTTTAACGCCCCCCTTTTTAAACATACTTAAAAACCGCTAAGTACTTATAACTGATTATTGAAACGCAACTTTATAGTATTCGGACAGAGTATCTTTTTTTTTCTGGTTCTCTTACCGCCCCCCTTTAGGCCTGCAGCGCCCACAAGGGGGCGTTATCGCCCACGTTGGGAAAGACTGCTATAGGGAGACGCGTGAGCAGCGACTAATACCCAAAATCTGCCTTCCAGAACTTACCAGACCAGAGCCAGTGCTACTTCGTGTGTGAGACGCGCGGCCTCGAGGGTTGCGTTGTTAACAGCGTGCCCTTCACACACCCTTCACATGTGCCGCCCCTCCTGGCCTGTCTGCGGCAACAGGCCCTGTTCAACACTCTGCTAGCCAGCTGCGTCCGGGCACAGGCCAAGACCCGTGAGTCCACAGCCATAGAGACTATAATACACTGGCAACAGGTCCTATTCAATACTCTGCTAGCCAGCTGCGTCCGGGCACAGGTCAAGACCCGTGAGTCCTCAGCCATAGAGACTATATTACACTGGCCTGTCTGCGGCAACAGGCCCTATTCAACACTCTGCTAGTCAGCTGCGTCCGGGCACAGGCCAAGACCCGTGAGTCCACAGCCTTAGAGACTATTATACACTGGCAACAGGCCCTATTCAACACTCTGCTAGCCAGCTGCGTCCGGGCACAGGCCAAGACCCGTGAGTCCACAGCCATAGAGACTATAATACACTGGCAACAGGCCCTATTCAATACTCTGCTAGCCAGCTGCGTCCGGGCACAGGCCAAGACCCTTGAGTCCACAGCCATAGAGACTATAATACACTGGCAACAGGCCCTATTCAATACTCTGCTAGCCAGCTGCGACCGGGCACAGGCCAAGACCCGTGAGTCCACAGCCATAGAGACTATAATACACTGGCAACAGGCCCTATTCAATACTCTGCTAGCCAGCTGCGACCGGGCACAGGCCAAGACCCGTGAGTCCACAGCCATAGAGACTATAATACACTGGCAACAGGCCCTATTCAACACTCTGCTAGCCAGCTGCGTCCGGGCACAGGCCAAGACCCGTGAGTCCACAGCCATAGAGACTATAATACACTGGCAATAGGCCCTATTCAATAATCTGCTAGCCAGCTGCGTCCGGGCACAGGCCAAGACCCGTGAGTCCACAGCCATAGAGACTATAATACACTGGCAATAGGCCCTATTCAATACTCTGCTAGCCAGCTGCGTCCGGGCACAGGCCAAGACCCGTGAGTCCACAGCCATAGAGACTATAATACACTGGCAACGGGCCCTAATCAATACTCTGCTAGCCAGCTAGGTCCGGGCTCAGGCCAAGACCCGTGAGTCCACAGCCTTAGAGACTATAATACACTGGCAACAGGCCCTAATCAATACTCTGCTAGCCAGCTAGGTCCGGGCTCAGGCCAAGACCCGTGAGTCCACAGCCATAGAGACTATAATACACTGGCAACAGGCCCTATTCAATACTCTGCTAGCCAGCTGCGTCCGGGCTCAGGCCAAGACCCGTGAGTCCACAGCCATAGAGACTATAATACACTGGCAACAGGCCCTATTCAATACACTTCTAGCCAGCTACATCCGGGCACAGGCCAAGACCCGTGAGTCCACAGCCATAGAGACTATAATACACTGGCAACAGGCCCTATTCAATACTCTGCTAGCCAGCTGCGTCTGGGCACAGGCCAAGACCCGTGAGTCCACAGCCATAGAGACTATAATACACTGGCAACAGGCCCTATTCAATACACTTCTAGCCAGCTACATCCGGGCACAGGCCAAGACCCGTGAGTCCACAGCCATAGAGACTATAATACACTGGCAACAGGCCCTATTCAATACACTTCTAGCCAGCTACATCCGGGCACAGGCCAAGACCCGTGAGTCCACAGCCATAGAGACTATAATACACTGGCAACAGGCCCTATTCAATACTCTGCTAGCCAGCTGCGTCTGGGCACAGGCCAAGACCCGTGAGTCCACAGCCATAGAGACTATAATACACTGGCAACAGGCCCTATTCAATACACTTCTAGCCAGCTACAACCGGGCACAGGCCAAGACCCGTGAGTCCACAGCCATAGAGACTATAATACACTGGCAACAGGCCCTATTCAATACTCTGCTAGCCAGCTGCGACCGGGCACAGGCCAAGACCCGTGAGTCCACAGCCATAGAGACTATAATACACTGGCAACAGGCCCTAATCAATACTCTGCTAGCCAGCTAGGTCCGGGCTCAGGCCAAGACCCGTGAGTCCACAGCCATAGAGACTATAATACACTGGCAACAGGCCCTATTCAACACTGCTAGCCAGCTGCGTCCGGGCACAGGCCAAGACCCGTGAGTCCACAGCCATAGAGACTATAATACACTGGCAACAGGCCCTATTTAATACTCTGCTAGCTAGCTGCGTCCGGGCACAGGCCAAGACCCGTGAGTCCACAGCCATAGAGACTATAATACACTGCCGACCCATGAGTCGACTCATACCCAGGGTTACAGACTCAGGCCTCTGTTGTTAGAGGTCGGCGCCTTTTCGATCTTAGTTTAGTTTATTTATTGAATAAAACCCACAGCACAAATCCAATTACATAGGAAAATTATTTAAAAACTAATCAATCAACGATACACAATAAATTTATATGAATATGAATGAATCACCGGCCAAATACGGGCTTACATTATTTAGGTAAATCTTTTACCGCGAAACACAACATGCATGCAAGAAAATAAATTACACTAATAATATATTTCCACATGCATTAGAAATATACATTATACATTGTTAAAATTAGGGCCCCAAGCAGAGATTAAAAAATCTTTGCCCCAAGAACTGTACTCTAGACTTATGCGTTACTTTATGTATGTGTCTCTCAACCAACTCCCCTTTACTCAACAGCAGTGGACCTGGAATCCGTCCTGATGTTCGAGGTCAGCGCCCTCTCGTGGCAGCACATCTCGATCTCGCTGGAACACCCTCTAGACGAGAGCATGGCGACGGTGGAGCTCGAGTTGTCAGAGCCGGCCGCGCCCCGCGCCACCGTCTATGCTCTCAACTCACCGCCGAGGGACCATGTGGATGAATACATCAGTCGGGTGCTGAACAAGAGTCACTCTATTCCCGTCACGCTGAGGTTAGTACAATAAAAAAAATCAAATAAATCTATCCGGATGATTTATCAATCAATCAAAGGGTAAGACAACTAAGCCGCGGGATTCCTTACGATGTTCACAGTTAGCGGGTGGTATTGCTACTACATATTCACAAACGTACTTAACTTTGAAATTAAACAAAGTCATAAATACATGCCCGCACCGGGGATCGAACCTGGGTCCTCTTGCTTCAGAGTCCACTGTTCTACCCTCTTGACCACCATCGCTCGTTTCCTGTGGGCTAGGCCGACTAAGCTGTCAGGTTGGTATAGGTGCTGGGCAAGCCTACTCCATCTAAAAACAATGTCCCAGTCACTGCAGCGCCGAGTGGTCTCTTCACCCATCTAGTGTGAGTGAAGGTGCCACTGGACGCTGCATAAATCGCATTACATAGATGCAAAAGCCCATATAAATATCTGCTGGGCTATGATGTCAGCTGTACACATAACTTCTATCTAAATATTTGTCTCCATCTTTACAACAAACCTATACGAAAGCAGTCTACAAATACTGTGTGTGTGTATTAGTGCAACGCACAAGCAGTCAGACAGTCAAACAATTAATCAATCAATCGATACATTTATGTCCACATCTTTATAACAAACGTAAACGTAAAAGCAGGCTAGGGGCTTCTATGAGTGTCGGTCCACCCCCACTCTTCTCTCAGCGATTTACCCTTTTATTCTTCTACAGGTCTCTAATAAAGATATGGGAGCGCGAGGCGGCCGCCAAGCAGATGAATGGGGGCTACTCGGCGCTGGACAGCTCAAATTTTAGCTTAGGCCTGGGGGGGCTCGACCCAGGGGGTGAACTGAAGCAGGAGCCAGGGGGCGCCGCGCCGCGAGCCATGTTCCCCTCCAGCGTGAGCCATCCGCACCAGGGTAAGACACCACCTTATTATCCTGTCAGACTTTTCAGACAGACCTATTTTATCGTTCAAAAGATAGAGCCATTTAGCCCTCAAACCTCTCGCAGTCGGGGTAAGTTTAAAAAATATACAGGGTGTTAAAAGACCGCCAACAGACCCGAAAGGAACGCATACTAGACACCAAAACAAAGTACTTTTTCGATAAATTATAGCTGGGAAATAATTTTGTTTTTGAAAATATTTTATCGCGTAATGGAAGTGTAACGCAGACAATTCATATTGCGCAAGCGTTGACATAAACTTGGGCTACTTACGCTCAAGTTGGCAATGTTTAGAATACATTGCGGGTTGCAATTTCAGCCTCGTTTTTTCAAAAAAATATTCAAAATTTTGATATGTTTCCTTGGAAAGAAATGTTAAGGACTTGATACTGAACACATTTTTGCAAAAAACAATTTTTGAAAAGTTCGACTTTGAACCTCATTATCTCGGAAACCGTTGATTTCCCAGGCATAGTTCCTTGGGCAAAAATGAACCTTATGATGAGGACAATACGTGGTTTCCCGCTTTGTTGGCGGTCTTTTAACACCCTGTATATCAAGGTAACCGACGCGAAAAAATCAACGGGCTACGTATCATGGTTCAAAAGATACAGCTCTTTAAATGCAAGATGTCTGTGCTTTATGTCACAACGTAAAGCATGATGGCGCCACTTCATAGACAAACTAGCAGTGATGTGACCAGTATCACACTGTTCTGTTTTGAGGGCCCCTCATTCCCGCTTGGTGCCGAAGTCCCCGTTTTTGTATACACTTTTTCCTTCAATTCTATACTATATCTCTACCGCGAGCGCAGAAAGGCGATAAAAGCCTAGTCTACAGCTGCCATGTTAGGTCTTCTGAATGTGAAGGATGAATGGGGGGGGCGCTAATCAGCGCTGGACAGTTCAAATTTTAGCTTAGGCCTGGGGGGGCTCGACCCAGGGGGTGAACTGAAGCAGGAGCCAGGGGGCGCCGCGCCGCGAGCCATGTTCCCCTCCAACGTGAGCCATCCGCACCAGGGTAAGACACCACCTTATTATCCTGTCAGACTTTTCAGACAGACCTATTTTATCGTTCAAAAGATAGAGCCATTTAGCCCTCAAACCTCTCGCAGTCGGGGTAAGTTTAAAAAATATACAGGGTGTTAAAAGACCGCCAACAGACCCGAAAGGAACGCATACTAGACACCAAAACAAAGTACTTTTTCGATAAATTATAGCTGGGAAATAATTTTGTTTTTGAAAATATTTTATCGCGTAATGGAAGTGTAACGCAGACAATTCATATTGCGCAAGCGTTGACATAAACTTGGGCTACTTACGCTCAAGTTGGCAATGTTTAGAATACATTGCGGGTTGCAATTTCAGCCTCGTTTTTTCAAAAAAATATTCAAAATTTTGATATGTTTCCTTGGAAAGAAATGTTAAGGACTTGATACTGAACACATTTTTGCAAAAAACAATTTTTGAAAAGTTCGACTTTGAACCTCATTATCTCGGAAACCGTTGATTTCCCAGGCATAGTTCCTTGGGCAAAAATGAACCTTATGATGAGGACAATACGTGGTTTCCCGCTTTGTTGGCGGTCTTTTAACACCCTGTATATCAAGGTAACCGACGCGAAAAAATCAACGGGCTACGTATCATGGTTCAAAAGATACAGCTCTTTAAATGCAAGATGTCTGTGCTTTATGTCACAACGTAAAGCATGATGGCGCCACTTCATAGACAAACTAGCAGTGATGTGACCAGTATCACACTGTTCTGTTTTGAGGGCCCCTCATTCCCGCTTGGTGCCGAAGTCCCCGTTTTTGTATACACTTTTTCCTTCAATTCTATACTATATCTCTACCGCGAGCGCAGAAAGGCGATAAAAGCCTAGTCTACAGCTGCCATGTTAGGTCTTCTGAATGTGAAGGATGAATGGGGGGGGCGCTAATCAGCGCTGGACAGTTCAAATTTTAGCTTAGGCCTGGGGGGGCTCGACCCAGGGGGTGAACTGAAGCAGGAGCCAGGGGGCGCCGCGCCGCGAGCCATGTTCCCCTCCAACGTGAGCCATCCGCACCAGGGTAAGACACCACCTTATTATCCTGTCAGACTTTTCAGACAGACCTATTTTATCGTTCAAAAGATAGAGCCATTTAGCCCTCAAACCTCTCGCAGTCGGGGTAAGTTTAAAAAATATACAGGGTGTTAAAAGACCGCCAACAGACCCGAAAGGAACGCATACTAGACACCAAAACAAAGTACTTTTTCGATAAATTATAGCTGGGAAATAATTTTGTTTTTTCAGGTTATAATTTTGGAAAATATTTTATCGCGTAATGGAAGTGTAACGCAGACAATTCATATTGCGCAAGCGTTGACATAAACTTGGGCTACTTACGCTCAAGTTGGCAATGTTTAGAATACAGTGCGGGTTGCAATTTCAGCCTCGTTTTTTCAAAAAAATATTCAAAATTTTGATATGTTTCCTTGGAAAGAAATGTTAAGGACTTGATACTGAACACATTTTTGCAAAAAACAATTTTTGAAAAGTTCGACTTTGAACCTCATTATCTCGGAAACCGTTGATTTCCCAGGCATAGTTCCTTGGGCAAAAATGAACCTTATGATGAGGACAATACGTGGTTTCCCGCTTTGTTGGCGGTCTTTTAACACCCTGTATATCAAGGTAACCGACGCGAAAAAATCAACGGGCTACGTATCATGGTTCAAAAGATACAGCTCTTTAAATGCAAGATGTCTGTGCTTTATGTCACAACGTAAAGCATGATGGCGCCACTTCATAGACAAACTAGCAGTGATGTGACCAGTATCACACTGTTCTGTTTTGAGGGCCCCTCATTCCCGCTTGGTGCCGAAGTCCCCGTTTTTGTATACACTTTTTCCTTCAATTCTATACTATATCTCTACCGCGAGCGCAGAAAGGCGATAAAAGCCTAGTCTACAGCTGCCATGTTAGGTCTTCTGAATGTGAAGGATGAATGGGGGGGGGGGGGGGCGCTAATCAGCCCTGGACAGTTCAAATTTTAGCTTAGGCCTGGGGGGGCTCGACCCAGGGGGTGAACTGAAGCAGGAGCCAGTAAGAAACTAAGGCCTTTGCACCTTCGTAATGAAATGATTATACAGCGTCCAGTGGCACCTTCACTCACACTTGATTGGTGAAGAGACCACTCGGCGCTGCAGTGCCTGGGACATTGTAAGAATCCACATTATTATCCTGTCAGACTTTACAGACCTATTTTATCGTTCAAAAGATAGAGCCATTTAGTGTAAAGACCGCAGGACACGCGCCATGTTCCCATCAAACGTCTCGCACTGGGTCAAAGTTTAATACTCGTATTATGCTAATAAAGATCACTTTTTTGTTTTTTCTAAAGCACTAACCCGTGCTAGGGAATAATTTAAACATTTATAATAAGTTGAAAAAATTCACTCGGGACAGGACTTGAACCCGCAACCTTCCGCATACCGTGCAGGCGCTCTACCAATTGAGCTACCGAGTCAAGTAACTGTCGATGCGAATTTCTTCAACTAGTCTCCGTCTAATAAAGATCTTTAAAAATCAAAAAATCTATCAGTACTAACTGTAAGAACGTTCCAGGTGGCGCGTATCTGTCCGAGAGCAAACACCACGGCGTGTCTATGATATGCGCGGACGGCGCCGACGCCAAGCCGCAGCTCGACGAGCGGAGGTCCAAGAAGCGGAAGTCGGACCAGGACCCGTGGTCCACCTGCCAGAAGAAGGGCAAACAAGGTATAACCCTAAAGTAACGTGTCACTAAAGAAAACACTTAGGACGGAATTAAAAACCTAGCGTTGTCTTGCTTTGACTGTATTAATTAGCGCGAGAGGGCGAGTGTTTTGAAGTCCATCCTAAATGTTTTCTTTAATGACACGGGTTATAGGTGTATGTAACCCTCCCACTAATATAAACTCGCTTCGTTCGCGTGGACTGTAGAAAAACGAATAACGTCGGGGGTATTTTTACCCGACTGTCCAAAGGAGGGTTATGTTTTTCACCGTTATGTATTTATGTATGTCCGTTCCTATGTTCCCATCTGCAGCTTAAACGCCTGAACCGATTTGAACAAATGAGGTGTCATTGGTTTGTCGCTGCGAGCGTCATAGGATAGGCGCCATTATGCTGGGTGGAATTGAAAAAATATTTTGGTACCCCTGCAATATGGGTATCAAATTCATTCATTCATTCATTCTGGCTCAGCGACCCAAAGTGGATCTTGGCCTCCGCAACCAAAATACGCCAGCTCTCCCTGTCCTGCGCTAACTCCCTCCAATCCTCCACCTGGAGTTCGCACAGGTCTCTCTCTACCGCATCTTTCCAGCGATATTTGGGACGTCCGACCGGCCGACGCCCTATGGGACGTCCCTCATATGCTCTCTTCGCAGCTCGATCTGCTTCCATTCTCTCGACGTGGCCGAGCCAGCGGAGTCTTGCGGATTTAGTCTCTCCGATTATGTTGGGCTCGGCCAGCAGGTTTTCCAGGTCGGCGTTCTTGCGGATCCTCCATGAGCCATCTTCGCGTCTAGTGGGGCCAAAGATTTTTCTCAGAATTTTACGTTCTGCGACCAGGAGTTTGTTCTCTTCTTTTAGTGTCAGCGTCCAAGCTTCGCACCCATACATAAGAATTGGTCTTATGGGTATCAAATTAAAGGTATTTAAATTGCAATTGCGAAAATATATAGTTTGTAATGGAACAAAAAAATAATACAATCCAAATCAGAACCATTCAAGCATCAAATGGTCCCGCCTGCTTATATTGTGATGCAGTCGGTTTTTTTTTTGTTATTTAACAGTTTTTTATTACAGGCATGGCGGAAATGATGGACTCCGACAGCGAGACTGACAACTCGGACGCATTCATCAACGAAGACGACACGACTATGAACAGCACATCTAGCACCGAGTTGGGGGGTCGCGCCTCCTCCGTGTCGCAGAACGAGTTCGCCTCAGACCTGGAGCTGTCAGCCATGGATGCCACGGACGCTCTGGCGGGGGCCGATCATAGGCTGCCGTCCGAAATGGACAATTCGACCGATGGGGATGTTGAGGACTTAATCAGGTACGTTGTTCATTTTTAAACACTAAGATGTCAACGGAGACGAGAAGGCTATGAAGAGTTATGGGAGGAGCGGGTGATCGATCCTGCTCTTCAACTATAAAGCGGAATTTCCCGTCATGAAGAAGTTGTTACGAACCGGCCTAGTCCAGCTGAACATATTAGACATTTTGCTGGCGCGATGCAGGATTGTAGGGGGCAGCTCTTGACAGCTAGAGAATATAGTAGTTTCCAGACCTGGAGCTGTCAGGCATGGATGCCACGGACGCTCTGGCGGGGTCCGATCATAGGCTGCCGTCCGAGATGGACAACTCGACCGATGGGGATGTTGAGGACTTAATCAGGTATGTTTACTAAATTAACCGAGTGAAAAACGACGAGAAGGCTAGGAGGAGCTAGCTGCTGATCGATCCTGCTCTTCAACTATAAAGCGGAATTTTCCGTCAAGCAGAAGTTGTCCTTAGGAACCGGCCTAGTCCAACTGACAATAGCTAGTAATTCTATTATATACAGTTACGGTAGACATTTTGCTGGCGCGATGCAGGATTGTAGCGGGTAGCGTTGACCGTTCTATATGCAGTTACCGTAGACATTTTGCTGGCGCGATGCAGGATTGTAGCGGGCAGCGTTGACAGCTAGAGAATATAGTAGTTTCCTGAGCGCCCGACAGGGGTCGCTACACAGCACCTCTAGCACCGAGTTGGGGGGTCGCGCCTCCTCCGTGTCGCAGAACGAGTTCGCCTCAGACCTGGAGCTGTCAGCCATGGATGCCACGGACGCTCTGGCGGGGGCCGATCATAGGCTGCCGTCCGAGATGGACAACTCGACCGATGGGGATGTTGAGGACTTAATCAGGTATGTTTACTAAATTAACTAAGTCAACGAAGACTAGAAGGCTAGGAGGAGCTGCTGATCAATTCTGCTCTACAACTATAAAGCGGGATTTCAAGCAGAAGTTGTCCTTAGGAACCGGCCTAGTCCAGTTGAACATAGTTAGAAGTTCTATATATACAGTTACGGTAGACATTTTGCTGGCGCGATGCAGGATTGTAGGGGGCATCTCTTGACAGCTAGATTATAAGTACAGGGATTTCTTTAAAAGTATGCTTTTCTACGATTCGAGCACTGCCTGCGCGGTGCGCTTTCGTGCCCCTCCACTCTCTACGGCCTTTCCAGCAGCTCCTGATCCTATTTGTAACTCTGCGCAAAAAAAAATTATATGCAATCACTTTTTTTATTAGCCTTTGGTGTCAATTTAAAAAACAACGATTCCGTGTCAAGTCTATAAAATCCCACAGATCTAATGGTGCTTGGTGTGAAATATAAACGGCTTATGCCCAGCCAGTGGGCTCTATTAATATTACCTCATAAATACTTTTTTGGTCCCTGAAACGCGACAAATGGCAGAATCTTTACAATTTTTGGTCTTACAGTTTAATATAAAAGTGGCCTGGGTAGATACTAACCATTGTTATTTTCCCTTACAGGAATTCTTTTCACAAGCCCGACCACAAACGGCAAAAGGTGAAAAGCAGGGATTCCGACCGCAGCGGTAAGAGCACATCTTCCCTGCTTCTAGACCTGACAGACGGTAAGCCCTTTATGCCTTCATCCGTCAGCATCACTCCCATCGGCTCCGCGCCGACCACGCCAGTCAGCTCCGGCTCAGGATCCAACCTGTCTTCAATGCTCTGCCTGGACAGAAGACCCGGCATAGAGATCATACCGATCACCGCCGCCGCGCCCGCTGCCCTACCCAGCTCCATAACTATAACCCCCATCACGTCCTCACAAGCGAAGTCACTAGACGACCGCATACGGTCCGAAAAGAAGATGAGCAAATCGAGCGAGGAACGCAGCAAGGAAAAGAAGAAGAAGCGAAGGCGGGATGACCCGATGGGGCCACCAGAGAAAGTACCGCCGAAACAGGATCCACTGACCAAGCCGGTGTCTGTCAGTATTAAACCAACGGATGGATCTCCTATGCGGTCGACGTCCCCAAACTCCTTGCTGAGAAAATTTAGCCCCAGTCCGACTCATGGCCGCTCCGTCTCCATAACTAAATCCCCAAGCCCAAACACTGTCAAAGGTCTAGGCAAACCTTCCGGCACTTCGAGCCACCACAGCAGCCCGAGAAATTCGCCCGTTCAGAACAGTCCCAAACACCTCTCAGGCTACTCGAGTCCAAAAAACCACAGCATTTCCTCCCCGAAACACAGCTCCTCGGGGTCGGGAAAGCCGAGCATGTCCACTCTGAAGTCGGCTACTAGCGGCTCCCCTTCGGGAAAATCCGGGACCACAGGGTACGATCTCTCGAAGAAAGTCGCGAAAGATAGCTATAGCTCCAGCTCATCCAGCTCTAAGGATAAAGAGAGGAAACACACCGGGCTTTCCTTCTCGAGCTCCTCGGGACGAAGCAGTCCGAAGCTAAAAAACCCTACCAAATTAAAACAACTCGAGATAACCCCGATCCCTAATGATGTCTCAATAACCGAACCTCTAATATCGCCACCTAACGTGGAGATCAACAAGTCCAGTGCGCCGAGTCAAGCGCGTAACCGAAAAGGCTCCCTAAGCGCAGTGATAGATAAACTAAAATCGGCCCAACACGTAGGAACCGACAGCGACTTGGGCGTAGCCAAGTCCAGTAGCTCATCAAGCGGCCCCAATAAGTTCTCGGATCCAAAAAACTCATCAACCAGTAGTGTAAAGCTAAACGAAAGTAAAAACCCCGAGTACATGGTGAAGCCTAGTTCCGACGGCATGAAAATAACCATCAACAAAACTAGGACTAAGGAATCAACGAGCAGTTCGAAGTTGAACTACAACAGTTCTGGCTCTTCAAAATCGTCGTCACCTCAGTTGACTCCACCCAGCCAAGGCTCGCCTAAAACGCACACGGGTTTAAAACCGGGAGTCCTCAGTGGACCGGCGTCTAAGAAGACCCAAGTGATGCAGTCTTCAAAGAGCAGTAGCTCAAACACCAGCGGCACTCCGCCCAAAGCCAATCTAAGCCCCTCCGACTCGTCCAGTTCAAGCAACCCGACTAACGTTCCCAAAGTGCCTTATTCTAGATCATCTAACTCCTCCTCGACGGGAATGAACCTATCGAAGTCCGCCACAAAGAGCTCTGGCTCTCCAAAAAGCAGCAGCACAGACATGACGAAAATAGTCCGAGACAGGGAACGTGAGAAGGCTCGCAGCAAACTCATGAGCAACTCCGAAAAGTCAATATTTTCATCGAAATCCGAGCGACACTCAAGCCCTAGCGGCTCGAGGGATGAGGTCGACGGAGATAGGGCCAAACCCTCGTCCAAAGACCCTTCGAACTTTTTGGTCGAAGGTCTTATCAAACCCCTAGACACCAGCAAATTCCAAATACCGAAACTAAAAAACCAAACCACGCCCGACAAAAACAGCCCCGTGTACGACAACCGATCCTTAGTAAACGACTTCGCCCGATCGCTGGACCAAAACAAGTATCCGTTTCCCCATTTTCACAGCCCAAACGCTAGAACCGAAGAAAATGTACAAAAGTCGGCCTATCCGTTGAACGTACCTAAACCTCTGCTCAACATGGGATCGATGAGTCCTAAAACGATGCAGACAACGAAAGAACCGGAACGGCCTTTAGAATTCTCAAAATCCGTAGCTGACAGCATAGCTAAAAGCGCGAGTCCCCAACGCAAAGATGACGCTAAAGAGGGGTTTTCCGGAACTTATCCTATGATGCCTTTGGACTTCAAAACCGACATGGCCAAGGGGTTTCCCGCCCCCAAAGGTAGTTCTGAGGACAGGAAGGGGGCTGATTCTTGTATGAAGCCTCCAGCCAGCGGGACCGTGGCTAGAAGCGGCGCCACGACGCCTCAAGAGGCCGCGGAGATGTTGTTAGACTTTTCTTCGTCGTCTGGGAATAAAGTGTCGGGGATGGTTGCGGTGCGGCCGGTATACCCCCCTTCCCCCGCGATCGCGCTACAGCTGGCCAAAAGCCCGGCTCCCTCCCCCCTGGTGGCGCCCTCCCCCCACTCAAACTCCCCCTGTATCACTGATGACGAGCTCATGGACGAAGCCGTCGTGGGCCCAGGGAAATGAGTGGGCAAGTACGTTGGAGTAGGATTATCGTTGCAAAGTACAAGGTGGATGTTCTAGTATTATATCGAGTTTTTAATTAATACTTATGACGGTGACTTTGGTGGCTCGAATTACCGTATTATACTCCAGGCCTAGATCTTCGTTTTCACGGTCATCGGTAAACAATGGATCGTCGGAATGTGCAGTCTCTATAAGACAATTTATATTTGTAATTCTCAGTATAAGGTGTCTGTTAAAATGTATTTATAATTATTGTGTTAATAATAGGTAATATATAAATGATCCTTTAGTATTTACTCAATTAATGTAAAGATATTGTTCTTAAAATCACATTTATTTTAAAAAGACCAGTAAAAGTAATACCAAGACGTATAATGTGATTTACGTAAGTATTTTTGTAAGTTTGAAATCATGATTAAATACGTTACAAGAAAGCTATAAAATAATACGAGTATAACCTGTCATGGAAATTAGGTAAATCAAAAACGGTGACCTTTAAATTCAAGACAAAGATATGATTTAAACATCATTCAAATTTCATATAAGGCGAAAAAATATTCTGAGAGCGCGACATTGGCCTCATTTTTAAATCGCGTAGACCAAACATGTTAATTTAGCCAAATTTTTATTATCTTGTAGTCTGCGAATGTAAAAAAATACTCCTACCTACTTTTTACCCGACTACGCGAAGCAAAAAGGAGGGTTATGATTTTAGCAGCGTATGTATGTATGTATGTATGTATGTATGTATGTATGTATGTATGTATGTATGTATGTATGTATGTATGTGGGTATGTATGTTTGTGTGTTCATCTGTTCCCTCGCAGAGCCTAAACTACTCGGCCGATTTCAACAAATGAGGTGTCGTTGGATTCGTCTTAATCACCCAGGTAACATAGGATAGTTTTATTTTGAAAAAAACCAAGATGGCGGCTGTGCTGCGCCCTAAAGTGGTGGACCTAAAAATAAAAATTATCGGATACCATCGTCATGGGTATCAAATGAAAGGGCTTTAAAAGACCTTTTCAAAAATGTATAACACATGTAGCGTCAACATAACAAATAGAACAAAAAATTCCAAAATGTGTTTTTTTTTGCCCTTCTCGGTTCTATTCTGGGTGATCGTCCAAAATGACTTACTAAAAAGCTCAAAAAAAAAATAGAAGTTAAAAACTAAAACCCGACTACTAAAAGGCTTAAAAGAAGACCTGTTTATCCTTAAAATAGACTCATAGATAATTAATCGTAGTCGGAGGACACCACATTCGCATTTGAAAAACCGATGGCCTCCGACTACGATTAATTATCTATGAGTCTATTTTAAGGATAAACAGGTCTTGTTTTAAGCCTTTTAGTAGTCGGGTTTTAGTTTTTAACTTCTATTTTTTTAAGCATTTTTTGTTCTACTATTTATTGGTTACAAGTTTACAACCAGTTTAAACTAGCAAAATACGTGAAAATACTACTATAACTTTATTTATTACGGAACCAATTTAGAGTCTTGATTTCCTAACATTTAACGATCTTAAAACGTGACTTTTTATGAACTTTTCGAACGTGCACCATACAAAGTGCCTTGGGTTGTTTTGTCTAATCTTGAGGAAAAACTTACTTTTACCTGTTTAAGTTGTTTCACTGAACAAATTGTGCTAAAATCAATTTCTCGCGTCCTAGCTACACTGTATCTTTATTATAACTTACATGCATTGGTTACGATATCTAATTTATGTCTTGAGCTTTTTGGTTCAATTTCTAAGATAAGCTTAAAAAAACAGCCACTTCGTTAATTAAATTAAATAAAACATTAATTTATCTTATCGGAACTGCCATTAAAGAATAATTAAGTGTACAAGAACTGTGAGCATAGTGAATGCCTGAATCAAATTTATTTTACAATCAGTGTAAATTATATTATGAAAATATATTATTAAGACGCAATGGCTGAATAATGGGGCGTTAATGCCTTAACTTCGAATTATCAGTTTTTTTTTTCTAGAAATAAATGTATGGAGACATATTTCAATCTTTTGATTTATCGTTATCATCAATCACTTTATCTTGCTTCGTTCAATAAACTAGGATGAAAATAAAACTCATAAATTGTACGTAAATAATTTAGTGAAATAGCTTTCATTACATCTATGGCAAGAATATACTCTACTTACTTAATAATACCGTAGAGAATTTGGTCGATAAAATGCGCTATAATAGTAAGGGTAATAGTACGGATAACTTAGCCTTCTGTGGCTGAAGGGATTCCTTCTAAAGTGCGGATTTTTGCGCCTTCTGCTTGGCTGCTGCGGCTGCTTACGTTTCTTGTTTCGCTTCCGAAGGGAAAAGCCAGCGGCGATGCTGGACGACCGCGCCGTCTCTAACAATTCCTCTTCCAAGTTGACCAAGGCGTTTCTGTACAAACTGTTCCGATCCACCATGGTCGCATCCGGCACATCGCTCAGGTAAAACGTACCCTCCTCCGGCGGAATAAGGTCCAAAGGAATGTCGAGAACCTCTTCCACAACCACGTTATCGGTTTCGTTTATTTCCACGGGCGTTTTTGTAGTTTCGTCGCTTTGTTCTAATCCGTCTTTGTTTGAAATTGTTTGCACGTTGACTGTTTGTGAGTCATTGGTGTCGGGCGTCGTGGTTGCAGCTTGTTGATCGACAGCGCCGGACGCGACGAGAAAACCCGCAGCAAACAACAGTACTAGACTTTGCATTTTAGTTTTTTACTGCGAAAAGGAAAGGCTAATTTGAAATTCGTTCACCTTTCAGTCAAGGACTAAAGGCATGCACTACGGGCCTTCAGTATTTATCGCCTTGCAACTAGGCCGAAGAAAGGCGCCCGTTATTCTTGAGACAAAATGTTTGTTTTAAGCATTAGGACTTGGTCGACCTTTTCCAATGTTTATATGTTTTTTTAAACTTGAGAATCGACCTCTACAACGTGTTACAAAAGGTCCCAACTCTTTTACAGGGCAATTTTTTTTTTTTTTTTAGTATTTTGTTTCTGGATTTCGTTCAAATTCAAAACACGTACATACGATTGTGTGCGTCGGTGTAATGCATAATTTTAAGTTGATAAAACGTGAAAATCAATGAGAACCATATAAAAATCAATGGAACGCCATAGAGCAAAAAAATGGGATGTGATCCCTATCACCGGGTGCTATTAACCTGTAAAAAGAGTTAGTAGGACCTTTTGTAACACCTTGTATAATCAGAATGAACCCTAAGATATTCGAATTATCACCTGCGTGCATGCACTTTTCATTTAATCAGAAGTCAACTACCTGTGGTTCCGAACACAAGCAGCGTTTAATCGATCGTCTGTCTTACAATGCAAGCATAACAATATTTGTACAAAGCAATCAGTTTACCTTCTAAATACACTGTTTGAATGTTTAATCACATGGTAAACTATTTTACCAAACGTAAGTATTTACTCAGGTGGTAGGTAATCATTTGCGTCTCGTGCTTCTAAATACAAGCACTCGCTGCAAACAAAAGTTTTGCATCCTTGCTAACAAATAACTATTACTCACGTGGTGATGGTTACAGGGATATGGTTGATCCTGCCGCCTTGCTTGGCTCTGATCGTGTCTCCTTTTTGCCCACTGCTGTTTCCGCTCTTTGAATCTGCGCATCGCAAACCTTGGCATGAAAGGATTCTGTGACTCGGCCGCTTCCATAGATTCCTCTTGGTTTGCCTCCAAATCCTTAGACGGTTCTTCTAAAGGTTTGGCCAGAACCATTGCGACCTGCAGAGCCAGGAAAAATACAAGAAACAGCTTCAGTTTGAAATTCATCCTTAAATGTGAACGGCGGAAAGTTTAAACTCAAAAAAAAACTCTTAATTAATGTCGGACGTTGCAGTAGCGCTAATCCAGATAAATAAAAGTCTTCAGAAAGCCTTCCTTGGTTTTATAAGGCGGTGCATGTGCCGATGACACACTTGGGATGCGTTTGTTTACCAAACGGATGTGTTTTAGGAAATTTAACGGTGCATTCGTCAGCCAGTTTCCAATTAACACCGTGGGCGGCAGTATCTATAGGGTAGAGGAAGCTACTGGGTGGTCAAGGAACTTTGAAACGCGAGGAAAAGCTACTTTTCATACCATGAAAATGTAAACCATAGTTAATATATCATGTTATCCCTCAGGAGGGACCTAGGGCGGGAAGATACTTTTTTGGACTGATCTTCTGAAGAAAATTTTTAGTCATCTAAAATGGGTAAGCAGAGGAACCCAGCCTACATGTGATGTGGACGGACTATTTTGCCTTCTGAACTTATGCCTACAAAGATGCATTTGGTAGGGAAGTTATACAGGGTGGATTTTTGAGACGGGGCAGTAAGGGCAGGTACACACGACAGCACGTCGACCCTTACACGCAAGCACTCTACTCGGTAACGTTACGGGCGGGGTTGAAAGTGTTACACTCTAGTTGCAGGAAAATGTTCCTAGGAGACCATCCATAACTTTTTGAGATATTATGAAGTGCGTTCACAGATTTTGGAAAAATGTACAGTCAGCGAGTAAAAAGCAAGAATACCTTTTTTTTTAAGCTCATCGTTCCATCATGCCCATGTTTCACGACAGCACGTCAGACTTCACACTTTTGTTGTACAGTCACCCCTAACGGAAGTGAATAGAGTGCACGCGTGTAAGCGTCTACGTGCTGCCGTGTGTACCTGCCCTTACTGCCCCGTCTCAAAAATCCACCCTCTATATGATATTTAAAGATGAACAAGGGCATTTTCGGATTCAATTCAATTCAATTCAATTTATTTATTTCAATAATATTAAGTACTACATAATTCATAAAAGTTAAAATATAACATAGGTAAAAATATACACTTTACCTGAACTAGAATACAGCATTCATTATTATTATTACCTACATTAGGTCTTGACTATGAATACGGCGGCATGTGGACCGCACATTTCAGTCGCATGGTCAAGGCAGCTTGACTCATGTCGCAATGTCAACAGCTGTAAAGAGATAAAGCGTAATCATACCGTTGTCGCCGCTTCCTCGAATTCGAATCGTAGAGATAAGGAAAAAAAACGTAGGTAGGTAAGTATGGCGATTTATTTTTGCAGGGTTATCCCACTGGAAAATGTACTTATAGGTAAGTATAGTTCGGTGAAGTATACACGGTACAAGTAAATGTTTACATGATCGGCCAACCCCTGTTTTCTCTAAATAAGCACACAAAGAAGCAAGGTCGATCAGCCAAAATAGGGGGCAAACTCAGAAAGTGGGCAAATCTCGAATAAAAATTAGGGTTTTTAAAAAAGGGGGCAAATCTCTACAAATACTATGAGAATCACACTAAGGGGGCAAAGGCAGAAAGGGGGCAAGACCCGAACAGACCGTTTATTATGACAAGTTTATCAAATCGTAAAAATATTCTCAATAGGTACGATCGGCCACAATCTCAGATACCCCATGGCAGCTCTTATCGCGCGCGGCATAAGGGCGCCAATGAATAAGAGTACTATTTTCCCGCAAATAAACCGGTTTAACGACTGACGGTTGAGTGTTTTTTAGGGTTCCGTACCCGAAGGGTCCCAAACGGAACCCTATTACTAAACCACTAACAAGGTAAATGGTTAATAGAATTTAGGTTTTTTTTTCAGTCGGTTAGATTCTAACTATCAGATAACATTTGAAATTCAACAAGTCTTCGAAATTATCCACATGTAGAGTTACCTAGGGGTATATATAGCTAAGTATAATGTTGCGTTCAGAATCAAGCATAAAACTTATCCGGCTCCGAAGCCACTAAAATCCTAGCAAGTACCTAAGAAGAACTCTACATTTATGTAGTTTCCCGTAAGACAAAAATTACCAACGCGCTGAAGAGTTAGAGAGCAAGAATTACAAAACAGCAATGTGGACCTAACTTGTTTCGCTAATGCTTAGTTACGTATTCCGGAGACTTTCACACGACGCGCGCCAGCCAGTTCGCGAAATTTACATACAATGTTCTCTTCGCGTATCGCCGCATTCGCTCGATAAACCAGCAGCGATGACTTGCATTTCCATATTATTATTTAACCAGATTGGTTCAAGGCTTGCTGCTCGCTGCCCATTGATCGTAGTGGTGACGTCAGGGTGGGTGACCCATAGCGACGCACGTGGTAGTATCGAAGTTCCGTCGAGCGAGTCGAGTGTACAGTGAGTGGACTGACTACTCCCTCAGTTGTGGAGGGATTGTCCGTCCGTCCGCAACACGGCTCCGCAGTAGGCCGCCCGACCGCGTATACCGCGCACCACACTCTATCGATCGCTATCGTACACACGCAGTGTTTTCAACGCCAGTGAAATTACCAAACAAGACTGCACCTTTAGAAGCGTTCGTAAAATACGTTTTCTTGTGACATAAAACCGAATTGGTTTTTTAGCGCGATTTTTTATTGGCCCCTTTTGCGAGAGCTAAGAGTGAAGGTTGCGGAGGTGAATACCTGGAAGATTGTTGTACCTGAGCCGGTATGAAGGATAAAACCTCGCGGTGAGTTAGCGTTTATTTACTTGGTAACAGTAGTGTTTAATTAATTAAATGAATTCATCGTTTCACGCACGAACCACTGTATGAATGCGGAATAGAAAACTGCACAGCCTAGAATTATTTTCTATCGCTACGAGATACCTACAAGAATTATTTTTCTATTCGATACTTAGTTACTAAAGTAGTAATACATACACATCCTAGCCGTAAAATGCTTTGTTAACCCTAAAAACCTAATAGATAATAGGTACCAAGGGACTTTAAGATGGATGTAGGCTCTACATCTTTCCAGCTCCTTTCTCTACCCTCACTCACATGGTTGGTGGATCAAGTTGTCCTGATCTATCCTGCCTGCGTAACAGGGTCTCCTAGCAATTTCCTATTTAGATGGTATGTAGGTACTCACTGATAATAGTAGTAAATACTTAGGTAATTACATACCAGTAGTTAAGACAATTCAGTTCAGGGCTAGGTAAGTGGTAGTTATTATACTTAAGTTCTGCGTCTTCGCCCATTGGAACATGGACCGCAGATTTGTGACCATTTAAATCTCGCAACCAGCAAACAACTAGTTTCTAAATGTTGCCTAGCAACCATCGATTTGCTGGGGGCACAAACCTTGAATGCAGAGAGTTTTTGTCGACTCTAGCTCCCACAAAGCAATTTTGCCTCAAATAAACCGGTTTTAAGGACTAGCATAGTTACTGTGCGGATTTTTTTTAACTTAGTATGCATTAGGCTATTTTAACAAATCTGCTTAACGGACGCACCCTCGGCGTGAGAGTCCGACTCATACTTGTTTTTTGTTATTTGTTGTTATACTACTATGTTAGTTTGACGCCTGTGTGTATACCGTTTTTACGATAGAGCAAAAAGTATATCATAAGTGCAGTGGAATGCCAACTTAGCCTTCGGGTAAAGTATTACTCGAATGTAAATTCACAAAATGAAAATTAGCAACCATAATTATCATATGTGTGCATGTCTTATCTATCTAATCTCAAATTGATTCCAATCTAAATGAGATAAAATTAAATCTCACTATCTAAACATGCATTACATGGCTTAGTAGAGTCAACATTGACCGTGTACTTCCTGATATTGCACTATCTCTAAACATTCTACGATATGATTAGGTACATTTTAGGAAAGTACCTACCTACGACTTAGTATACAGTAGTACACAGTGAGTACACACGACAGCATAGAGTGCTAAGGGTCGACGTGCTGTCTGGGGGCTGATTGTCGGCAATCTCGAATGTGACTTGTTACTAAGGTTTTTTTCGTAGAATCTCGAATGTGACATAGCCGAGAATTTAGCCCCCTGGTATTCGGCAAGTCGGTCCATAGGGTGCACTCTTCACCGTTGCGTTACGAGCGACTTTGCAACGAAAATAAAAAGGTTAACTTTCCAAAAGCTCTTCACATTTTATATTTGTTCGTGTTATGGAATAGCCGAGTAGTAGCTAGGCGAAGTTCGCGCCGACGACGCGTGCCTCTTACTGCGCGTCGTGAGCTACATCTCTCCTCCGAATGAGAACCGAACTGTTCGGCTATCTCGAGGTTAATAAAAGTAAATAAGGAAGTGAAAAAAAACCTAAGTACATAAAAAAATTGCGTTTTGTAAACACAAAATGTTATGTACAGTCGGCCACATGCTAGGATACCACTTTTCATTTGATTGCCGCCCTTATGCCGCGCGCGGTAAGAGCTGCCATGGGGTAGGTACCTATCTGTGACTGTGGCCGACCGTACTTAGAGCTTGCATTTCCCGTGGTCTAGCCATAGCTCAGCGGATTTATTTCAGAGTTAAGCTCTGTAACTTTTTTGGGAAGCTCTACCTAAATGACACTAATATTATCGTGTCAATCGTTTCTGCAGATTTGAATCTAAGTAGGTATGTCTGTACGTTTTAAAGTAATTATGGATCAAAATTAACTTATAATAAAACATTAAAGGAAAACGTACAGACATTCAAGGTGTAAAGTAACACTTGACTCAGGCGTGGTTACTTACACGATACTGAATCAAAAATTACATATAAAAAATCGGTGTTAAATTGTGGCCTCCCCTTCTATTCTACTTTCGCTTGCGGCCGCACTCCCAATATCGGGCGCCACATCGCGCGCGCGCTTTGAAAAGGCTGGGGTGTCCGCACGTCGCGGTTATTATACAGGGTGGCCCAAACATAGACGTCAAGCGAGAAAATCTAGATAGCTGACACCGAGGGCTACCCGAATCACCCCCATGTATGTTCAGCCATTTTTTGTCGTTTAGAAGTTATGAGGCTTTTAAGGTTTTTTTGAAAAAAGTTACCTAGCATTCGATTTTATTTTGTAACTTTTTTTTCTTTCATCTCTTCAGCAATTTTTTTTATTTTTCAAAGTCTCGGATAAATTATCTATCACCAAAAAAATTATGATCAGCTATGGACTTTAAGAAGATACCGCAATTTTGATCCAAAGTCCAAAAATGTTGTTTTCGTGAAAACATCACTGAAATAGTTAGTATGGGGAAAAAAATAAGTAGAGGTCTGAGGGACTTTTTATTGATTTCAAAAACTTTCCCAAAGCCCCATTCTTCAGAATAATACAAAAAACCTGTCACTTTATAGGACTTTTATTCAAGTAATTTGCGATCAAAGTCGAAAAACTGGAGTTGGAAGAAATATTATTTCAATCGATTTTCATTTATTTTGGTTGATTCGGACAAAAAATATTGCAAGTAGGCTTAATATTGCCTGTCAGCATGGTCTGCATAGGAAATTCACGAAAAAAATAAAAAAAATACCATAAAATATTTTGTTTTTTTTTTCTTCTTTTTTTTCATTATTTGAATTTTAAATTATTTTATCATCGAATTTACTTACAAAACATGAAGAAAAAAATAAATTTACAAAAAATAAATAAAAAAAGTCTGAAAATTAAATAACTTTATTTTTTTATTTTTTCGTGAATTTCTAATGCAGATCCTACTGACAGATGATTTTAAGCTGATCCGCAATGTTTTTTGTCCGAATCGACCAAAATAAATGAAAATCGATTGAAATAAAATTTCTTCCAACTCCAGTTTTTCGACTTTGATCGCAAATTACTTGAATAAAATTCCCATAAAGTGACAGGTTTTTTGTATTATTCTGAAGAATGAAGCTTTGGGAAAGTTTTTGAAATCAATAAAAAGTCCTTCAGACCTCTACTTATTTTTTTCCCCATACTAACTATTTCAGAGATGTTTTCACGAAAACAACATTTTTGGACTTTGGATCAAAATTGCGGTATCTTCTAAAAGTCCATAGCTGATCATTATTTTTTTGGTGATAGATAATTTATCTGAGACTCTAAAGAATAAAAAAATTTGCTGAAAAGACGAAAGAAAAAAAAGTTACAAAATAAAATCGAATGCTAGGTTTTTTTTTTCAAAAAAACCTTAAAAGCCTCATAACTTCTAAACGACAAAAAATGGCTGAACATACATGGGGGTGATTCGGGTAGCCCTCGGTGTCAGCTATCTAGATTTTCTCGCTTGACGTCTATGTTTGGGCCACCCTGTAGAACAAATTGTACAAGGTAATTATTTGTGAATCAAACTTTTTTTTAAATTAAACTTACTTTTAGTTTCAAGCGTTACCAAAACTATCTTCCCGGAGTCGGGTGTCACTTACCAAAACCACACCTGTATACTTAGATTAAAATCTGCAAATAATGGATTAATCGGTGGTTAAGCCGAATAATATTTAATTTAATTAGGGGTAGCAAAACGTTTTCTCCTTGTATACAGGGTGTTGTTTTGGTCAGTAACACCCGAGTCAGGGACGATAGTTTGAGCAACGCTTGAAACTAAAAACAAGTTCTTTTTTTTTCAAAAAAATGTTTGATGCATAAATCACCTTGTTTAAGTCTGTTGTTCTAGAATAACCGCGACGTGCGGACACCCCCGCTTTCTCAAAGCGCGCGCGCGATGTTGCGCCCGACTCGCCGCTAGCGTTAGTGTAATAGTACGGGCGGCCACAATTTAATTATTTTGGGTATTTTTCACTGACATATATTTTTTTTTAATATTTTTTCTGGCTTTAGTGTCGTGTAAATAATCACCCCTGAGCCGGGTTTAACTTTACAAAACAACACCCTGTATAGGGCGTGCGTGAGAGCGGCAGAGCGCGCGGTGTACAATCCTCTTACCTATTGCTCTAGAGAGGTACACACGACAGCACATCAGACTGTACACTTTTGTTGCAAAGTCGCCCCTAATGGAGTGGAGTGCTAGCGTGTCGTCGACGTGCTGTCGTGTGTACCTACCTATCTACGAATAATTACAAACTCTATCAAAAGCAAAACAATCATAGCCTAGGCACGTCATTTTAAAGCAAGTTAACGATCCACTGTTTATGAAGCCAAATCTTGATTAGCATAATTTACATGCTAAACATAGCACGGCTAGGTACAGTCTGCAACACTCTCCCTGTTCGATTGACGCATTTATGCCGCTTGCGATAAGAGCTACGAGCACCATGGGTTATCCTATCGCGTCGCTGAACGAATAACAACATGCAGTTGGATCGCAACAGGGGATATCGTCGGTGATACTCCCAGACCGCGTAACCAACAGTGGCTGATACCGCGTATCTACAAAATTATCAAAATTGAAATTTCGTACTAACAGCAGTACTAACAGGCAACGGTGATGGGCTGCAGCGCGCATCGTCCGTTTGGTGGGTCGTCCAATCAGAGAGCTGTAAATGAAAGAAGTCGAAACCGCGAGAGTGGGTATCCTGCGTAAAACTCAAAATCAATTTACGCTGTATCTGCCACTGTTGGTTACGCGGTCTGAGAGTATCACCGACGATATCGAATGCTCTATCCGCCATTGCCAACAATGTCCCAGGCAGTGCAGCGTCGAGTGGTCTCTTCATCCATCTAGTGTAAGTGAAAGTACTGGACGCTGTATAAATCACCTCATTACCTTAGTACACAAGACAGCACGTTGACGCTTACACGCTAGCACTTTACTCGGTTACGTTACGGGCGATTTTGCAACAAAAGTGTACACTCTGACGTGCTGTCGTGTGTACGTAGAAGCAAAGGCTGTAGATTTTTTTTTCGCGTATGTAAGTACACACGACAGAACGTCAGAGTGTACATTTTTGTTGTAAAGTCGCCCGTAACTCAAACGTATTCGGTTGCGTACGAGTGCTAGCGTGTAAAGGTCAACGTGCTGTCATGTGTACAATAAAGATTTTCTAATAATTGCTTTATCTGTTTATGTATCTATAAAAACAGGGATTTTTAGGGCTTTATTTCTGAAAGACGTCAACGTCAATCAGTTGTTGGTCGAATAACTCGATAACTTTTTATTTATTTGTACCTACATACCATTTCAGTGCTGCCTGCAAATTGGAAAAAAATATATTTTTTATAATTTTTACAACCAAAGTGGTAGAACAAAAGTTGATGCAAATCACATTTATAAGATGACGTGTTTCAGGAAGAGCTTTTTAAAATTTGCCCTGTATATTAAGAAGCTGGGTCGCTGTATAGGTGCCTGCCTACGATGCCTATGAAAAAAGATGTTTCAGTTTGTTAGTAGCCGTCGTCGCATGGCCATCGTATTACGGAGTGACCGTTTCCAACTAAGCCAGTGATCGCATTAAAAATTGACACCGGTTCCAATGTCCTCGAGACAGCCATGTACGATCGTCACTGCTTTTCTAACACAAAAGATCAAGCTTTGTTTACTCAGTAGAGTTAACCAAGTGATTAAATACACCATTAGACAATACTCGTAGTATCTATATCTACCTATCGCTTCTTGGACTCAGTTTGCCCATTCGACTCTACATTTCAATTATCGCTATTTTACGACTAGGAAAAATTATAAAAATAGTACAACCTAGTCAAGGCAAGTACTTATTACATTAAATTACACCTTGTCTGGTATAAGTGGTTTCCTCAACAAAATATAAGATACTAGCTTTTGCCCGCGACTTCGTCCGCGCATACCTAGTTTTCTCGCCGTTATCACAATAAAAATAGCCTATAGCACTCAGCGATAATGTAGCTTCCCATTAGTGAAAGAATTTTTAAATTGGATGAGTAGTTTTGGAGATTACCCCCTACATACATAGGTACATACTTACAAACTTTTCCTCTTTATAATATTATTGTAGATAAAAATATTTATCAGTGCGTGAGAAAATGTAGAGTTATGCATCGTAATGGTGGGGTTGTATTTTTTTTTCAACGCTGTGTAACCTTATCCTAAAAGTGGACTAGAGAATAGGTACCTACCTAATCAAAAGCCAATATAATCAACTCTTCATCATCACCATAAAGTATTAAGTTGGAAATGGAGCATTTTCATCACAGAACTTCCATTCATTGTGATACGAAGATACGCGTCCATCTCAATTCTCTAAACCATGAGTGCAACATTGATGTCAAATAGTGTCAATAAGATCATTAATCTTAAGAACATTAAACGTCACTTGCTTAAAGCAACTCAACTGCATGTCCACTCATAAGTTAATGCATGCATGCGTGCGCGCATGAAAACGGCCATCTTTACAGTGCGAGCGTGGAGAAAGCAAAACTGACACTTGAATTTAAGATTAAGAGGTCTAGGTCAGCCAATAAATTTTATCACCGATACGTGACCCTTCTGCTGGGTTAGCACAAGGTTGGGTTAGAGCGTATCCATGGGTTTATAACTCTATCTATCCCACTCTAGGTCAAACAAGAGTTGAGAGGCATAAATACAAGGTGTTGTTTTGTAAAGTTACATCCTACTCAGGGGTGATTATTTACACGATACTGAAGCCAGAAAAAATATAAAAAAATATAAAAATATGTCAGTGAAAAATACCCAAAAATCATTAAATTGTGGCCTCCCTTACTATTTATTACACTATCGCTAGCGGCGAGTCGGGTGCCACATCACGCCTTGAGAAAGCGGGGATGTCCGCACGTCGCGGTTATTATAGAACAACTTGAACAAGGTAATATGTGTATCCAAAAATTTTTAGATAAAATATAAACCTATTTTTAGTTTCAAGCGTTACTTAAACTATCGTCCCTGAGTCGGGTGTCACTGACCAAAACAACACCCTGTATATTTTTATAACCCTGATGTACTTTGGCCTAACCCAGCCTTATGCTTCGCCTGCAGGTCAACTATTGGATTGGTGGAAAATGTATTGGCTGGTTTTACTGAAGAAAACCTGCTTTAGTTTCAGTAAATCTGCCCTCACGGATATCCCTTATGTGTAGACTTAAAAAAAAGAGCAACGACCATTTCACCTTAACTCAGACTCTACATTATCTTATCTGCGTTTTCTAAGCAAACTTGCTGATAATTTTAGTCATTATTTTATTAAGTAGGTAACCTCGAATTTGCTTATTGCATGCACAGGGTGCTAATCCGAAAGGTCGTGTCATTCTACTTATCTAAACCAACCACTTTTATTGCTTAAGCACTACCTTAGTCCTTATTTACTCTTAAGTACAGAGAGATTGATAGTTACGGCGCGAGCATAGTCTCTCCTCAATAACAAAGACTTCTGGACGAGGTCGAAACTAGTCGCCTATGCTGGCATTACCGAAATAATCAATCAAATCAATGTTTTTTTTTGTCATTTTAGAACGAAACCCGATTTAAAGCGATTTTACGCAGAATTTTAAAGTCGGTTTCTTCTAAAGTTTAGTTACTTACAGAAGCTATGTTATTTTTGTGGTCTAGTTGTCTGTGGGTAGCTACGGATGATTATCTATTATTTCCTACCCTCTACAATATGACAGGATCTTTCTGTTACATCCTGTACACCACAAGTCAACTATAAAGTGCAAGAGGTCAGAATATGCATTGATAAAGTTGTTATTTCTGTGATTATTCCCTAGGGCCTGGACGTCTCTCGGATAAAGTTACCCTTAAAGTAGTGATTTAAAATAACTTCTAAATATAATAATTACTTATATTCAGAATGGTGTTGATTCTGTTTGGATACGCGTTATCGTTTGGAAGACGGCTGCGAATAATTCGGGTTCAAAGGTTAGTAGGTAAAATATAAACTTTGTGACTGGATACTACCACCCTTGAACTATGCAGTAATTTTAATGGTAGATATTCAATAAGGTTCCACTTAAAGATGATATTAGCATTCCATGGATTCACGGCGCGGGCGCCGTGTCCATCGCGTTTTAGGTAGAGCAGCCAACGGGGCCTCTACTCATATTTATTTCATCCAAGACCTCATAAAAAAATATGAATTCTCTATATCTTCCTACTATCTACAACAAGATCACTATCTAGCACATTTAAAACAGCTTTAAACTCCGTGCTCTTAGTATTATTTCATGGTTTATTTCTTTGCTCTACTAGCATAGGTAGGTAGCTAGCTAGTCTACGTAGAGCTATAAACTACTTGCAATCGATATCTCCTATGTTGCTGTTGTTAGGATGTAGCCTTGTACCAAATAAGCTAGCGTCAACAGATAAATGTATAGGTAAGTACCGATAGTACATTTGTTTTAAAGTCGCCCGTTATGTAACCGAGTAGAGTGCATGCGTGTCAGCGTCTCCGTGCTGTCGTGTGTACCTACTTTTCATAGTGAAGTGTCAGTTTTAGAAAGCCGATTGTATGAATTTGACAACATGAGTTTTTATTGTACAGCTTTTGGTTAAGCATTTTTTTACTTACACTATCTACACTAATATTATAATTAATCACTTTCCGCTCGTATGGCATGTCTAGGCTAAGACCTCGTCGATATGACGTCCCTCGAACGGTACTAAGTATGGTAAAGTTTAGAAAAATTACTTGCCTCATCTGGGAATCAAACCGACCAAATGTGAAAAAAAACATCCTGTATTTTATGATGCCAGTAGAAATGTAGGTATTTAATTCTAATTATAATTTCCTGCATATTTTTTCTTTTTTTCTTACCTACTTAAAGAGGTATTGGTTGGTAAAACAATTTTTAGGCAGATACCTACCTTCTGCCTATATATACATATATACAGGGTGGCCCAAACATAGACGTCAAGCGAGAAAATCTAGATAGCTGACACTGAGGACTACCCGAATCACCCCCATGTATGTTCAGCCATTTTTTGTCGTTTAGAAGTTATGAGGCTTTTAAGGTTTTTTTGAAAAAAATTACCTATTGTTGAATTTTATTTTACAACTTTTTTTTCTCTTCACTTTTCAGAGATATTTTTTATTCTTTAGGGTCTCAGATAATTTATCTATTACCAAAAAAATAATGATTAGCTATGGACTTCTAGAACTTACCGCAATTTTGATCCAAAGTCCAAAAATGTTGTTTTCGAGAAATCATCACTGAAATAGTTAGTATGGAGAAAAAATTAAGTAGAGGTCTGAAGGACTTTCTTTTAATTTCAAAAACTTCCCTAAAGCCTTAGTGCTCAGAATAGTACAAAAAAATTGTCACTTTATGGGGCTTTTATTCAAGTAATTAGCGATCAAAGTCGAAAAACTGGAGTTGGAAGAAAATTTATTTAAATAGATTTTAATGTATTTTAGTTTTTTCGGACAAAAATCATTGCAGGTAGGCTTAATATCGCCTTTCAGCATGGCTTGCATTCAAAATTGACGGATAAATAGAAAAAATATAAAAAAAAAAAAAAATTTTTTTTTGTCCTTTTTTTCATTAGTTGAATTTCAAGTTATTTTAGTACCGAATTCACTTACAAAACATAATTAAAAAAATCAATTTAGAAAAAAAATGAAATAAAGTTTCGAAAATTTAATGAGGATTTTTTTTTATTTTTCCTTGAATTTCGAATGCAGGCTATGCTAACAGGCGATATTAAGCCTACCTGCAATGATTTTTGTCCAAACAAACTAAAATAAATAAAAATCTATTGAAATAAAATTTCTTCCAACTCCAGTTTTCGACTTTGATCGCGAATTACTTGAATAAAAGTCCCATAAAGTGACAAGTTTTTTGTACTATTCTGAGCATTAAGGCTTTAAGGAAGTTTTTGAAGTAAAAAAAAAGTCCTTCAGACCTCTACTTAATTTTTTCTCCATACTAACTATTTCAGTGATGATTTCTCAAAAACAAAATTTTTGGATTTTGGATCAAAATTGCGGTAACTTCTAGAAGTTCATAGCTGATCATTATTTTATTGGTGATAGATAAATTATCTGAGACCTTAAAGAATAAAAAATATCTCTGAGAAGTCAAAAGACAAAAAAGTTACAAAATAAAATTCAATTCTAGGTAATTTTTTTCAAAAAAACCTTAAAAGCCTCATAACTTCTAAACGACAAAAAATGGCTGAACATACATGGGGGTGATTCGGGTAGCCCTCGGTGTCAGCTATCTAGATTTTCTCGCTTGACGTCTATGTTTGGGCCACCCTGTATACCCCTCTTTGTATAGTAGCTCGTGGGTACCTCTTAAACATTTACATTTTATACGACAATTCATAACCAACCATAAAATATCCTTTTAAGTTTACAATTCTTGTGAAATACTCTGACAAGGACAAGTACTTACTTAAATATTTTGCGCAACAACTGAGGCTCTAAGAAGGTAAAGTCAACGAGTAGGATCATACGAGTAGTTTTTGTTCAATGGATTTTTCCAAGTGTCAAATTTGACAGCGATTCGCGAATAGGGGATTTTCTGACAGCTCATAAGTTGTAGTTCAAAATTTGTAACTAGAGGTCGCTGACGAGACATGTTCTTTTTTTATGCTAATTCGCGCTCGCTGGCCTTCGTATATACGTCCAAACACATTTAGGTAATAGTTGTGGAGCAAAATGAAGTGTTTCCGGATTTACCATTCACTCATACAAGAATATTAACAAAGTCGTGCACTTTTTCATGTGCTGTAAAATGGAATGACGGCTGCGACGATGAAAGATGAAGTCACAGAGCAATGAAGTGAAGAAGTATTTTCGCTGTAGTAAGCACTAATTTACTTTGTGATAGAAAACATGTCATACCAACGCCATCTGTCACAGCTTTTGGAAATATTTTTTTATTTTTTTTAGCTGTCAGAAAATCCCTTATTATCGCGCAACTAAATCTGTGGTTTTTATGGAAACCACAGATTAACAGACTGATTTTGACAGTTATTCGGGCTATTTTCGATGCCTGGAAAAAACCCCATTCACGGCTGCTTATTGCGGGCATGGGGTATCCTAGTGTGTCGCTGAACGTAGGTACGTCTATATGCTATAGGTAGGTATTAAAAATAGAGTGATCCCTTTTCAGTCATCCTCTCTTATCAGACTTATCAATGAACTTGAACGATTGATATTCGTCCCCTCCTCGTCATGGGGCATATTGATTGTGATAATGAAAGAAAAATACCCGATATAACGCAAACTTTGGACATTCAAGCACGCTTCTCGCTGTCACCGTTGATTTCACAATAGCGTACACAAGTATGTAGCAGGGTACCTATAGCTATAGGCTATCTTTAGTGACCAGATAATTATGACGCAATGTATGTCGCACAACTCAAACTCGCGATTCTTCTGCCATCTCTCTTTTGTTTTGCGACTTGAAAATAAACAAAAAATACCTGTCTACGTAGATAGGTAGGTACCCCACTTAACCTTTACCTTGAGTACAAATTGAGTCTTCAGGCGATTGTCTTTGTACAAACGACAGCACGTCGACCCTTACACGATAGCACTCTATTCGGTTACGTTACGGGCAGCTTTAAAACGAAAGTGTACACTCTGACGTGCTGTCGTGTGTACAGTGAAGATAAAAAAAATGGCAGACCCAAGTTGTTCGATATCCACAAAAAAAAAAGATAAAAAGCGTTTATTGCCAAAAGAGTATCAAAAATGTATACAGTTTGTCTTGAGAATCCCACACTAGGCGAACCTGTATCGTGGGATCCATTCATTTAGAATTTACAAAATGTGTTGGACAATTCCAAGCCTTAGGCACAGTATTGTATTCGAAACGGGTCGAATCGCGATTGGTTTTTAGGCAAATTAATTACCTTATTTATCCCGACGTTTCGGCCGCGTTTCGGCCGCGATTCGACCCGTTTCGAATACAATAATGTTTAAATATCGCGAATCATTAAAAGTGAACTTAGGCACAGTAGGTAGAGACTAGCAATTTCCACTTTTCACCAAAAAAAACTTACGAAAACCTCCCTTTTCCTTACAGCGATGGCGCCCACGAAGCAATGCTTAGCGAGGGCAGGCCCGCAAGCGTCAAGCCAAGCCCTACCAAGCCTAGTCCTCTCAAGGACGCTACCAAGTCTGAGGACTACGAGGCGCTGCAGAGCTTTCTTCGATCCATCAGTTCCACAGCCACTCTACCGCCTTATGTGAAGGGGGAGACCTATTCGTCTTTCAGAGGAGTGTTTAATCAGGTGGGAATTCGGAAGGCAAAGTTTTTTGTTCGAAAGTCCGTTATTGGCTTAATGTTATCTTTAGACAATATTGAGAAACAAATTTTTGAATATTTTTTATTTTGGCCTACATTTTAACCCCAACCCCGTTGTTCCAGTGCCTTATAACGTGCGCGGTGCTAGTTCTAGCGGCGGGCGCCGGACACCCCATCGGATTCTCAGCGGTGGCGCTACCCCAGCTACGGGGCGAGAATACCTCGCTGCGGATCGACGAAGAAATGGGCTCGTGGATCGGTAAGGAGTTAACCCTATACAGGGTGTTAAAAGACCGCCAACAAAGCGGGAAACCATGTTTTGTCCTCATCATAAGGAACATTTTTTTGCCCAAGGAACTATGCCTGGGAAATCAACGGTTTCCGAGATAATGAGGTTCAAAGTCGGACTTTTCAAAACTTTTTTTTTGCAGAAATGTATTCAGTATCTAGTTTTTAACATACCTTCTCAAGAATCCATATCAAAATTATGAATATTTCTTACAAAAAACGACTTTAAAATTGCAACTCGCAATGTATTCTAAACATCGGCACTTCAAGCTTAAGAAACATAAACTTATACCTACGCTTGCGCAATATGACTTCTGTGCGTTACACTTCCATTGCGTGATAAAATATTTTTCAAAATTATAACCTAATAAACCAAAATCATTTCCCAGCAATAATTTATCAAAAAAGTACTTGTTTTGGTGTCTAGTATGCGTGGCTTTCGGGTCTGTTGGCGGTCTTTTAACACCCTGTATACCTACACCCTATACGGTCAGCCACAGTCTATGCTACACCATGGTAGCTCTTACCGCGCGCGGAATAAGGACGCCAATCGATCCAAAAGGGGTATCGTAGCGTGTGGCTGACTGTACCTACAATTTCACAAAAACAAAACACTATGGGCGACATTAGCATCTTCTCGCAGTTTTAACAATAGGTATCTACCTCATTATACAAGGTGTTACAAAAGTACCTAACTCTTTTTACAGGGTAATAGCACTCGATGATAGGGATCACAACCTAAATTTTTTTTTTGCTCTATGACGTTCCGTTAATTATTAAATTAATAAAATGTGAACGATGTGGCGGGAGAAAAGTATTTTTTAAATATTGTTTTCATTGACTTTCACAATGTTTTAAAAACTCAAAGCTATGTAAATGCACCTACACGCACAAACATATTTTTTAATTTGAGCTAATAACAAAAACTAAAATTAAATATTTTAAATTTTGAGGTTATAAAATAAACATTGTTTTTTTTCAACTTTTTTTACAGATTTGACATCCTGTTGACCAGTAGGTTACACCCTGTAAAAAGAGTTAGGTACTTTTGTAACACCATGTATTTAAGAGTTAGACTCTTGTCTGTGCAGCACCTACCTAACCATAGCATGCATCTACCTAACCGTCGTCGGTACCCGAATTACGTACCCACATTTTGAGACAAATCTGTATCATTTGCCAGAGATGCGCCAGTCATCGTTCTAATTTGTCTTTTGTCTATGTATAAGTAGACAAATCGACTGTCGTGACTTTGCAGTACCAACCTAATGATGAATAATGTGATGCCATGATAAATAAATAATTTGCCATGCTTGCTTATTTACCTTTTTGAAATTGAATAATGACGCGCTTATTACTGCACGGTGGTCTAGTTCAGTGGACTCTGAAACGAAAGGTCCTAGGTTCGATTCCCGGTGCGGGCATGTATCTATGACTTTGTTTAATTTCAAAGTTACGTACATTTGTAAATTTGTAGTAGCAATACCGCTCGCTGACTGTGATGGAAAACATCGTGAGGAAACCTGAGCGTATGAGGCATTATACGCTCAACGCAAAAATAGCCAACCCGCACTGAGCCCGCGTGGTGATTAAGCTCGAACTCTCTCTCTGAGAGAAGGCCTTTGCCCAGCTAGTGGGACATGTACAATTGTACAGGCTACATCTTACTTTATTACTGCAAGTATCTCATAATTTAAGTATTTACTTAGTTGTTATCTTAACATACTCGTACGACACAATAAAGTCAAGTGCTTTGAATAAGGTTACGTACCCTACCTATGTACGATTGTCCTAAAGCAAAACGTAGCAAAGTCATTATCTACAAGATAAGTAACTCAATAACTCTACAGTACTTAGTTTTTGCATGCTATGCTAACTAAAACCTAATTAAAATCCTTAATACAATTAATAGTCTACCTACTAGACTCTAGATGTAGACTCTGACCTCAGAGCTAAAAATAACTAAAGACGCTTTTTGCATTCAAATCCATTTTTTCATTCAGAGCAAAAAACTCTTTACTGTTCATTGTTCTCAACTTAATATTTGCATCATCAGTCGAATGACTGACATTCAGATTAGATACGGTTTTTAAATACCTACAGGGTGGTATAGAAGGGTCCTGCCTGTCATAGGTGAGGGGGTTGCAAAACTTGAACATGATTAAAAAAAATGTATATAGAGCTAACTGCAAAATCACGAAAAAAAAAACTGATTTTCCATACATTTGGGGCTTTATACTTTTTTTTATAGTCCTGAAAATTAAAATTAAAAAAGATCTTTGATTTAGGAGCCTTCTTTTTAAACCCGCATGAACAAAAAGGTAAACTTGACTAGGAGCATGTGAAGATAAGATCTTTTATTTGCAGCAAAATGTTCGGATGAAATTATCAGCCGCGTGTTGACAACAAACGAAACATGGCCAAGCTAACTAAATGACGCAATGTCAAGGACAATACCATCAATGTAAAACGATACCATGCTTTCTGACTAAATTATTAAGACAAATGACTTCCTCAAAACAATACGTAGAGTACGCTTCAGCGTAGAGAATGCAAGTACCTAGTAGAGTCGACAACACGACGACCTTTACACCCAGGAACTGCTCGGTTACGATACGGGCGACTTTACAACAACACTGTACAATGCAGTCAACTGTATTAGCTAATTCAAAGTACGGCATAGAGTTAAATTTCGGTAGAGCTCATGTAACAAATATTAAATGCTGGATGAGGGTAATAGGTAGGTACCTATATCCTTAATAAAGACACAAATGACATTTAAGACAAGGTGAAGAAGGTAATTAATCCTATTGATGCTGAAATGACTTTGCAATAAATTTTATTTTGGTTACAATGACGTCAACTCATCAACGTTTCGTTTCGATTTGCGACAAAATGGAGTATCCATAAGTTGTAGTACACAAGTTTGCTGCGTGGAAATATTTGTCATGCCAAACTCACTGCAAGTTTTCTAATTGGATTTCAAACTTGCTGCAAGCTTGAAGCAAGTTTTGTTTTCCTTGCTATCGACTCGCTAGAGGGACAGATGTCTCTTTTCTATCCATCATACACATACATTTGGTGAACTTGCGAGCTAGCCGGTTGTCTTTTTAAAATGGTGGTAGCTGGCCTTAAAGTTCCAAAAAAAAGGTTCATACACATAGAATTGGTGAACTTGCGAGCTAGCCGGTTGTCTTTTTAAAATGGTGTAGCTAGGCCAGCTAGAAAGCTGGCCTAGCTACACCATTTTAACACCATTACATATGGTGTTACATACACCATTTCAACATCACATACACCATTTTAACCACAAGCTAGCTTTTTTTTTAAAGTAAAAAAAAAAGGTTCCATATTCAAACCCCCTTTTTTAATTTCCAGCCAGCATACACTCGGCGGCCACGCCTCTAGGCTCCATGCTGTCCGGGCCCATAATGGAGGCCATAGGGCGGCGGCGGACGCTGCAGACCTCCACTCTGCCCCTGGTGGTCGGCTGGCTACTCATCGCTACGGCTTCACAGCACGCCCTGCTCCTACTGGGCCGGGTGGTCTGTGGGTTCGCCGTGGGCATCATGGCGGCGCCTTCGCAAGTGAGTGGGTGATTAAATTAAAAATTCTGCGACACTGCGTTGGTTTAAATCTGGGATGCACAGACTTATATGGAACACGGGCCACTCGGGTACATTATGAACCAAGGGCGAGCAATTTGTAGGGGCAGATTAGCGCGCTAAGCGCGCTTTAAAATTCAACTGTTTTTTAAAGAAAATAAGTGAAGGCTGCAATTTGCATTAGATTTTTTTTTTTTAATTCCGATTTATAATAATCGTTTTTTGCTTTAGGTTTGTTAATTAAAAAACGCGCGAAGGGCGCCCGAAAAACCAATTTATTTTTAATTTGTTGGCATGCCGCAGACGACGAGCCTACTGCGAGTCGCAGTTTGTGCATCGCTGGTTTAAATTCTAAATCGTGCCAGCCAAGTTGTTAACAGCTTATTTTAATGTGTTCTTAGAAAACTGCGCATTAAAGCCCAATTTCCTTCGCAGGTATACCTGGGCGAGATCTCAGAGCCCAGACTTAGAGGTCTTCTTATTGGGACACCCTTTGTGGCCTATTCACTTGGCGTCCTTTACGTCTACGCGCTTGGTGGTGCGATGCATTGGCGGAACGTGGCGTATCTTTGCACGGTGCTACCTGTGCTGTCACTAGTGGCCTTATGTCTATCGCCCGAGAGTCCAACTTGGCTTGCGCGGCGAGGGAGGTTCCACGAAGCCATGGCCGCGATGGCAAGACTGCGTGGCAATCCTGAAATTGTAAGTACCCCGAGGATTTCTAATATTGATAAATATACTTCTGCCCCTATTTATAAAGTACAATCTCCATTAATCAACGCTATAAACCCTCCACACCCACACAAACCCAGACTTATAATGCTCCTCAGACATGTAAACTAAGTATTTAATTGAATATTTATTTTTTCGTCTTTTAAGCGTTACAAAAAAACTAAGGCCTTTGCATCTACGTAATGAGATGATTTATACAGCGTCCAGTGGCACCTTCACTCACACTAGATGGGTGAAGAGAACACTCGGCGCTGCAGTGCCTGGGACATTGTTTTTAGTAAATGGAATGCCTTTAAGTGTTGCCCAACTTCAGGTGAGAAGATTTTACCGCAAAGTTTTAGTTAAATTTTGATAATAATCAGAAGGGGAGAAATGTAACGAGGCAAACCTCCGTGGACATACTGGCCGATTAGGCTGTCGAGATCGAAATTGGAAGGCGATCAAGAAGCGCAGACGTTTTGTGGTAAAATCGATAGTCTAATGTTAGGTAGGGGCCGACACGGTCAATGAGAAATATAAAAAATATCAAAAGAATACAAGCTTTTATATTAATAGATAGTGTTAGGCTCTACAGTACACACGACAGCACGTCAGACTGAACACTTTTATTGTAAAGTCGCCCGTAACGTAACCGAGTAGAGTGCTAGCGAGTAAGGGTCGATGTGCTGTCGTGTGTACATACTAGGTTTGTCGTTTTGGAGAAAACCCGCAAATACGGTTAGCTCGTGATGACCCCATTCTATCACTCTATTATAGACCTAGATGTACGTTGTACTAAACGTGCAGCAGAGATCACATACTCATAGATAGCCTCTTAATTTATGTTATTTAGAATCTGACAAAAGATGCTAACTAACTCATTAAACACATCTGACAGAGTTTAATCGGCTTAACAAGCGCAATGGACTCGCGGGCACGCAATCGCGCAATTTAATGCCATCTCGACCATACGATAAACAAACCTTCAAGCTAGATTAGTTCTTGTAGTGAAACAAGTAAGAATAAGATTCCAATGAAAGAGTCGGGTGTAGGCAAAGAATATTTTTCAGGCCACATCTGTACCCTACTGACACTTGTGTAAATTGCATTCAAATTGTTTTGTTTTGAGGAACTAATATTTGCAATACCTATGTTTGGCAAATTGTTACGTTCACTCGCTTGACTAAGCAATTTGGCTTGGCGAATTTTTCTTTAGAAATTTTCAAGAAAAACACCCATTTTTGCATATGCCCAAT
This sequence comes from Zelleria hepariella, assembly GCA_949319315.1. Classification (NCBI taxonomy): domain Eukaryota; kingdom Metazoa; phylum Arthropoda; class Insecta; order Lepidoptera; family Yponomeutidae; genus Zelleria; species Zelleria hepariella. Next base: position 8,661,914 of record OX439395.1, read on the forward strand.
TGCCCAATATGCATGAAGCAAATATTTAAATTCTAATAACTCCACTAAATAATAGAGCAATTCGACACGTGTTTAAATTCACCATTTAACTTTTTAATTTGGATTACTTACTTACTTCCTTTGGCGCTACAACCCTTTGTGGGTCTTGGCCTCCTCCACAGTAGATCTCCATTTGTCTCTGGCCCTTGCCTCTTTTCGCCAGTTGGTGTATTTGCCCATCTTCCTGAGGTCTTCTTCTATGCAGTCAATCCAACGTTTTTTGGGCCTGCCTCTTGGTCTCTTCTGCTGTGGTTTCCATTTGCTCATTACCTTTGCGGCTCTGGTGTCTGGCATTCTCTCCAGGTGACCGGCCCATCTAAGACGGTGCGACTTACAGAACCTGACGATGGTTTCTCGCTCTATAAGCGCATCCAGCTCATGGTTCATTCGAGAGCGATATGTGCCATCTGGTTCTCTCACAGGAGCAAAGATTTTCCTCAACACTTTGCGCTCGTAGATGGAAAGTTTTAATTTGGATTATGCACAGATTTACTTCTATGTACTTAAAAGCCACTATAAGCCACATTATGTATAATGTACTCGTAAGTCTAAAGTTTGAACATATTTCAAGGTTAATAGAGGTAGCAATATGTTTTTCTCAGTTTGTATGGGAAACTTGTTAAAAACGATGTATTTATTCGTCTCTCAGGCCCAGCGTGAACTCCACGACCTCATCTCCGCACGGGAGAAAGAGAAGGCGCGCGGCGAGGAGACCGTCCCTTTCTTCGCGACCATCTCGCGGCTGCCGGTGCTGAAGCCTCTGCTCCTCATAAACGCGTTCAACATGCTTCAGATCCTGTCTGGGAGCTATATCATCATATTCTACGCTGTTGACATCGTGAACGAGACCGGCGGATCGCTTGACTCACATGTGAGTGCTGAGAACTGAAAATCCGAAAACCACCCCTCCAAGATAGCACTGAAATGGTGTCCAACTGGAACACGGAACCTAACACTACCAGGGGCCTTAGCCTGTAACGTAATGGCGTATCGATGGCGTCCCAGCAGAAGGACAAAACCGGGGTTTCCTCGTTTTTCTCCTACAACCAGAGAACTAATCCTCTAGAATTAGAATGAGAATATTCTTTGCTGTACTATAAACACATTAAAAGGATCGACAGCATTAATAAATCGTAATTGACGTTGTCAACTGGGAGACCATTTTGGCACCATTGCGTTACAGGATAAGGCTCCAGTTGTCAATTACTGCAACAGGCAGCAAATAATCTCTTATAAGCATATGGCAGCTTGAGATGAAGGCGCAAAATCGGCGAGAATGGGAAACTGTTTCAAGAGCCTTCGGTTGGTGATGAAGTATATATTTTGGGTCTGTTTTCTCCACACAGAAGTCAGTCGCCAACCAACTGCTTCAACTTTGAGGTCCACATTTAAATTGGTAAAAAAGAAACGGCTGTTTATGGCATACCTACCTTCTTCTTCTTTTTAACCTATAGCCACCCAATGCTGAGTGTATGAATCTTCTCTACAAAACCAAGAAATGTATGTAGTGGTAGCAGCAGATATTGTGTTGTATAATAGATTTGGACGTGAACTGAATGAATTTTGGGCAAGGAGGTTGGTGCTCTATTAGGGGGCTGCTAAGATTAAAAAGAGAGACATAAAAACGTGACAATATCATATCAGAAAACCATTTTTTTTTCATTACGTAGGACACAGCCCGTAGGAAATCACCCCGTAGCTTCTTCAGATACTTGTATTCAAAATTCCGAAAAAATATTAGTCAAACGTCATGGCCAAACCCTTCTAAACTTCTTTTTTAACCCTCAGCTGGCAGCGAACGCGACAGCGGGCGTCCGACTGGCCATCACCGTCTTGGCCTGCATCCTGCTCCTCAGAGTGACGAGACGCTCCCTAGTCATGGTCTCCGGAATGGGCACAGCAGTCGCCACTCTAGCACTGGCCTATATACTGGCACAGAGCAAGGAGTCCATCGCGGCGCTACCTCCCGCGTTGCCACCCACCCTTATTCTCTGCTACGTAGGGTTCAATACCCTGGGCTTCTTTTTACTGCCAGGATTAATGGTTGGAGAATTACTGCCTACAAAAGTGCGCGGCCTCTGCGGAGGCTACATATTCTGCATCTTCAACGCCGTCCTCTTTGGGTTCACGAAAGCGTTTCCAAATTTGAAAAACGCTGTAGGTATGAGCGGCACCTTTGGTATTTTTGGCGCCTCAGCGCTGTTAGCTACTTTAGTCCTATTCCTGATGTTGCCAGAGACGAAGGGCAAGTCTCTGCTGCAAATAGAACAGTATTACCAAAAGCCAAATTACTTCTGGGTGACGCGCAAGAAGCCTAGCAACACTCAAACCGTGTAAACGTGATAGTAAAACTACTTATTTAGCAATATGTTATATACGAAATCGACCATTTATATTTATGTGAAAATGTACGTGTATGTACTTAAAAGAACTGGAGTGCGACTCTGTATGTACAAAACAATAATCAAATAAGACATAACGCCTATTTAACGCTAATAAGTGTCTGATTATTACAGTTCAAATTATACAAGGTGACATTTTGAGGGTAAACAAAATACCTTCGGCTGTAAATTTTTAAACTAGCCAGGAGGCATTTAAAGAAATATTAATATTTTGTACTGTGATTAAAGTAGTGAACACTATAAATGTGCAAGTTTATAATTGTATGGTCGGCCACAGGCGCGGCATAAGGTCACCAATAGAACAAAAAGGGGTATCCTTGCGTGTAGCTGACTGTACCAGATTGTTATGACATGATTAATGTTATTAAGCATATTATACACTTGTTATAGTGTTGTTGCTGTGTGACAAATGAATGTGTAAACTTCGGTTTTTACTATTGGAATTTTCTCTTCTATCTCCAGTTTTAAGTGAATACTTTGGCTATACATTGAATGGTCATCACAAGGAGATTTTTGATCTGTGATTTTACTAGCGACCACGCTGTTTTTAGTGATTAAGTATCACAGATAAACAGACGCCATATTGGTTTTTTAATATCTTTAAGGCTGTGTTGTCTGTGGTTTAGCCCTTAATAGGCGAGAGAATAATTGCTGATGTGGTGCAAGTTATGGTGATAAATATTTGCCACCCGTCCTATTAAGGGTTAGGTGCTTTTCTGACTACCCTTACAATCTTTAGCGTAAGAGCAACTTTTATTTTTCTATACACTCTCTTTTAGGAAAATGCCGAATTGTGATAAATGTAACAAAAAATATTTTAAATTACAAATCGTAACTTATTTCATTACGTTATTTTATTTCACCAGTTCCCACAACTCTTTAATTACCTATACAATAACGTGACAATCACTGCGACGTGTGTAGTACAAAAGTTCGCCAATTCATATAAACATATTTTACACTCTTATATCTGAAGTACAGTTCTGCTGGCTCAGCGTGAACCTTCACTTAGTTTGAGTCTTTCTCACTCTAAGTAGCACGCAACAGAGCACTTTTCTCGAGCTCGATAAATGGGATAAGCTTGTCTAGCTTCATCGCTGATCTCGCTCTAGGTACCCAGAGTCAGAAAAAGTGTGTCCTTTCCAATCTACACTATCTACACTAGTATTATAAAGTGGAAGTATGTAGGGGGTAATCTCCAAAACCACTCATTTTAAACATTCTTTCACTAATGGGAAGTTACGTTATTGCTGTAGGCTATTTTTTATTGTGATAACGGGTAAAAAAATAAGTCTGCGCGGACGTAATCGCGGGCAAAAGTTATACCTTTATAAGGGCTAAGCAGAGATACAATCCGACGTTCAATGCGTCTCGGGCAGTCGCTGGTAGAGATGAGGTCGCGACGCACACCCGGGGCATACGTGGAGCGTCGTCGAGACAAACACCTCGCATTCCCAGCAGTAGTGCTCGAGGCAGCGGGTGCAGCGGTGGATCTGGTGGCGAGGGAGCATTTATTGAATGAGCCAGCGAAGCGAGAGAAGTTCTCCGAGTCTACTTGAACAATCCGGCGTTTGTATGTTTACAAAAAATATTTATTTTCTCCCAATTACAGTATAAAATATACCCAATGATGCGAACAATAAAGGTTTTTTTTAAAGAGCTGTGGGAGACAGGAGACCACAATAGGTAAGTCACGTGCAATGGATCTCCTGGCATCCACGTCTCGAGATACGTAACAATCAATTGTAATGTATGTATGTATGAATTTTCGTTCGACGATAACTTAAGTTTTAGTCGGATCGTGATGAAATTTGGTAGGCGGGTACATGAGGCAGAGAGATTTTTTAAGTTCGAACATGAGCTAAATCGGTCGAGGGGTTGCCGAGATATGGGGTCGCGAGTTCATAGTTCGGGGCGAACAACTAGTTTACCAAGATTCTTCGACAAAATGTAAGGAAATACTTATGCAAGCTGCCAAAGACCTGCTGGCCCATTAGCTAAAATTCCACTTTCGTTTTTGCTTGAAACTAGTTTTTATTGAAGGTTGTCTGGAAGAGATCGCTTTTAGCGATAAGACCGCCATCTGTACTTTTAGGTTAAGATAATTCTTGTATTTTTTTCTGTTGTATCTATCTCTATCTATTGTTCGTTCACTATCTATTTCTATTTATTGAAAGCAACAATAGAGAGATGATTCCGGGTTTGACTCGATAGATTTTTAGCTAATACACAAGCTGCCGAAATCATGGCCCCAAAACCTCACTGCATGGTTCAAAACGAGCAAAACCGAGGCATAGTCAACCACCTCCCACAATAATCTATGTAACTGATACCCTGTAATTCTCGCCTGTTTTATTGTTTTATTGTGAAATAAACGAATTTTATTATTATTATTTATTATTATTATTATAGTGATAGCCCAGCCCCCTTAGCACGCTGACCTTTTGCCTACTCTCAACTGTCACCTTAGCCACTTAACACTACTGAGGTGACAGTTAACAGTGGCTAAGGTGACAGTTGAGAGTAGACAAAAGGCCAGCGTGCTAAGGGGGCAGGAGTAGGCAGAAGGAGGGCAGTACGTTCATATGGCATTCATTATCGCTATTGCAATGTAATTGTTCACCTTTGCAGTAAAACGTATAATTAACCTATTTTGTTTTTTGTGTTATTTACTGTATTGAAATGTGCAGGGGAACACAATGTCAAGATAAACAGTTTTATCCCACTATCGGCTAGCGCCATCTTGCTTTGCTTGAGAAGTGTTCGAAGCAGTCATGCTGCAAGGGCTAATAAATTCTAAATTCGATCAGAGCTAGTGAAGTTGGAGAAAAAAAAGTAGCAAGATACTTACTTAGTATTAGGTAGTAATAAGTATTTGATTTATATACTATACTTTTTTTTACTTTTTTGACGTTCAATGTAAATAATTTATTTATGGTATGTTGAATAAAACCTTTTGACTTTACTTAAACTTACTTGTTTATCGACATCCGTGAAAGAACGGAGGCATCCAAAGCAATTCTGTGCTTGCCCTTCGTTCGCCACTTCTTCGTACGATTCAACTGGAAATAGATGGTGGTAGGATCTGGAACAAAATTATAGGTTCGGTTCGAAGAGCTGCGTCACGATTTAACAAGGTTTGTTGATTATGATTGCTAGTGTTTTAGTTTCTCGGAAACCAAACCCAATATGCGGAAATTAATTAAAAATAATATTGGAACAATATAAACTGTACAATTGGGAAAATACTACAGTTACAGTTACTAAGAGGTCACAAAATGCTATGGTCACTATAATTTGTACTGAGCCAAATTCATCTATCTGTGGTTGGCATGGAAAGTGGCGTCCCGCGCAGAGCTAACGGGGCTCAAATCGTTCTGCTGTTTATTTTGGGTTAGTTTTACTTCCAATATTTTATTACTATTTGACGATCGGCGATCGGCGAGCGGAACAAGGTGCGTTTACTATTGAACATATTATTTATTTTTTGTATGGCAACGTTATGAGATGGAGGCCAACGATTCATTCAGCCACTTCCTCATCGGCCTCGTGGATCTTTCGGATGCCGTCTATGCTTTCTATGGACCACTTCGGGCAATGATCCGAGTGTGGGACACGGACAATTTAAATGCAGTTACCTGGCCAAGTGCGGCGCAGAGGCGAGCGTTATAGCGGTACTGCGGACAAAGGTGGCCCTCGCCCTCTTCATGTTTAGTGACTCGGTAGAAATGTTGCTGCCGCAATGCAGGACTGCGGCAGTTACCTGGCAGAGTGCGGCAGTTACCTGGCCAAGTGCGGCAGTAACCACGCCAAATGCGGCATTTACCAGGCCAAGTGCGGCAGCTACCGGGGCAAGTGCGGCAGTTACCTGGACAAGTCCGGCAGTTACCACGCCAAGTACGTTAGTTACCAGGCCAAGTGCGGCAGTTACCTGGGCAAGTGCGGCAGTTACCACGCCAATTGCGGCAGTAACAGGCAAAGTGCGGCAGTAACCACGCCAAGTGCGGCAGTAACCACGCCAAGTGCGGCAGTTACCTGGCCAAGTGCGGCGCGGAGGCGAGCGTAAGACCGCAGGTGCGACACTGCGCAGGCAGAGAACAGTACTTGCTGCGGCACTGCGGACACAGGTGGCCCTCGCCGGTGACCCCCTCGCCCTCCTCTAGGTGGCTGTGGGAAAAAGCAAAGATTCGGGGCCTAAAAACTCTGACAACAAAATATGAGACCACTGCCACCTACTTCACACGATTTACCTACCTACGTTAAGGCCCATATATGTATAGGCACAACTAGCACTGCCAATGAAAAAAAATACATATCTTCTTTTTGGATGCGTTTTTTTGCTAAAAACTCTTCATTAGGTTAACATTGCGAGGATTAACTATTTTTAGGACCTAAGGTTTAGATTCCAGATCCTAGAACCTACGAACAAAATCCTTTATCACCAAAAGTGGCCACTTTTGGCGTTAAAGGATTTTATTCGTAGGTCGGGCGGCGCGGAGTGTGGGAGCCACATCTTCACCAGGCCAGCGTCCAATGAGCGCGCGCGCGCTGGAGGGTTGGTGGCCTCGAAAAGTAATTAATGATAATGATGAATGAGATGTAAAGGTAAATGACATTGACTTACTGCTCCGGTACCTTCCTGGAGAGAAGGTAGTGGAGGCATCCGCGAGCCACTCGCAGATTACCAAAGTGCAAGCGGAGGCGAGAAGACCTACCGCACATAGGTCCTGGCACTCGGTTTCGATCGTTTGCTGGATGCCCTTTTCATGACCTAGGTCCTAGGCTGTCGGTAAAAGGGTACTTTTATAAAAAAAAATATTCTTGGAGAGGGCAGTGACGTTGCTCACCACATGCATACAGTGATAGGCGGGTCAGCCCCGCTGTTGTCTGTTGCGCGAGGGTCGGGCGGCGCGGAGTGTGGGAACCCCATCTTGACCAGGCCAGCGTCCAATGAACGCGCGCGCGCTGGAGGGTTGGTGGCCTCAAGAAGTAGGGAACGGTAGTGGACGTCGTCTAGGACCACCTGTAGGGGGTTGTTTAATGAAATTAATGTACATACAGCCGCTCTACCCTTGACGCATTTTTTTCAATACGGGAAAATTTACAAAATTCAATATTTCACGTAAGATGACGCATTTTATATGTATTTGTATTGTACAAAACATTACAAAGTATATAAAATCAAAGGACGACTATGCGAATTCAAAGATTAAAAAACTTCGTCGATATGAACGCAACAGCGTCAAGGGTAACCCCCAGGCAGGGTGTTGCAAAAAGGTATGGTCATATTTGAGTGATAGAGTCGCACAACTGACCAATCAAGCCACTTCCATTAGGGTTCGTAAGGGACTTAAGCAACATTTGTTTTTGTTGTGGAGTTGAACAAACTATTCAACTTTGGTTGGTTGATTATAAAAAAAATCCTGTTGCAGGGGGCAACTCTTGAATGCGCCACAGCAAAGGATTTCCTCAATTTTGTTAAGCAAAAAGTATTGTAAAGGTCTGTACAGTCGGCCACACGCTAGGATACCCCTTTTTGTTCGACTGGGGCCCTTATGCCGCACGCGGTAAGAGCTGCCATGGGGTATCTGTGACTGTGGCCGACCGTACGCGGGACACTTACGCCGTAGTCGCCCCCAGTATCTTGACATAACTTCTTGCATATCCTCACTTCAGCTGCAAGCCCGATCAATGAGCATCTTATTCCCTCAGTTTTTAACGTCTGTAACAAAAAGAATGCCTTCATCATCCATCATCATCATCAGTTCCTGTTATCCGTAATCAGGGACAAAGGGCTCTCAAAACAGTTTTCCAATCTGGGCGATTAAAAAAAAAAACAACTAAAGTCAACTTAAGGCGCTGGGCATATTGAATTAGCCCGCGCGCAAAGAAAAATGCACAAGATCGATTCCTGTATCAAATACACTAAAAAAAATCCACTAAAGTGGCAGTGATATCGCTCGAGTCGCAGGTAGTGAAGAGAACAAACAGCTTCCAGGGCCCTTAGCCTGTAACACAATGGCGTATCAATGGCGTCCCAGGTAGAAGGACAAAACCGGGATTTTTTCGTAGTTGTCCTACAACCAGCGAACTAATCCTCTAGAATTATGCCCGTTTTCACCAACAACCCCTAATTTTAAAAGACCTTTTAACGAAAATTATCTGCGCCTCTGCAAGTCTAGGGGTCATGGATGAAGGACCATACGAATTACACTCACAAGCGTTATGAGTTGAGTGTGTATGATCCTTCATCCATGCCCCATAGACTTGCAGAGCTGCAAATAACTTTCGTTAAAAGGCCTTTTAAAATTAGGACTCGTTGGTGAAAACGGGCATTAGACTCTTAATATTCTTTGCTGTACTACAAAAACATTAAAAGGACCGACACTGGACCGACAGCATTAATAAATCGTAATTGAAACCGTCAACCGGAAGCCCATTTTGGCACCATTGCGTTACAGGCTAAGGGTACTGGAAGATAGGACCTGCTCGGTTGGGTAGTTGTCATGTCTCCTTAATGTGCGCCCGAGCCAGACCTACTTTCTAAGGAGGCTTGCTTTGCATACCTAGCTGTTTGTTTCCTTGCTGTCCTTTGTGTCCTATGATGTCTTTTAATTAGTAGGACGAACTCCTCCCTCCCGTCACCTGTATAGTGGCAGAGTGGCAGTGATATCCCCTCAACTGCATAGTGGCAATGATATATCGCCTTGGCAGTGATATCCACTCACCTGTATAGTGGCAGTGATATCCACTCACCTGTATAGTGGCAGTGATATCCACTCACCTGTATAGTGGCAGTGATATCCACTCACCTGTATAGTGGCAGTGATATCCCCTCACCTGTATAGTGGCAGTGATATCCCCTCACCTGTATAGTGGCAGTGATATCCCCTCACCTGTATAGTTGCAGTGATATCCCCTCACCTGTAGTGGCAGTGATAACCTCTCACCTGTATAGTGGCAGTGATATCCCCTCGCCTGTATAGTGGCAGTGATAACCTCTCACCTGTATAGTGGCAGTGATATCCCCTCACCTGTATAGTGGCAGTGATAACCTCTCACCTGTATAGTGGCAGTGATATCCCCTCGCCTGTATAGTGGCAGTGATAACCTCTCACCTGTATAGTGGCAGTGATATCCCCTCACCTGTATAGTGGCAGTGATAACCTCTCACCTGTATAGTGGCAGTGATATCCCCTCGCCTGTATAGTGGCAGTGATATCCCCTCACCTGTATAGTGGCAGTGATATCCCCTCACCTGTATAGTGGCAGTGATATCGCTGGGGTCGCAGGTGGTGAGCGATGCAAAGAGCACAAGCAGCTCCCTCGAAGCATGGCCCGGTAAGGGTCGCAGCACACGGCCCGCGTACTCTAGCGTGTTCTGTAGGGACGGCTCGCCCGTCAGGGCTATGTTGGCTAAGCTGGGATAGAGAGAAAATATCTGGTAAGAAGACAGTCTCGCACACGGTGACATGGAATCGGTAAAACGAGCCTGTTCGCAGCAAGACAAACTTTTTTTTTTTTTTTTTGTTCTTCTTTGATTTGCAATCAGTCCGTAGACTATAAGCAGATGTGCGGGCGTCTTAATTTGAGCAGAGTTTGATCCTCCTTTGAGGATCTCTCTTCAGTTTGAGTAGTTTATAAACTACTGAGGTCCATAGTATCACGCCTTTTCAGACGTCTTATGTAGTTAGGCATCGTTAGTTGTACTGCGAGACGGTTCGGGTGATTTGCCAGTCTGTGCTTGTATCTATCTGCGTGTATCCTGATTTCTTCTGATACTGTGTTCATATGAAGGTGTTCGTGAAGCTCACTTATTCTGATGAACCAAGGTGCACCGGACAGGGTTTTTAGTATGGCGTTTTGGGCCCTCTGTATAATGTTTATATGTGAGGTACAAGTTGATCCCCAGAGTTGAATGCAAGACAAACTTGACGAATATTTTCGCGCGCGGTTAAGGCTCGCGTCCACTAGAGGCGGATCGGGCCGGGGCGCATCGCAAGATTGCAACGCAAAAATCTGCCTGCTTGCATTTATACAGGACAGCGTCCATTAGCGGCGGATCAGGACGGGGCGGGCCGTAGAGCAATAGTCCGCCGCTAGTGGACGCTGTTCCATATAAATACAGGCAGGCGGATTTTTAAGTTTCGGCCGCCCGATCTGCCTAGCTTTAGGGGGTTGCGAGAAATTCTAACGTTGCTATCTTGTAAACAAAGTTCACTCTTGCTATCACTGAACACCAGAGCGCGGCGACCGTGCGGTTGCCGCGTGGTAACGAGTGTCTGACGCAAAAACGGGAGGTTGACACAAACGAGCTCAAACGAGAGGGGATTCATCATCATCAGCCCACCTCTGCCCACTGTTGGGTATAGTCATTTTCCCCCTCGCGCCACCTCTCACGGTCCCTCGCCATCCGCATCCATGGACCCTCCCCCGACACAACGAATTCATCCAACCAAGGAGAGGGGATTGTCCCACTAAAATTATAAAAGTTTGCGAGTGAGTGGGTAGGTATGTCGATTTACGCAAATGACAGCTTATACACCAGCATAACTTAAACACTCTAAATCATTATCTTTTTCCCGCGTCTTCGTCCATGCTGACATTGATAACAGGGCGAAGTCTATGCAAAGTCGCGAGCAAAAGGTAGGAAGTACAAAAGAAAACCAACATACTCCTTAACAGCTTTCAAGTGTTTTCTGACATTGCCGGAGAGTTCTGTGATCTTCTCTGCCCTCTTGTTCTTCATCGCCACAATGCCGAGTTGACTGAGAGGGTTCTGGTCGAAGAACTCCTCCACAAACTTTTCTAATAGCTGTAATAAAACATTTCAAACTGTCAATATACAGTGTGTTACAGCGAAGTCATTTTCCACAACTGATATTCTATTTTTATTAGTGATATTTTATTCCGTGAAATTAATTGCGGCAATAAATCAATTTAAATTTAAAGGTAACAACCCTGAAATATTACCTAAGTTAGTGCATAATTTGTAATGCAACTGCTGAAGAACTATAAGGTAACTCATCTTCATCAGAGTAGAGGAACCAACCAACTTAGATGGTCTGATAAATGATAAAGGCAGTCGAGGTAGAATTCACCAGGCAATCCATTATGATAATATGGCAGAATTGAGATGGTTGCAATTCTCAGTCATGAGGAAGTGTCCTTCAGAAGAACAAGTAACACACCTTCAATGTGCAAAGGAAGCGAGTGGGCTTCAGATCCTGGGAGGTCATGGCCTCGGAGCAGTCGATGGCGAGCAACAGATGCCGCATCATGCCCAGCCGGACGGGCCCGCGGCGAGGCACTGTGGCCTTGCGCGCTGCCTTCTGCGCAAACTCTGCCACGAGACTCTCCACCAACCCATGCTCGTCCTCTCTTATCGCCTCCCTGAGGGTTAAGGACACATCGCACCCCCGCTCAAAGATTGTCACAATCCAAAATTCGTGTTTTTTCAGGAGAGGCAAAACAAAGTTTAATGACACAATAAATTTTACATTTTTTACTTTATCTCGGAAATGGGTCAGTATTTTGACAAACATGTCAGAATGTTTTTTTATTTATATTAAATCACAATACTATTACTGAAAACAAAAATGAGAAAACTTTTAAAAAAATCTCAAAATTTTGTTGTTGTGACACTTTATGAAAAGAAAATTTCAAGTTTATTTCAAAATGAGTCGTTATTCAAATGAGTTTTTGAAGAAAAACATCAAGTTACCAAGAGAAAATTAAAGTAATAAAGTTTTCCAAACACTTGCACAATATTGTATCGTTGTTACATTATAGTATTACTTAGGAGAAGTAATTAAGTAGGAATAACTAAATGATAAAAAAAAATTGTCCCCAAATTGGCTCCGTATCTAGCTTAACCAATCGGAGGTTCCGCCTAAATTTGAAGGCTGTTTTGTACCTTAGCTAGGATTGGAAATCTTAAAGAATAAGCAAAAGAATCATCTGAAATCAAAATCTTGGTAACAAAAATATTATCTTCCTCTTGATAGAATAATACTCAAATCTTACCAATATGTAATTATAAAAATTTGCGTAACAACAAATAATGAGATGAATTTTTACCAAACTACTTAAAATAAAGTTAAAGTTACTGTTAGTCGCCACGAGTGCTGAACCAAAGCCCACGGTACTGTGAGTAAATTTGGACATTAATTACAAGCAAAAAAATCAATCTTAGTTTTGAGTGAGGCCCTAAGCCTATGTCTACGTCTATGTCTAGGTACCTAGTTAGGTAAACAAGCGAAAAAAATGTTAGACAGAGTAGAGGCACTAGATTATGAATGTCATTGGTTCATGATGAGAAACAAATTGGCTTTGACGTAATAATTATCTTTGCCTAGGTATATTTATGGCGCGGCGGTGGTGGTGGCCTAGTGGATAGAACAATGGACTCGGAAACGAGAGACCCAGGTTGGATTCCCAGTGCGGTCATGTACCTATGACTAATTGATTCCAAGTTACGTTTATTTAATTTTGTGAATTTGTAGTCGCAATACCACTCGTTGACGGTGAAGGAAAACGTCGTGAATTTGTGAGGAAACCTGAGCGTATGAGGAATTATACTCTCAACGCAAAAAATGACAACACGCATAGTGATTAAGCTCGCACTCTCCCTCTGGGAGAAGGCCTTTGCCCAGCTAGTGGGACATGTAAAATTGTACAGGCTACATCTGACTATATTTAAGGCAAATTTGTTTTTGTTCTACCTACAGCAATTATCTGAAAAGAACACGAAGTCAATAGGTTCCGTGCATTCATGTCTTGCAGATTCCATGTCGATGAATTTTAAAATGCAACTGCCTATCTTATCAGATCGCCTATTTCCTTCACCTTCATGCTAGAAAAAGCAATCTGTGGTTCCGCTTCTGCCATTACAGTAAATGCAGCCCTTGGAGTCATTGTATTATGCAAAATTACATATAAATTATTTATCTTAACTTAAAACAAAACGAAAAAAAAACTTAAATTATATTTTTTTTAAAACCATTCAATAAAAATTAATACAGCCGAACATTACAGTTTTCTTCTGTTTTAATCACATACACCGACACAAGCGATAAATCACTGGTAAATGTACATTAGTAATCTGCACATAAACTGACTCTATTTAGGATTGTGACTGTTTAATAGACTTAATTTTAGTTTATTCCTATTGGTTTTTGTCAAAAACAGTCCCAAAATAAAGAAGTACTCTCTACGAGAAAATCTAAACAGATTATAAGACTTACCTTAATCAAATACAATGTCACAATAAAAAAACGGTCAGTGCGTTTTCTCACATGCACACGTCCACCTTGGCTCAACTCTGAAAGTGACACTGTCTTTGACGCGAAACACAGAATATTCCGTTGGTATTAAACCGTCACTCACACCATCTTCCGGAAAGTTTTAGAGGTACACTTATGACATTTTTTTAGATGATAGATACAGATATTTCACGCTCATTTCTTCACAGAATGGAAATTTCATGATTTTTGAGTTGTGACAGTTTTTGAGCGGGGGTGCGACATGATTAAAAAACCGGCCAAGTGCGAGTCGGGCTCGCACACTAAGGGTTCCGTACTGACAATTATAAACAATTATTTTTTTGTTACTATAAATACCAGAGACTTCTTACTTATAGGTTTTCCTGTAATCTATTGGTAAAGACCTATTTGCTGTATTTTTTTTTTTCAAAATTTTTGGTTCAGTTGTTTTGGAGATAAGTTACTTCTCAAATGGCCAACTTCTCATCATACCTACTTCTCTGTTTGACTACTTCCCAAAAGACCTACTTAGCAAACAGCCTATTTCGCATTCAGCCTACTCTTAAAGTGACTACTTCGCATACTCCCTTCCCGCACTTTCTAATTAAATAACTTCAAAACTCTTTATTACTAGTGGTTCGCCCCGAACTGTGAACTCGCGACCCCATATAAACTTAACAACCCCATATCTCGGCAACCCCTCGACCGATTTGGCTCATGTTCGAACTTAAAAATTCTCTTTACCTCCTTTACCCGCCTACCAAATTTCATGGAGATCTGACTAAATTTACTCAAGTTATCGTCGAACGAACATTCATACATACATACATACATACATACATACATACATACATACATACAAACGCCGGATTGTTCCAGTAGACTCGGAGAACTTCGCTCGCTTCGCTCGCTCGTTCAATAAAATTATAAAAAAATACCTTTGTGATGCTTAGAATGAGCGGAATGAGCCTTTTCGAGTCGATTTGTCAAACATCATGAGGTAAGAGTGACTGATGAGGACACTACCCCAACTTTGTACATGGTTGAGGTTATCTCAATGATCCTCCTTTAATTCCTGATTTATTTTTCAGTATTTTTACTCTGCGTCGCGAATGGATTATTATGATAAAGAATAGAAGCCAAAATAGAACTGGAACTTACCATGTCTTTTCGTAACCCGTCTCCCATCGATATTCTTTCGGATCTTCTTCTTCTTCGGCCATTTCAACTTTTTAAATAAAATAGACAAACTTCGATCGCTTTAATAACTTCCAAATTCTATCTAAGTTTAATGCATCAAATAAAAAATAAATACAAATAACCTCAAAACAACAACAAACAAACCACAGATAAGGGAAGAGGACAGTCAGCACACCACAGACTAAAATAGGAAGAGAAAAGCCGTCTCCACACTCACGACTTCAAGAGTCAAGCCGTCCGTGAAGACACGAAGCCACTTCACACCCACCGCGCGCCGCTGGGGCCGCTGGAAACTTGTCGATAGATTTTTTTTAATGATAAGTAGGTGAGTGTCAAGTGTGAGTCGGAGTCGCGCACTAAGGGTTCCGTACCGACAGACATTAAACTATTTTTTGTTACTTAAATACAGGAGACTTCTTATAGGTTTTCCTGCACTAAAAGTATAGGTAAAGACCTATTTTCTGTATATTTTTTAAAATTTTAGGCCCAGCAGTTTCGGAGTTAAGGGTAAATTTTCAAGTATAATTTTGAAACTAAATTATTGAACGAGCGAGCGAAGCGAGCGAAGTTCTCCGAGTCTACTGGAACAATCCGGCGTTTGTATGTATGTATGTATGTATGTATGTATGAATGTTCGTTCGACGATAACTTGAGTAAATGTAGTCGGATCGTCATGAATTTTGGTAGGCGGGTAAATGAGGCAAAGAGAATTTTTAAGTTCGAACATGAGCCAAATCGGTCGAGGGGTTACTGAGATAGAGGGTCGCGAGTTCAAAGTTCGGGGCGAACCACTAGTTAAATGTGTTTAAAATTCATTCATTTACTTCGCAAGTAATTGGCTGTGAAAAACGAACAGACAGACAGACAGATCAGTCCTACACCTACATCATGGATCGCGGTATGGTTTGGTATGGTTTCTCGATGTTTGTGCGTAAATGAACTTCGGATGTACGGAACCCTCTCCACGTGAGTTTAACTCGCACTTGTCCGGTTTTTATTGCGCTTGGATACAGTAGGTCTCCTAGCGTGTCGATATTACATTAGGAAAATGAACTCGCGACCGTTGAAATGTTCACGTCCTGCGACTTCTAAACGTGAGTGTGGAGACGGCTTTCGCATTCCGGTACAAAGAGATAGGAAGAAAATAGAGGAAACATTTACGGTGCTTCCAAAGAGATAGGAACTAAAAAAACAATATTTTGGGAGAGATCGCCAGCCAAACAAAAAAATAAAAGCAATACCTACTCTAAAAAAAATCCCTTGGCATTTTCATTAAAAATTTGAATATATCATAAACGACTGAACCGATTTTGATAAAATACCTATAACTAAAAACCGTCGATAGAATACTTGCTTTTAATAAAAATTGCTGCATCAAAATTGGTTTGTCCGTTTTGTCAAAGACAGAAGACAGACACATAGCGGTCAAACTTATATTATAACACCCTCTTTTTAGGTCGGGGGTCGCCGGTCGGGTCCTCGGGGGTTAATAAATAACAAAAAATCAGTCTCACTCTCAACTCTCTCTCAACGCTTTATCTGGTTGTCCGAAAGAGATCGTTTTTAGCGATAAGACCACTAATTTGCACTTTAATTTCTTAGATTTTTTTCTATAAAAGTAAACATAAACAGGTCTATTTTGTGAAAATTAAGATTTTCAGCCCACGCTCACTATGGTGGCTCTAGGGTGGCTCACCGTGGCTCTGAAACACTCTGAAAAGTTTACGGAAGTAATTCTATGTTTCTACGACTCTACTGGCCTAGCAGAACAGGCTTTGACAGTCCGATATATTACTCCCTGTCCCACTCTTGTAGATCAATCGACAGAGTGAGAGAGCGCACTTTATAGAGCGCTCAATGTTACGATTCTTAAGTCTGCCAAATTTGTCGGTCTATAAACCGTGACGGTCAAACTTGCCGTCACCATTAGCACACCAAGTAA
Source organism: Zelleria hepariella (assembly GCA_949319315.1). Lineage (NCBI taxonomy): Eukaryota > Metazoa > Arthropoda > Insecta > Lepidoptera > Yponomeutidae > Zelleria > Zelleria hepariella. The sequence goes on from OX439395.1 coordinate 8,678,761, forward strand.
GTCATGCTATGTCTTTTTAAATGCCATTCAGCGATTGGTCAAAACTAAAAAATGCTCTAATACTATTGGACGACAGAATTTACCGTTGCAAAGAAAACGGTGATTGTCGGTGAAAACTAGGAGGCATTTTTGTCTTGTCGGCCACGCTGTTTTTTTCGTCATAAAATTTCTGAGACCGTGGTGTGAAGGTGGATTTATTCAAAATTAGTTTGATCTGTGAAGGGTTCAAAAAAATTAATTAATGACAAATTGTTTTGGTAAGTTCTCAATAAATTAATAAACTTGTAAATAAAGGTTGTGAAGATTTATTGGTTACAAAGATAAGAATGCATCGTAAAAGTAGGCAAGCGACTGCGATGCGTCAGTCGAGTGAATTCATTACGATTTCGTTCCTATATTATTTTCATACAGTTCTACGACTAACTCGGCTCTAAACTTTACATTTCCTTCTAAAATGGGGATCGAAAGCAATAAAAGACCACGCAATTCACTGCGAGTCAAGATTCTGCTCAAGCGTCCTGATAAATAGTTTAATGACAATTTGGCGGGAAGCCGCTTACAGGTTATGTTATTTTGGTTTTTAACTTTAATTTACTTTTTATTCTGTCAGACGAACACCGCCTTGGAAAATGAGTACCGTTGAAGAAGGGGAATCAGCCCCGCCTGCTGAAGAGGTACCGGTTGGTAACCCTGAAGAGCTTGCAAACAACCCTACTGCACTAAAAGGTTGGTCTGGCTACCTTTACATTGTCCATTCCACACAAAAGCACAGTTCCTAGTTCCATTACATACCTTGTGAATTAGATTTGGACATCAAAAACATGTCCAACGTCTAACATTTAGACTGGCCGATCATTTTGCTGTTAACATTATTATACATTATTTGTTCTACCTGATGATAGATGGGTAAAAAAAAAGTAAGATGTAGCCACGTAGCCTGTACAATTGTACATCTCCCACTAGCTGGACAAAGGCCTTCTCTCAGAGAGAGAGTTTGAGCTTAATCACCACTCATGCTCAATGCGGATTGGCGATTTTTGCATTTTTTGCTCAGGTTTCCTCAGATTAGATGGGTACAAAGTCCTGTCCCGAGTGAATTTCTTTGACTTATTATAAAGGTTTAAAATAACATTCTAACTAAGTAAACAAAAGCTCTTGTAATATTTTTCAGCATAATATCAAAAATATCTCTCAATGAGTTGAATGAGCAGTCCTTTTGTTTCCTCAGTCCTCAACAAATCTAATAAAATCTTTTAATTTCAGATGCCAATGATGAAATGAAGGCCCTCGACGTGTTGGTCTGTGGCCAGTGCCATACAGCTTTTCACTTTGTAGAGGAGTTCCAGGAACATAAAAGTGGCACCAACTGCAGTGGCAAGTCACCCGTGAGAGATAGTGTAAGTTCTACTTATAACATAAATTATTTTGTATGAAATTTGATTATAGGACCACTGTTTTTTTTTCTGCACCTTCAGGTTTGGCCTAATTTAAAGACTGAACTATATGACGAAATGCATAGTATTTGATGCCCTGAGGTCACTAACCTAAGCCAACATCCCCACTCCCTAGCTTATCAGAGCCACCTTTTAGGGAAACCTTTTTATTGGAGTATTCACAATACTGGACGAAAGTTAGGTCACTCAGCAAAATTAGTGTCATTTCGCATCCTATTTTCGGCAGCACCCTCTTTAAGGCCCAGTAGTAGTCACAACTAGCGCCGCCAATGAAAAAAAAAACATTTCTTTTTGGATGCGTTTTTTACTAAAAACTCTCCTGCAATATCTCAATGCGAGGCTTAACTATTTTTAGGACCTATCGCCAAAAGTATTGATTGCATTATTGCTTTCATAGGTTTTGGATCTGGAATCCAAACCTTAGGTCCTAAAAATAGTTAGCCTTGCGTTGAGATTTTGCAGGAGAGGTTTTAGCAAAAAACGAGTACAAAAAGAAGATATGTTTTTTTTTTCATTGGCGGCGCTAGTTGTACGTACTATTGTGCCTTAACCAATTGGTATTACTTCGGCTCATAGACGCCCTGAGGGTACTGGATTTTTTTTTTACGCCAACCAAGCGGTTAAGAAGACTTCCAACATACCTCTCAAATCTTTTTCAGACGGAAACCAAAGCCCAGGTATGGGCATTCCTGCTGTGGAAATGCTCGTCTTTTCGCGATGGCAACAACGCAACCACAGAGAACAGCTGGAAGCTCTACCAACAGTGGTGCCGCATGCCGGAGGTGCAGCGGTCTGCCTGGATCACCGCGGGCACCAGCGTGCAGGCCCTCTCCAAATATGCACACACTAAAGTGGTTAGTATCCTGTTCAACTGTTTTCTTTCCAGTCAATAAGAGCCTTGCAAACACGCAATTGTATCTTAAGATTTTTTCATACGTTATTATAATGCGCGCGGGATGAGAATGGGATGGAACCTTGTCAAAGTCACTCGAAAACATACTGTATTTTACTTTGACAAGGTTGCATTGAGTAAGTTCCAAAAGGTCGCATCCCATTCTCATTCCGCACGGATTATAGGACCCATGAGAGTAGTTTATGCTCAAGTTTGCAACCCTGGAAACCTTGTGCTACTTGTGGTACCTACTCGAAAAATGTGACAGCTATTTTTGGACTGTGGTTTATTAGTACCAACTTATAGGACTTAAAACCTTAACTAAAGTTCTTATTGCGTGCGAAATAAGTGCGTTAATCGATCAAAGAACGGTATCCTGGAGTGTCGCTGACTGCACCAACGGAGCCCAGGGTGTTGTGGTAACTTAGTTATTTATTATATTGAACTTTAAATCTTCTCTCCAGACTGAAGTCAAACCCGAGGACCAACTGGTGCCAGTGCAGTCGCCAGCTCAAGAAGTGGCCAAGAAAGGCCGCGGCAGACCTAGGAAAATTCATAAACTGGTGAGAAAACGATTTGATTGGCCTCGATGTTTAGTGATATCTTACAGAATAAAAAAAAACTAAGGCCTTTGCATCTACGTAATGAGATGATTTATACAGCGTCTAGTGGCACCTTCACTCACACTAGATGGGTGAAGAGACCACTCGGCGCTGCAGTGCCTGGGACATTGTTTTAGATGGAGTAGGCTTGCCCAGCGCCTATACTATCCTGACAGCTTAGTCGACCTAGCCCACAGGAAAGACAAGTGAAGGAAAACATCGTGAGTAAAAGCCACGGCTCAGTTGGCTTACAGAATAGTGTGCTTGGTAAAGGCTCCCTATCATCCCTTAGGCCCGTAATATCAATAACTGATTAAGAGGGCGTTAGAGCCCCATTTTCCGATACAAACTTTTTTTTTAAATACCTAATAAAATGTAAGAAATGGCAGCTGAACTGCGAAAAATTTTGGGAAAATCGATCTATTACATTACAACTGCAAGTAGATACTCGCGAAAGGACACGAACACACGTAAAATGCAGCCGCATGAGCCCGCGCCGCGTCTCGCTCTGGGTGAAACAGCTATAGAAAACAGTGTTTCACGCGCTTGGCCGTCACTGAGTTCCCACGGTCCTGAAGGGGCCTCTTAAGAATCCCCTTCAGCTCTGCAGCTCTCTCGCTCGCACTTTTCAACATTTTAATTTATTGTAAGAGAATGATTCAACTTTGGGCGATGAAATATAGATGCAGACACAGATAATTAAGCTATCGACATGTGGACTAACTTTTAATTTCATATTCCTAGTAATAAAAAAAATATCACGGAACTACTACTTTTAAACGAAGTTCCGCGATAGTTTTTTTATTACTAGGAATATAAAATCAAAAGTTAGTCCACATGTCGATAGCTTAATTATCTGTGTCTGCAACTATATTTCATCGCCCAAAGTTGAATCATTCTCTTACAATAAATTAAAATGTTGAAAAGTGTGAGCGAGAGGGCTGCAGAGCTGAAGGGGATTCTTAAGCCTTCGATTTACTAAACCACAGAGCAAGTTTAACCACGTGTCGTTTTGTTTAATAGTGGCGACACTTAAAAAAATATCGTGAACAGCGAAAACTCTCTTGGGTAGTAGTCACTGTCAAAAGTTCTTACTCCTTGTTAAAATAACAGATTGTTTATCGTGTGTGTTTGTAGGAGGATTCCGAAACTCAACCTTCAGGGGAAGAGAGCGATGACGTCCTACTCAAGACTCCTGGCAAGAAGGTTCCTCCTGCCGCAAACAGAGCTGCTGCTATCAAAGCTAAGGTACCATTTCATTAATCATTTTGTTATTTATTCCGTTGGTCGATAAAACTCATAACCTATGAGTTTTATCGACGAACCTGCAAATTGTGGCTGCTGAATCTTATGAGTCATAAGATTCAACAGTCACAATTTGCAGGCGTCACACGGTATCTTCTATATTTAACCCGTCCCCTCCACTACGTTACGTAACGAGTTCATTGATGTGATAATATGCTGACACGTGAAAATTTATAACATCGTCATTAACACAAACAGCTTACCAAGACCGTTACGCCAAGCCGGGAACCTCCGCCCCGAAATTTATAGAATATTCAAAACAACATCAAAACATAAAATTAAAACAAGAACTAAAACGAGGTAAGACATAGGTGCATTAACATTATTATTATTAGTTTTAAGCATTGAGCCCCTAAAATTATCCCGAGCTCAGTAGTGTTGCCAATATTGCTTCAAGTAATCCGTAGACGAACCCTAAAGCCAAACGCGTTCTCTTCGCAGGAACTACTAGACAAGGAGTCGGTGCGCAACGCGCAAGAGCGTGTGCCTCCCGAGGAGCGCATCGCCCGTCGCACGGAGGAGGGCATGGACCCGTCCGAGGGCGGCGAATTCGTGGTGGAGAAAATACTCGCCAAGCGGTTCAACCCGCGCCGCAAACAGTACGAGTATCTCCTCAAGTGGGAGGGCTATCCGCAGTGAGTATGATGCCAAGCGGTTCAACCCGCGCCGCAAACAGTACGAGTATCTCCTCAAGTGGGAGGGCTATCCGCAGTGAGTATGATGCCAAGCGGTTCAACCCGCGCCGCAAACAGTACGAGTATCTCCTCAAGTGGGAGGGCTATCCGCAGTGAGTATGATGCCAAGCGGTTCAACCCGCGCCGCAAACAGTACGAGTATCTGCTCAAGTGGGAGGGCTATCCGCAGTGAGTATGATGCCAAGCGGTTCAACCCGCGCCGCAAACAGTACGAGTATCTGCTCAAGTGGGAGGGCTATCCGCAGTGAGTATGATGCCAAGCGGTTCAACCCGCGCCGCAAACAGTACGAGTATCTCCTCAAGTGGGAGGGCTATCCGCAGTGAGTATGATGCCAAGCGGTTCAACCCGCGCCGCAAACAGTACGAGTATCTCCTCAAGTGGGAGGGCTATCCGCAGTGAGTATGATGCCAAGCGGTTCAACCCGCGCCGCAAACAGTACGAGTATCTCCTCAAGTGGGAGGGCTATCCGCAGTGAGTATGATGCCAAGCGGTTCAACCCGCGCCGCAAACAGTACGAGTATCTCCTCAAGTGGGAGGGCTATCCGCAGTGAGTATGATGCCAAGCGGTTCAACCCGCGCCGCAAACAGTACGAGTATCTCCTCAAGTGGGAGGGCTATCCGCAGTGAGTATGATGCCAAGCGGTTCAACCCGCGCCGCAAACAGTACGAGTATCTCCTCAAGTGGGAGGGCTATCCGCAGTGAGTATGATGCCAAGCGGTTCAACCCGCGCCGCAAACAGTACGAGTATCTGCTCAAGTGGGAGGGCTATCCGCAGTGAGTATGATGCCAAGCGGTTCAACCCGCGCCGCAAACAGTACGAGTATCTGCTCAAGTGGGAGGGCTATCCGCAGTGAGTATGATGCCAAGCGGTTCAACCCGCGCCGCAAACAGTACGAGTATCTCTTCAAGTGGGAGGGCTATCCGCAGTGAGTATGATGCCAAGCGGTTCAACCCGCGCCGCAAACAGTACGAGTATCTCCTCAAGTGGGAGGGCTATCCGCAGTGAGTATGATGCCAAGCGGTTCAACCCGCGCCGCAAACAGTACGAGTATCTCCTCAAGTGGGAGGGCTATCCGCAGTGAGTATGATGCCAAGCGGTTCAACCCGCGCCGCAAACAGTACGAGTATCTCCTCAAGTGGGAGGGCTATCCGCAGTGAGTATGATGCCAAGCGGTTCAACCCGCGCCGCAAACAGTACGAGTATCTCCTCAAGTGGGAGGGCTATCCGCAGTGAGTATGATGCCAAGCGGTTCAACCCGCGCCGCAAACAGTACGAGTATCTCCTCAAGTGGGAGGGCTATCCGCAGTGAGTATGATGCCAAGCGGTTCAACCCGCGCCGCAAACAGTACGAGTATCTCCTCAAGTGGGAGGGCTATCCGCAGTGAGTATGATGCCAAGCGGTTCAACCCGCGCCGCAAACAGTACGAGTATCTCCTCAAGTGGGAGGGCTATCCGCAGTGAGTATGATGCCAAGCGGTTCAACCCGCGCCGCAAACAGTACGAGTATCTGCTCAAGTGGGAGGGCTATCCGCAGTGACTATGATGCCAAGCGGTTCAACCCGCGCCGCAAACAGTACGAGTATCTGCTCAAGTGGGAGGGCTATCCGCAGTGAGTATGATGCCAAGCGGTTCAACCCGCGCCGCAAACAGTACGAGTATCTCTTCAAGTGGGAGGGCTATCCGCAGTGAGTATGATGCCAAGCGGTTCAACCCGCGCCGCAAACAGTACGAGTATCTCCTCAAGTGGGAGGGCTATCCGCAGTGAGTATGATGCCAAGCGGTTCAACCCGCGCCGCAAACAGTACGAGTATCTCCTCAAGTGGGAGGGCTATCCGCAGTGAGTATGATGCCAAGCGGTTCAACCCGCGCCGCAAACAGTACGAGTATCTCCTCAAGTGGGAGGGCTATCCGCAGTGAGTATGAGGCCCGTTTCCACCAACCACCCCTAATTTTAAAAGACCTTTTTAAGGTGAAATACGTCTCACAACTAGCGCCGCCAATGGAAAAAAAACATATCTTTTTTTTGGATGCGTTTTTAGCAAAAAACGCTCCTGCGATTCCTCAACGCGAGGCTTAACTATTTTTAGGACCTAAGGTTTGGATTCCAGATCCTAGAACTTAAGAATGCAATCGATTCTTGCCAAAAGTGGCCACTTTTGGCGAGAATCGATTGCATTCGTAGGAAATCCAATCCTGGAATCCAAACCTTAGGTCCTAAAAAAATAGTTAAGCCTCGCGTTGAGAAATCGCAGGAGCGTTTTTTGCTAAAAACGCATCCATAAAAAAGATAGGATTTTTTTTCCATTGGCGGCGCTAGTTGTGAGACGTATGGCGTCTTAACGAAAAATGTCTGCACCTCTACAAGTCTACTGGGTGCACCCTAAGTCGATAGCGGAACTTTAAGTGGGCTATCTACTGATCAATACAAACAACTGGTACTAGGTGGCGAAAAAAATGGAGTGAAAAAAATATCAGCTGTTCCATACAAAAGGTCGACACAGTACTGCGCCAAATGTATGAAACAGCTGATATTTTTTTCGCTCCATTTTTGTCGCCACCTAGTACAAGTTGTTTGTATTGATCAGTAGATAGCCCACTTGAAGTTCCGCTATCGACTTAGAGTGCACCCTGTAGTGGTCATGAACCAGGACCATAAACTCGAGTCTTTTAAAATTAGGGGTTGTTGGTGAAAACGGGCATGAGTCTTCTTCGGTATGCCTCTTGATGTTTTCTCCATCTTGGCTCTGTGGCTATCGTGGTCCATATTAGGCCTGCTGTGGCATATCGTCAGAGCATAGTGCAACGATTACAAACAGATGGGAATCTTAGTGTGATAATAATCTTGACAACGGCGCCATCTATATCGATCAAGCCATTTAGTGACATAGGGCCGAACTAACACGTAGGTACAAAGGTTAGGTACCAAAGCTGGTTTGGGAAACCAGTGTGTTCAGTACATTACCGAATAAGGCATGCACAAGCTGCTAAATTACCTCTACTCTTCAGTTACTGACCCCAACTCTCTGTCAACAGTGAACAGAATACCTGGGAGCCGGTTGAGAACATGGAGACCTGTAAGCACTTGTTGGAGGCGTTTGAGAAACAGCTGGCGCGGCAGAAGGAGCTGAAGGCGCTGAAGGCTCAGCAGCAACAAGCTCAGGTGAGCAGGGATCCGATTTTTTGTGGACATCACTGATTCGACGCCAGCGCAGCGCAAAGCATAGATAGATGGATAGAGAACACTTATTGTACATCGGAAATTAATTAGTTCCAAGCTAACAGTACAGACGGCGGTCTTATCGCTAAGAGCTATTAGGTCTCTTCCAGACAACCTTAGAGGAGCGTTTGCGTCCCGCGTCGATTATCGTCAACTTTATTTCACTACGGAAAGCAAGATGGCGCTACAGGGCGCGGGAATATAAAATATCAGAATGAACCATAGAGTATTTTATCCAATCCAACATACAATAGTTGGGATACATAATATTGCAAATATCTTAGGTACAGTCAGCAACTAGTAAAGATGGATGCCACTTTTTGTTCGCTTGAGGCGCCTACACCACTGGATTTTGTTGCCTTAGGCAGGAATGTAGAAGTCTTTATTAATTATTTTTTTAAATTTTTAGAAATCACCGTTTTTTGGTCTGACAACTTTAGAATAAAATAGATTACTAAAAAGCGTTAAATTTTTGTAGGTAAAACAAATCGGAACACCACTTTCGCAGATGATCAACAAGGTGAAGAAGATTGATACTCCAGCCCTCACTCCCACTGGGTAAGAATATTTTTCTCCTATTCTACTATAATGAAACCCAATTTGAAATTATCTTATTAATTTACATATTACAACTCAAGCACCGGTCTTTGTTTATAATAAATTATTTCATAGGGCGACATAATCATAATAGGCAGAGACATAATAGTCAGAGACCGTTAGTCACACAATAACGTTGAACTGACGAGACAAGTTCTGGGGCCTTAGCCTGTAACGCAATGGTGCCAAAATTGGCTTCCAGTTACGATTACGATTTATTAATGCTGTCGGTCCTTTTAATGTTTTTGTAGTACAGCAAAGAATATTCTGATTCTAATTCTAGCTAGAGGATTAGTTCTCTGGTTGTAGGAGAAAAACGAGGAAACCCCGGTTTTGTCCTTCTGCTGGGACGCCATCGACACGCCATTGCGTTACAGGCTAAAGCCCCTGTACTTTAACCAAATGTTTGCAACACAAATACTCTTTGTCCACCCCAGCCGCCTCCAAAGAACAAGCAAGGCGCGCGCCTTGGATCAAGTGAAGGCATGGTGCGGCGCTACGGGTGACGCTGACGAGCCCACGCCCAAGCGAGTGAAGAAAGAGTCAAGCGATGACGACTTCAGCGACACTTCCTCGTTCAAAGGTGAATAGACTTAATTTTGGTTTCCAACTGGTCGAATCGCGGTAAGTTTAGTAGGTAAATGAATTACGTTTATTATCCCGATTCGTTATTATGTGTGAATATCGCGAATCATTAAAAGTGAATAGACTTACCTCTGTGTTGCAGCCCCAGGGGGCTACTCCTCGGGAATCTCGCATTCGACACATCTCGGAGGAAAAATCTCATGTCATTTCGATCTCGTCGGCTCCCGACCACTCGAGTCATGTCGAGCGAAAAAGGCAAACATCGCGCAGAAATCTCGTGCCTTTTTATTTATTAATTTTTTTGATGATTTCGTAAGAATAGGAGATGTGACATTTGTGGCAAACTGAGATTTTTCTTTCGAGATGTGTCGAATGCGAGATTAACAAGAATATCAAACTTTGACAGAATACATTATCTTTTATACATACCATACATTACATTGGACTAGTCATAATTTTAAAAGATGGCCGTCATTTTCCAAGATGGCCGCTTAAAGGTTGCGTACACATCAAATCTCTTTCGCTTATTGTTCCGCCGCATTTCAGAAGATTTTTTTTTTTTACGAGCAGCTGAATTGAATATTCAACGAAATACACAACTCGTGTATTTTGAAATTAAAAACTTCTACTACTTATTACTTTTTTTTACTTTATCTCATGTATTCTGCCCAGTAGTCTGGGAACACAATCTACGAAGCTCCATGAAAAACAACTTAGTTGTTGTAACTTTAACTTACTTACCTTATTTTTGTACCATTTTCACAGAGGAAGCGGTGAAAATAACAAAGCTTCCCGACAAGAAGCAGATGAATGGACAAAAGTCTCCCAAGACTTCCCTCGACCCGGAACTGGTCAAAACCCTTGGCCTGAGCGGCAAGGGGATGCCCAACATTAAAGGAGTCATCAAGGTGGACCCCAAACATATGCCTAACCTTAGCACCGGTGAGTTGTTATACCTTTACAATACGTGCCATGAAAGAAGAGACTTGAGACGACGACATGTGGTTCGACATGACGCTTGACGATTTAAAGGTATCTTTAGCGGTATGCTACCTCTTATGGCCGAAACAGCGTTCATGGCAATCTACAAAAAGCAACGGTCCCTGCGATACAGGTTCGCCTAGTGCGGAGACCATCGGCTAATCGGTTCATTGTGTGAACGCATTCTTTATTGGAATTTGAAAATAATTATTGATCACTTTGTATTGTATTTTTCTTTTTTGTAAATAAACTTATTGTATTGTATTGTATTGTATGAGGTCTGAGCGCGGGACGAGACCGGGCGTCATTGGGGCGACGGAAAGAGTGCGGTAGGCGCGCCAATCTCGTCCTCTCGCCAAATTCTCTTAAAAAAAAAACTTTCAATTTATCTACTTTGCCTGCCGACTCCTAACTGAAGTTGGCAATCAGTTTGGCTATCTGGTCCTTCGAAGCGTCCAAACGAAACAATGAGCCGGTACTTTGCCCGAACCATTCACGCAGATTTTGCATGCATAATATCTTGCGTCTACCAGAGGCCTTAGCCTGTAACACAATGGTGCCAAAATGGGCTCCCGGTTGACGGTTTCAATTACGATTTAATTATGCTGTCGGTCCTCTTAATGTTTTTGTAGTACAGCAAAGAATATTATAAGTCTAATTCTAGAGGATGGTTGTAGGAGAACAACGAAAAAATCCCGGTTTTGTCCTTCTACCTGGGACGCCATTGATACGCCATTGTGTTACATGCCTTGTATGATCAGTAAATTTATATTGGTGTATTCTACAAGGTGTTACAAAAGTGCCTAACTCTTTTTACAGGGTGTAACCTACTGGTCAACAGGATATCAAATCTGTAAAAAAAGTTGAAAAAAAAAACAATTTTTATTTTATAACCTCAAAATTGAAAAAAATTCATAACTTTTTTGTTTTTGATATTGGCTCAAATCTAAAAATATGTTTGTGCGTGTAGGTGCATTTACATAGCTTTGAGTTGTTGAAACATTGTGAATGTCAATGAAAACAATATTTAATAAATACTTTTCTCCCGCCATATCGTTCACATTTTATTAATTAAAAAATTAACGGAACGTCATAGAGCAAAAAAAAATATTTAGGTATCACCGGGTGCTATTACCCTGTAAAAAGAGTTAGGTACTTTTGTAACACCTTGTATAACCATTTCCTTACCTTACAGGGGTTTATATAATGTCAAAGAGCTCTGGCATAATGAAGATCGACTCGCCAGGAAAACTCGGACCAGGACTCAACATTGACCAGGATGTCATCAGGAAACAGATCCTGGCGGCCAAACAGGTATGGCGCTACTCGAGAAATCCGCAAATATTCTGATCCTTCTTTAGCATCAGTCTCTTCTTCTTCTCTATCGCTCCCTGTAAGCGCAGGGCGTGTGTGTCCTGTCTTATAGCACTCGTAGTTGTAGGTGGACGGTGGTGGAAGAAGAAGAAGTAGTAGTTAAGAGTTCATGGACTGAACTGGACCTATGGCATTGAACTGTGGGGAACAGCGAGCCACTCCAATGTCGAGATACTACAAAGAGCTCAGAATAAAATACTAAGATCTATCTCTGGTGCAGCCTGGTTTACTAGAAACACTGAGATCCATGAATGCCTCAACATGCCCACAGTGGAGGAAGAAATCAAAAATAGAACACAAAACTACAAGCAACGATTATCGAAGCATCCAAACCAACTGGCATCGATCCTGCTAGACACATCACTCAATGCACACAGGCTGAAGCGTCCACCACTGATGGAATGACACAAACTAAATAAATAAAATGACTTGAAGATACAGGGAGACTGCGTTGCTGAACGCAGCACCTACAATACTCAAATAATACACAAACAAATCTAATAAAAGTCTATGAATGACTGATCGTAGATAAAAGAAGAACAAAAAAAAAAAAAAGAGTTCATGTTGTATATTTCACTGAAGTTTCATGGTTTGGTTAGTAGTAGTGAGTGGCTAGAGCCGACTGCAGAGTGAAGTTTAGGTGCGCGTGTGCTGCACAATGCAATGTCAGCAACACGCGAGCTATGTACTAGACATGTGTAGGTAATGCTTGTAATATTACAAAAGACATTACACAACAGTGTCATGAAATATTACACATTACACGAGAGAATAAAGCATGGCACATAGCATTTCATTACACTAGATGACATGAGACATGACACATGGCATTTCAGCACACTGTACGTACTGCAATGAAAGTGTGCTGAAATACCATGATGTCATGTTTCATGTCTGCAATGAAGAAATACCATGATGTCATATTTCATGTCTGCAATGAAGAAATACCATGATGTCATGTTTCATGTCTGCAATGAAGAAATACCATGATGTTATATTTCATGTCTGCAATGAAGAAATACCATGATGTCATGTGTCATGTTTGGTGCCATGATATAAGGTAACATCACGCGGTATGAAATGTCATGAAATATATCATGACTTCGAAGTGCACTGTTTCGCGCATGTCTACTATGTACGGTGTTGAACCATACACTCCCTCATGGCTGAGGATTGCGACCATGTCGTACTCGCTTCCATTGGGAGCGGTCTTCCGTCGTCATATGAATGAACAGCCTGGTGAATGCTTCCTCCAGCCACCCCCTTCGGCATATACTTCTTCTAACAAAATGGTTTCGACACTGCAGTTGGTAAAATATTTGTTCTTCTTTCAGAAAAAACTGGAAGAGGTCAGGAAGGCTTCACCAAGGACTCCTCTACAACAGGTGAGTCCCATAAATCTGTTAAAAATATCAAATTGAACTAAGAAATTCATGCAAACCAACCCTTACCATATTGACTTTATTTTTCCAATAGTACCTTACCATATTGGTGAGCGTATGCCATCTAAAAACAAGGAGCTTCACCCATCTAATGTATGTGCAGGTGCCACTAGACGCTGTATCAGCAGCTTCATAGAACACAGTCCTTCATAGAGCGCGGGAAAGGGCTAAGTTTCAGTTGACCCGGTTTAGTTGCACCTAGTCACCTAAGCTAGAAGCCACCTTAAGACGACGTACGTCTCACAACTAGCGCCGCCAATGGAAAAAAAATCATATCTTTTTTTTGGATGCGTTTTTAGCAAACAACGCTCCTGCGATTTCTCAACGCGAGGCTTAACTATTTTTAGGACCTAAGGTTTGGATTCCAGGATTAGATTTCCTACGAATGCAATTGATTCTCGCCAAAAGTGGCCACTTTTGGCGAGAATCGATTGCATTCTTAAGTTCTAGGATCTGGAATCCAAACCTTAGGTCCTAAAAATAGTTAAGCCTCGCGTTGAGAAATCGCAGGAGCGTTTTTTGCTAAAAACGCATCCAAAAAAAAGATATGATTTTTTTTCCATTGGTGGCGCTAGTTGTGAGACGTACGTCGTCTTAAGGTGAAATACGTCTCACAACTAGCGCCGCCAATGGAAAAAAAATCATATATTTTTTTTGGATGCGTTTTTAGCAATAAACGCTCCTGCGATTTCTCAACGCGAGGCTTAACTATTTTTAGGACCTAAGGTTTGGATTCCAAATCCTAGAAGTTAAGAATGCAATCGATTCTCGCCAAAAGTGGCCACTTTTGTCAAGAATCGATTGCATTCGTAGTAAATCCAATCCTGGAATCCAAACCTTAGGTCCTAAAAATAGTTAAGCCTCGCGTTGAGAAATCGCAGGAGCGTTTTTTGCTAAAAACGTATCAAAAAAAAAAAATGATTTTTTTTCCATTGACGGCGCTAGTTGTGAGACGTACGGCGTCTTAACTTATTCTAAATAGCGTGTAATGTCCACTAAGCCATTTTATTTTATTTTCTACAGCAGGTGAAGAAGACGATCAGCCCAAGCGGGCAGCATGTGACAGAGAAGACCATCATCACCCCCTCGGGACAGAAGATCATACAGCGGACGATACAGAGGACCGGGCCCGGCGAGGGGAAGTCCCCTGTCAACCTGCTCAACAGAAGACTGGCACAGGTGAGAACATTTTCGAGATAAATGACTGATCAGACTGCATTCTGCAAAGCTAGAGTTAGGCCAGTGGTTCGTAATAGGAGAGAAATGATTAGTTTTTTTTTAAAATAGGTCTTGAAATGCATCAAGATTATACGATAAATTCGTTCAAATTAAAATTATGTACTAGTGGTTCGCCCCGAACTATGAACTCGCGACCCCATATCTTAGCAACCCCTAGACCGATTTAGCTCATGTCTCTTGGCCTCATTTACCTGCCTACCAAATTTCATGACGATCCGACTAAATTTACTCAAGTTATCGTCGAACGAACATTCATACATACATACATACATACAAACGCCGGATTGTTCCATTAGACTCGGAGAACTTCGCTCGCTCGTTCAATTAATTTATTTTGGTATTAGGTCTTAAAGTCAAATGAAATGCATTAAGATTATACTTACACTAAATTCTTTAAAATTAAACTAATCCTCTAGAATTTTAATCAGAATATTCTTGGTTGTACCTGCTAAAAAAACATTAAGACGTCAAAGGACGAACAGCAGTGAACTGGGAGCCCATTTTGGCACCATTGCGTTACGGACTCAGGCCCCTGGATAGATTAGTTAATATCGTTCTCTCTCCCTCACGCGAGTTTATACAGGCGTCAATCTCTGCTGAACGGATTGCCTTCCTTCTTGTCCCTTCAATACTTATACTCCAAAATGTAAACCCTTCTGAAGCGAATTCCCGATCGGTACGCTGGATACAATGCCCACTGTTCTTTTCTACCTAAAACCGTACAGACATCACCATATGGCAAGACGTGCCAACAAGGCTGCTCAAGCTTTTTAACAGTCTGGCCAAACTGTGGATTCAGACGTTCACGATGGGCCACTGACAATATTTCAGTTATGTACTTTCGGGACATGCGAAATGGTGTGACTTTAAAAATTTACTTGCGTGGGCCATTTAAAATTCTTTCGCGGGCCACTGTGGCCCACGGACCTGGGGTTGAGCACCCTTATGCTAAGCTATCTGGTGCAATTTCAGGGCGGCGACAGCCTTTTGCGACGCGGCGGCGCGACTATGGGTCGCGGGCGCGGACGCGGCGGGTTCTCCGTAGCAACGGCTGGCGGCAACGTCGTGCGTATCCGCGAGAAGAACAGTTTCTTCGAGGTAAGGATCGTCTAACTCTAATGCCGCGTTTTCACTGTCAAAGAACACTACAACTAAGAGCACAATGTACTCGGTGATGAGCACCGTCCAAGGCTTCTGATTGGTTGGTTCTTCTGATATATTGTCTGTGGACCCAAAAACGTCAACTAGGACAGAGCTCTACTCGTCAAAATTTACTTGGATGGAAATAAAACAAAATGTCGGACCAATCAGAAGCTTTGACTTGCTTGGACGGTGCTCTTCGTTGTTGTGTACTTTGTGAAAACGCGGCTTAAATTATAGTTCCCGGCGTATAACTTGAAAAAATGACCTTGACTGCGCAGTAGACGATTTTTGGGTCTGTTTGGCGGGGGCAAGGGGCGCGACGGAATTGCTATTGCTTCGGACGGCCCCGACTGGTTAATTTTTGTTTGAAATTCTCGAACTAATCCCCACTACGCGCTCAAGTTATGCGCCGGGAACTGTAGCCCTTGTTACTGCCGCGGTAGTTCAAAACAAATGAAAATTTTATAGAACATACCTCTGCCTGGGTTAAAACGTGTAAATGCGCGCTTGGAGTATCTCTCATTACCAGCAAGCTTAGCATAAGGCAGGATTAGGTAGTACATAATGGGGTTAAACTGTATGTATCTTTTTTTTGACGTAAAGCGGGATAGACTATAGAATCACTACTAGTCTACTACTACTACTAGTCGCGAGACTATAGAGAGTTATGGATAGAGTCATAGACCCGTAGATACGGTCTATCTTCTTATGCTACGCTTGTAAGGATCGTTCTTTTTCGGATAACATGGATGACCCGACGCTGGCAGCTCCACGTACCGTTTTCATTCCGCGTCAAGTTCCACCATCTAGCTAGCTTTATTGTTTCACAACGTAAAGCAAGTTTGCGCTACTCGACGACGGAACGAGAACGCTCGTGGATACGTCGCGCTGCCGGCGCCGAATCCGCGAAAATTCATATTCTTACTCATCAAACGTTGCCATATATGCCTTACCTTAATCCTTTATTTTTATAAGGCATACAATAAAGAGTTCCCTATCCATCTATCCTTTATCCAACAGTCGGACGCGTCATCTGAGTCCTCCGACGGCATCGAGGATCCGTTCCCGACCGACCTCGGGCCGATCGCGTCCCCTTCGCCCGAGCGGGAGCTCACGATATGCCCCCTGACTGGCAAGAGACTAGCGCGGGCCGAGGGCGAGCCCACACCGCCGCCCACACCTTCGCCGCCGCCCACGCCGCCGCCGCAGCAAGACCATCCGCTACTGATGAAGGTATGAGCTCACGATATGCCCTCTGACTGGCAAGAGACTAGCGCGGGCCGAGGGCGAGCCCACACCGCCGCCCACACCTTCGCCGCCGCCCACGCCGCCGCCGCAGCAAGACCATCCGCTACTGATGAAGGTATGAGCTCACGATATGCCCTCTGACTGGCAAGAGACTAGCGCGGGCCGAGGGCGAGCCCACACCGCCGCCCACACCCTCGCCACCGCCCACGCCGCCGCCGCAGCAAGACCATCCGCTACTGATGAAGGTACGAGCTCACAATATGTCCTCTAAAGAGCGGCTGCATGTGCGACCTAATGTGAAGGGTCCTTTACCTGGGAATAGACTCGCCCGGCCTAAGGCGAGCCTACACCGCCGTCGCAGCAAGCACATCCGCTACTGATGGAGATAGGTTACTTACTGATTAGTCGATTCTATCGTTTGGACGCCTGTGAACTGAGTTGCGAGCACGGTTTGGCGCACAATCGAGTCATTTTAGCGTTCCGTTGACAGGTACTCCAATTTATTATAAGTATTGCGCCGTACAGGGGCCTTAGCCTGTAACACAATGGCGTATCAATGGCGTCCTAGGTAGAAGAACAGAACCGGGATTTTTTCGTTGTTCTCCTACAACCAGCGAACTAATCCTCTAGGATTAGACTCCTAATATTCTTTGCTGTACTACAATAACATTAAAAGGACCGACACTGGACCGACAGCATCAATAAATCGTTATTAAAACCGTCAACCGGAAGCCCATTTTGGCACCATTGTGTTACAGGCTAAGGGCCCTGGACTTATGAAACTTCGTGGCTTCGAGCCAACGGCTCTAGTCTTTCCTGATATGGTCCGTCATGCTAGATGCACTACGTCATGAGCCCAAGTGGCCATAAAAACAGCCGACCTCCTATAAGAGATGGCACCCAAAGAAGGCAGCGCTGCCTGGAAGACATTTCTTTAGAAATAAGTCCGCCCTTGTACGGTCGGCCACAATCTCAGATACCCCATGGCAGCTCTTACCGCGCGCGGCATAAGGGCGCCAATCGAACAAAAAGGGGTATCTGAGACTGTGGCCGGTTGTACACGTTCTCTTACTATCATGTTATTTAAGTCGTTTTATTTTTGTGTGCAATAAAGTGTAACATAAGTTATCTAATGCTCAGTTTGGGGGCAAATAGTGATGTTGCTTCACATTATTAGTCGATTCATATTTATCTATAAAGGGTTGTTTGTCAAAATATTTTTTTTTATTTTGTGAATGCTCTAGACATTCATTCCAGCCATTGATTATCGCAACTGCCCCAACACTTGCCCCCAAACTGAGCATTCGATAACGGGGTATAAACATAACATAAGATACTTGTTTTAGAGAAACAATATATTTAACAATACAATCTGTTTGATACAGGTGGAGATGTCTCCCGGTGGTACCACTGGAATGCTGGTCCAAGGAGACGGAGCACAGTCATCGCTCCCCGTACTCACGGATGAGGATGGTGTAAGTGATTACTATTGTTCTGTCCTATCCTTCCTCTTAACAAACCTCAATGGTAGACTGATTAGCCGATCTGCCTCGCCTAGTACTGAAGATTTAATGAGGCAATAAAATAGAAATTAATCACATCTCTGGTTCGTTTTTTATTGTGACTTAATTTGTTGGACAGTTGAACTCAATTTCATGCATACTCCATCTAAAACAATGTCCCAGGCACTGCAGCGCCGAGTGGTCTCTTCACCCATCTAGTGTGTATGAAGGTGCACTGGACGCTGTATTAATAAATCATCTCATTACGTAGATGCAAAGGCCTTAGTTTTTTAACACCATTTGGGTTGCGATCAAAAATCTATCACTCCCTACAGAACGCAATCCCATTTTTTCCTATACAAAACAAAGATGTTGCCTGGACCACAGCCTTCTTTATCTCTCTGGGCCCAATGACAGTGGACACTTGATGTCAAATTTTACATTGTCCAACAGTGAACTCGTAACTCATATGACTCATGTCAAATTAAAGAGTACCTACCTACTTCATTTGATTATAAAGCAGCTTAGTTAAAATCGAGCGCGAAAATGGTATTTTCATTCAGTGATGAGTTGTCAAATGGAAGCTCTTGAAAATGTTACGGGGGCTTAGTCAAAGTCGTGCGTGTAATGCAGAATCAAGTTGTAAAGATCACCATACAATGCTCCCAATAGAAAACTGATATTTATAACCATGCTATGTAGATTGTAGACATTTGATAGCGCCATCTAGTGATGATGTGGAAATAGACACATGGGGTTAAAAGTGCCGCGAGTTGCTTCGAGAAAAGAATGGTTCGGCGTGCCTTTGATTTGCTCAAATAAAGATTTTTTGTTCTCTATATTAAAACATTTTTTTATTGATCCGCTAATGGGGGATTTTTTGACAGCTAAAGAAAATAAAAAATAGTTGTAAAAGCTGTGACAGATGGCGTTGACCCGACATGTGGGGTCTATCACAGAGCTTACAAAAGAGAAAAGTCTTCTTCACTTCATTGCTCTCTGACTTCATCTTTCATCGTCGTAGACGTCTTTCCATTTTGGTACATGAAAAAGTGCACAACTTTGTTATTGTTCGTGTATGAGTGAATGGTAAAACCGGAAACACTTAATTTTGCTCCACCACTAATACCTAAATGTGTTGGACGTATCTACGAAGGCCAACGAGCGCGAACTGGCATAAAAAAGAACATGTCTCGTCAGCGACATCTAGTTACAAATTTGTAACTACAACTTATGAGCTGTCAGAAAATCCCCCATTCCGATCACTTTGAATTTTTTTTATTTTTTTATTTCTTATCACGAGATCCACATTTGGTTAGTATGTGTGACAATTGTTTTGCATGTTTGCATGTTCATTTTGTTTTAATTTTTGTTAACCACCCTTCTCTCCTTTCCGTTAGGCGCCATTGACGTCTTTCTCTTTTGAACAACAGACCGAAGTGAAGGTAGAAGCGAGCGCCGTGAAGCAACTCTTGGAAGATGGAGTGGATGAGGGTGAAGAGGTCAACTTGCTGCAACACCCCCCGATCATGATCCGAGGGGAGGACGGCGTTTTGTACCAGGTTGGTAACTCGCGACCTCAGTTACAGATGTGTAACTTTTTGCTAACACCATTGTCGCAGAGGCGCGCGCTTTGCATATAAACTGTACAACCCCATATCTCGGCAACCACTCGACCGATTTGGCTCATGTTTGAAATTAAAGATTCTTTTAATTTACTTGCCTATCTTTCATAACGATCCGACCAAATTTACTCAAGTTATCGTCGAAAGAACTTTCATACATACGAACGCTGGATTGTTCCAGTAGACTCAGAGAACTTCTCTCGCTTCGCTCGCTCGTTCAATAATTAGTTCCATACTAAAGTTAGATCCCTACTGCACCAAATGTATGGAGGAGCTGATATTTTTTCGAGATTTCGCACTTGGTCCCATAGCAAAAGTTGCTTGTATTGGTGAGTTTAGTGTCACAGGACCTTTCTGTGTTTATGTGTTTATATGTTTATTTGGGAAATCAACAGCTTTTACAGGTTTAAATAATATAAATCTTAATTTTACAAACTATAGGCAATAACAGATTAGCACTAATTAATTATAAAGTTATTTTGCTAATATTTAATTCTAATAGGTATTTTATTCTGAAACTATAATGTGTTTTTCAGGTGGCGGGTGAGAACGAAGACGGTCAGACATTGCTGGTGGCCGCGGAGGGCGTCGAGGGCGCCGTGGAGGGGGTGGAGGGGGCCGGCGAGGGGGGGGAGGGCGTCATGTACGTCACAAGGGAAGATGGACAGGTCAGTCACTCTCACGTTGTCAACTCGCCCGCGCACTAAGCTCTCTCTGAATAACACAACCACCGACCGGTTGCTTATCGGTTAAAACGCACATTGCAAGTGTATCTTTGGGCTAAACCAAACGCACATTGCAGTAAAATCTGTTGGCTACTGTAAATTTAATAACAGAGGCAATTTAAACCATCGAGCGAGCGCCATCTTGGTTTATTTTTATACTTGATGGCGCTTCTCGATGCGGGACATAACCCTCTTCGATGCGTTGCTTTGCCAGCGTCGAAAGATGATTTATAAAGCGTCCAGTGGCAGCTCTTCTCACGATCTGGGGCTTGAGTCTGTAAAGCAATGGTTCCAAAATGGGCTCCCAGTTGACGGCTTCAGTTACGATTTATTGATGCTGTCGGTAATTTTAATGTTTTTCTGATACAGCAAAGAATATTCTGATTCTAATTCTAAAGGATTATTTCGCTGATTGTAGAAGAAAAACGAGGAAACCCCGGTTTTGTCATTCTACTTGGACGCCATTGACACGCCATTGCGTTACAGACATAAGCCCCTGAACGATGACTGAAGTGACCACACGGACGTTGTAGTGCCTGGGACATGTCCGATTTTCCAATCAACGAACAATATAATAAAGTAAAAACCTCCGTTTAAACCACGTAGTAATTGTATTTGTCAAAATCTTTCCAAATTAAGGTAATTAAAGCCCGTTTTCTGAGTTGAGAATTTTGCTAAGCAAATGGGTAAGTATAGTCCTGTCTCTGCAGATTTCTCACAAAAGAGCGTGATAGAGCGATACGTAAGTATGTGCTTAGTAAAATTCTCAACTAAGAAACCGGGCCTACGTCACTAATTATTTATTCGTGATGATTTAGTTAAAATCATTTTTGTGTTACATTAAGTTGTAAAAAGTATTTTAATTAAGTAGGTATTAAGTTTAAATTTGTTTAAATGTAAATTAATGTAAGATCGCATGCTGTGGCTACCTTAACTAGCTAGGCACTTACCTTTTAGTATACATTTCTTTTTATTTTACAATTGTATTGGAGTACTAACTACTGGTCGGCCTAAATAAATAAAATAAAATCATAAACTAAATCCTTGCCTCCATTCCCCAGGACGTCCTGGCGATAGACCCGGCGCAGCTAGCGCAGCTGATGCCGGGTGGCGAGGCGGCGCCAGCGTTGCAGCAGGTCGCCGTGCAAGTCGAGGGCGAGCCCGGCGAGGATGCCACGCAAGTCATTGCGCAGATCGTACAGACCGACCTGCCTTCACCCGGTGAGTGTAGAAGGAGCATAATCATGCTCCTCGTCTATAAAGGACATAAACTCAGCTACGAGAAATATTTTGCTGGCGCGATGCAGGATTGTAGCTAGTAGCGTTTTGACAGCAAGAGTATGTAGCAGTTTCCTGTGCACCCGACAGGGGTCGCTATAAGTTATTCTGTAATTTGTTCTGTAAGTTATTCTGTCTACCATTTCATGATATATCTCTGCGGCACAGACGAGCTGAGATTACGACGGACATTTCCGTAATTTCGTCTTTCGTCTTTTGAATGCCGATTGTAAAATTGTTCTGTCAATCTATAAAGATTTCCCAAAGGACGAGGCGAGGCAGCACCATACGTACTTAGTTGTGCCTCGTCCTTTGAGAAAATTAAATCTGAATAGATAAAAAGATATATACAGGGTGTTAAAAGACCGCCGACAGACCCGAAAGGTATGCATACTAGACACCAAAACAAAGTACTTTTTCGATAAATTATTGCTGGGAAATGATTTTGGTTTTTAGGTTATAATTTTGGAAAATATTTTATCACGAAGTGGAAGTGTAACACAGAGAAATCATATCGCGCAAACGATGACATAAACTTATGTTACTTACGCTCGAGAATACATTGCGGGTTGCAATTTTAACGTCGTTTTATGCAAGAAATATTCAAAATTTTGATATGGTTTCTTCAGAAGAAATGTTAAGTACTTGATACTGAGCAGATTTCTGCAATAAAAAAAATTTGAAAAGTCCAACTTTGAACCTCATTATGTCGGAAACCGTTGATTTCCCAGGCATAGTTCCTTGGGCAAAAATGTTCAGTACGATGAGGACAATACGTGGTTTCCCGCTTTGTTGGCGGTCTTTTAACACCCTGTATATACCTATAAACATAACTGCAAACGGCTTTCAGTCATCAGCGTCAGTACCAGCCACGGGATTGTCCTAAGAAAGTGTTGCAACCACAGTGAATAACAACTAAACCTCCTTTCAGGCGGCACGCGGCGCGTAGTGCTTCTACTGCCGGACGGTAGTCTCACGATGACTGAACTCGACAAGGAACAATACGAGTCTATAACCGAGGCTGGCCGCGCCGAATGAGATGACCTCCCAGGGTCTGCAGACCAGGGAAGCAAGTGGGCGGTTAACTGGGGCCTTAGCCTGTAACGCAATGGCGGGTCAATGGCATCCCGGCAGAAGGACAAAACCGGGCTCTCCTCGTTTTTCTCCTACAACCAGAGAACTAATCCTCTAGAATTAGAATAAAATATTATTTGCTGTACTACAAAAACATTAAAAGGACAGACAGCGTTAGCAAATCGTAATTGAAGTCGTCACCTGACAGCCCATTTTGGCACCATTGTGTTACAGGCTAAGGGCCCTGGTGCCAGCCGCCGTTGGATGGCCTCTTAATCTAGGACAATGATTTTTTTAATGATTCGCGATATTCACACATAATTTTGGTTTGAAACTGGTCGAATCGCGGTACGTTTAACAGGTAAATAAATTACCTTTATGTTGTTAAGGCCCGGTTTCTGAATTGAGAATTTTGCTAAGCAAATATTTAACTTTCGTTCTGTCAAGCTCTTTTGTGAAAAATCTGCAGAGATAGGACGATGCTTACCCATTTGCTTAGCCAATTTCTCAATTCAGAAACCGGGCCTAAATGTGTGGGTCGATAAACTCAGATGGAGGTGATAAGTATAAAGTCTATAACCGAGGCTGGCCGCGCCGAATGAGATGACCTCCCAGGGTCTGCAGACCAGGGAAGCAAGTGGGTGGTTAACTGGTGCCAGCTACCGCTGAATGGCCTCTTAATAAAGGACAATTTTGTTAAATGTGTGGGTCGATAAACGCATCAATATGGAGGTTGATATAATCCGCGCGGGATAAGAATGGGATGCAACCTTTTGGAACTGAGACGCGCGCGGTAAGCAAACTCGCGTCGAAGCAACCTTGTCAAAGTAAAATACAGTATATCTTCGATTGACTTCGACAAGGTACCATCCCATTCTCATCGCGGATAATAAGTAGCAATACAGTCTACACCGTGGAATTTTAGCGGTTTTAAAGCCGAAGGTATTTAGTTGCATTCGTGATTCTGAGCCAAATTCCAAAATTTTACTTCATTATGAGCGAAAAAAAAAAAACACTTCCCAATACAAACGGCTATCGCCAGTCGACAACATTTGTAAGGAGAAGTTAATTTTTTTTTCGCGCGTTTCGGGATGAAATTTTGTAATTTGGCTCAGAATCACCAGTGCAACAAAATACCTTTGGCTTTAAAACCACTAAAATTGCACGGAGTATAACCGAGGCTGGCAGCGCCAAGTGAGGAAACCAAACAAGATATGTAGACCAGAGAGGAAGCCACTGTTGAATGGCTAGTCTAGGAAAATGTTTTTAAACGTGTGGGTCGATAAACTCAAGGCTTGGAAAGGAACATTACGAGTCCATCGCCGAGGCCGTGCCGAGGTAGAGAGGAGAGTAGACCACACATGGGTCTGAAGGCATAGTGAAAGCTGGTTGTAGAGATATTGTATGAAAATTTAGACTTCTTTGGTCAAGAACAGTGTTTCTAAACGGGTAGCGAAGAAAAAAATATTCAAAATACTACCAGGTAACTTTGAATTCGTACAATATAATTATGATAGAATATAGTTTGGTCAATGAATTTATGACGCGCCCGGGGTAACTTTGTGTGAGAAAAAGCTCTGACTGATTGTATTTTGTTTTACATTAGAGTTTATCACACAGATGATGACTTCTAAGACTTCTTCTTTGTTAGGATACATTTATTACCTTCAAAACCCCGACCAAACTCCTGCCTCCATGAAAATAGTTCAAACAGGACTTATGATGCTAGATTCTCTGTGGCTATAGGTTAAAGGGTTAAATTCTCTGTATATTGTGTATGGTGAGGCTTGGATACACACGTATTTTAAATAATATTGTAATAGTTCGCGTCTTTATTTTACTGGGTTGTTTTTATTAATGGTTAGGTTTGCTAGGGGAGCACAATGTCACGATAAACACTTTTATCTCACTATCGCCTAGCGCCATCGTGCTTTGTTTCACCGTATAAAGCGAGATGCAGCTAAAATCTTTATCGTGACATCTTATCCTCTAGCTGGTTAAGATTATTGAGACTAACTGCCGTACTCAGAGTCGTTCAAATCCTTTACTTAAGTCGTGTACGGCAGTAAGCAAAGATTGTGCATGTTGAGTATAGTGTGTTTTACGAAAGAGTTCCCTTGACGAAACTTTTATTACAATGCAATAGGGACTATTTTTGTTCAACCCAAGGGAATTCTTTCGTGAAACGCACTGTAGGTATTCGTTTTTATTTTGCCTCTTTTTGAAACTTGTAAATAATGACAGTAGGTAATAAGGAGATTGACGAATTTCGCCTAGGAACTTAAATTATAATTTTGTTTGATAGATCGATCTATCAACACATCGCATTCTAGATTGATATTGTAAAAATATTATGGCTTTTATTTTATGTATCATAATTCTTAAGGAAAATAAACAGTTTGTAAGACTATCTATCTTTTTGATTAACTAAGGCCTTTGCATCTACGTAATGAGATGATTTATACAGCGTCCAGTGGCACCTTCACCTAGATGGGTGAAGAGACCACTCGGCGCAGCAGTGCCTGGGACATTGTTTTTAGATGGATTAGGCTTGCCCAGCACCTATACCATCCTGGCAGCTTAGTTATTCTAGTTAGTCTTTTTGATTAATTACCCTTTTATCCCATCGTTCGCTGCCTTACCCTAATACATAATAAAAAGGAGGGAACTGCTGATTATTATTCATACATCGAACGAACTTCATCGAAATACCTCACCTCACCTAAAGCTTTATCATGATAGGAGACTGAAATGGAAACAATGGGATTCTTTGTTCCAAGGATAAGAGATTTGGTAACATAGCAAGGCCCTGTGTACTTATTCTGTAAAAAAAAACCGCACAGTTGCTAGTCCTTAAAACCGGTTTATTTTGCGGGAAAATATAAATAAAAATATTTTCGACAAATATCCGACTATTATATTTTGTCGAAAAAAAAAGATTAGTGCGCTTTCGCTATGAGCCATTTTCCCGCCAATAGATCTGACTGTTCTTCTAAAAACCTCCGTCTGAGTGGAGTGGGTGGGCCCTTTAGATGTCCTCTCGGTTCAAAACGAACGAAGCGGAAATGATTGAACAACATTTTTTTTAAGTTCGCTTCCAAACCTGAGATCAGCTGATATTGACACTTGACATTGACAGGAGCAGGTAGGTTTTTTGTTTTGTTTGCAGACTGCTTTGCAGTGCACTTTTGTTTTCTTTTCGTCTAAAGTCGTTCGTACTCCTTGGAACGCTACTTATCTGTTACCAAAACAATCTCATTGAGGACAATGTCAAGAGAATACAATCCTGAAGCACAGGCACAAAACGAAGTCAAATACTATTTTGAGAATGCCACCTCTAACAGGAAAAACCTATTCAAAGAGGCTATTACATACGCACAATATGGGAAAGTCCTTTACATATTACGAGAAGAATTCAATGAGTTACCTCAACTGTCCCAAGACCTAGTTTCTGTGAATAGACATTACATGAAGATGATAAGTTTCCTCTACGCCCAAAACCTGGCTTCACTCATAGAAAGTATTTCCGCCTTGCCAGATTGGCAGAACATTCCATGTACAATAATATTGGACAATCTGTGTGACTATTGTCCGAAAGATAAGCTTCAGAATGCCTGTGGAGTGGTCGCTCTATTGTTGGACACAGTAAGAAGATGTATAAAGATCCTGAATGTGCCTTGTAAATTACTCATATCAGTAGATAAGGAAAGTGTTGGAGATGATTACTGCATATTTTTGAAAGAAATGTACTCAGACCTGTGATATAAATAACCATGTATGTAACCTATGCAAAACTTAAGTTTAATTTCCCCACAGGCTCTAATACGAGTTATGTCTGTCAGACCTACTGCACTGTCAAAGTAAAGTAAGTTTCACAATGGTTTTGCCAGTGCTGTAGTTCTGCTGGATAAATAAGACTGCTTTATAAAGATAACAAGGAGTTTTTATTTACATAATTTAAGACAAATCAAATCAGATAGATAATATTATTATCATGAATACAGGAATGACAACATAACTTTTCAATCAACAGAATTTAAGAACAATATATGTAAAGCAAGAAGAATACGGATATTGAAAACAAGAGATAGAAAATGTAGTACCTATGGTTTCCTTTGCCAAGAGTCGGGACTCTGCCCATAGTTTTGCGGAGGAAGCCAGAACTCCGGTCAACATTGTGGTCAAGTCCTCTCTGTGTTTATGTGGTTTCTAATTTCTATAGCCATGTATTTGAGGGCTTTGATGTTTCGTCGGAGCTCCTCAGCCATGAGCTCATTGTTGTGTTCTACTTCTAGCACATCATCTTGTATGGGCTGGTACCAGAGATGGGCGGTGGATATATACCCAATCTACCCATTTGGGTATTTACCGGGTACATTGGGTATATACCCGGTAAATACCCGTATGCACCCATTTGCTGGGTATATACAATTTGTGACTTAAAATTAACAATAAAGTATGCCAATCAGTTCTAAACCATGTTCCCTACGCAAAGTACGTCTTAGTAATTTTTCGTTGAACGCATATTTACAAAGTTATGCATGTTTTTGTGATTTCTTTGTATGAAAACGAATATTCATAGGGACATTTGTCCTAAATTTTTATAGAATTAACAACCGGTATGTTTAAAAAGTACTTTGTCATACTTTGTATGACTAATTGAACGAGCGAGCGAAGCGAGCGAAGTTCTCCGAGTCTATTGGAACAATCCGGCATTTGTATGTATGTATGTATGAATGTTCGTTCGACGATAACTTGAGTAAATTTAGTCGGATCGTCATGAAATTTGGTAGGCAGGTAAATAAGGCAAAGATAATTTTTAAGTCCGAACATGAGCCAAATCGGTCGAGGGGTTGCTGAGATATGGGGTCGCGAGTTCATAGTTCGGGGCGAACCACTAGTATAATAGTTTTAAATATAAATTTAACAATAATTATTATTGATTAGGAACCAAGTGTCAAAAATTGATATTTACATTGAAACAGTAGACAATACACTGATGAAGTTAGGTCATTTCGGTCTAATTAGAATGCGAAGACGGGTTAAGTGTTGCAAATAACAAAAAGTTATAATGATAAAGTATGGTTTTATGTTTGTTCTCCCCGAAAAAAGAATATCTAAAACTTATTAAATTCTTTTTTTTACTTTGCAAATGGCATTGTGCTATACAGTGAAATGTGAGCCGTCCAGCCACCTCATTACTTCCGAGTCGGCCTCATCTACACCGCCGCCTTGGATGGCAAATAGCGGGTAGTCGTGGTTGATGTGGAACATCGTCTAAACTCGCCCGCACACGCAACTCGGGTCCGACCCACAGTTACATTTTGTTTATTTAGCTCCGCACACCTTCCCCGTTAGACCCGGAATCTATTTATTTGAGTCCAGTGCTTTCTGGGAAGATGGAAACTTGGCACACGGATATCTGGCTCGGACTCGAGATGCTTGTTAGGCAGGTCCATGGATGTCCACCGATACCGCCATTTCTCCATCAGCGTTCTGTCGTCCTGCAAGAGTTCATGAGCCTGCATGGCATGGCAAGATGGTTGCAATTCTCTGATGCAACCCCGGTTCGGTCAAAATCCCACCAAAATTGAGGGTTGCTTTGACCAAGTACTTGTACTAACTTCTAACATCAAAGCAGGATTCCAAAAAAGAAACTCAAAACAGTGGCGGTATTCGTGGATCTCAGCTCAGCATTTGAAACTCTCTGGAACATGTCTACGCTTATCAATACGTCAGTTACATACCAAAAGTCTCCGGGCGATCATTTATGTAGGCGACGACATTGCAATCACAACACAAGCTTCGACACTGGACAAAGCGACAACACTGGTTCAGGAAGCCGTTGCAAAGTTTGAGCGTTATTTCATCGACTGGGGACTTAAACCGGACCCATGTAAAACTGTGAGCTGCTCCTTTTACCTTAATAATAGGCAAGCTAGTAAGTGTAACCCAGCCTATCTTGGTGTAACTCTAGACAGAACTCCCACTTTTAAAGCCCCCCTCAAGAAAGTAAAGAAAATGGTATCAAACAGCTGCAACCTGATACGGAAACTGGCAGCGATAACATGGGGCTGTAAAGCGAATAAACTGCGCATATCAACACTAGCCCTTGTCCATAGTGCGGCCCGAGCCAGTGTAGGCCGGTCATCATACTGACCTGGTTGACGTTGAACTGAACAGCGCCATTAGGAACATATCCGGAACCGTCAGACCCACAAACACCAATTGGCTTCCCGTCATTTCCTACATATTCCCTTCAAGTTTGTGAAGAGAATTAATGATCAGAATGGAGTATGATAACATCAACAATATGCCGCACCTGCCACTAGTACCTTATCTTCAGGCAACCCGCAGTGATCTTCGCCTACCATCAGAGAGATCTTTTGCCATGCCATGCAGGCCCACGAACTCTTGCAGGACGACAGAACGCTGATGGAGAAATGGCGAGATCACTGGACATCTGTGGAACTGCCTAACAAGCATCTCGAGTCCGAGCCAGATATCCGTGTACCAGGTTTCCATCTTCCCAGAAAGCAATGGACTCAAATAAATAGATTCCGGGTCTTACGGGGAAGGTGTGCGGAGCTAAATACACAAAATGTAACTGTGGGTCGGACCCGACTTGCGTGTGCGGGCGGGTTCAGACGAGGTCCCACATCAACTACGACTACCCGCTGTTCACCATCCAAGGCGGCGGTGTCGATGAGGCCGACTCGGACATAATGAGGTGGCTGGACGACTTACATTTCACTGTATAGCATTTTGAGCACAATGCCATTTGCAAAATAAAATATAACCCGTGTCATTAAAGAAAACATTTAGGACGGAGTTAAAAACATAGCGTTGTCTCGCTTTGACTGTATTAATTAGAGCGAGAGGGAGAGTGTTTTGAAGTTCATCCTAAATGTTTTCTTTAATGACACGGGTTATAAACGAATTTAATAAGTTTTAGTTATTCTTTGTTCGGAAAGAACAAACATAAAACCATACTTTATGATTATAACTTTTTGTTATTTGCAACACTTAACCCGTCTTTGCATTTTAATTAGACCGAAATGACCTGAATTCATCAGTGTATTGTCTACAGTTTCAATGTAAATATCAATTTATGACACTTGGTTCCTAATCAATAATAATTATTGTTAAATTCACATTAAAAAATATTTTATTAGTCATACAAAGTATGGAAAAGTACTTTTTAAACATACCGGTTGTTAATTCTATAAAAATATAAGACAAATGTCCTTATGAATATTCGTTTTCATACAAAGAAATCACAAAAACATGCATAACTTTGTAAATATGCGTTCAACGAAAAATTACTAAGACGTACTTTGCGTAGGGAACATGGTTTAGAACTGATTGGCATACTTTGTTTTTCATTTTAATAATTTTCATTATACTTGAAATCACAAATTGAATGTACCCAGCAAATGGGTGCATACGGGTATTTACCGGGTACATATCGGGTAAATACCCACAGGTGGGTATATACCCGGGTACGTGCCCATCTCTGGCTGGTACTGATAGCTGTCCCTTACTCGCCGCATGCTGTTTGGCTCGCTGAATGTTTCCGATTAATTTATGTCTTTCTGTCTATCAGTCAGTTGAACTTGATATTTTCACTGGCTCCCTTTGAATAAATCTTTTTGGTTGAGATGCGTTCTGTAGCACTGTTCGCACTCTGTTCTCAATATTATTTATAGTTTACAAAATGACAGTTAACTGACCACTAACCGGAAGTGACTAATAAAAACAAAACACATGATCTAATTTGTTTGATTTCCCTGTACTGGTTTTTTCATTCGCTGCCTGTAACCATAATAGGTATTCACTCTGACATTTGCGAAGGGCACAGGCAAAGAACAAGGATTGAATAATTCAAATTCATTTTTTAAACATTGAAGAAATAAACCCGTGATGAAAATAAGTCTGAATTGGTAACAAGAGGTTTTTTATTTACATAATAAGAATAACATCCAAACAGACTATTTCAAAAAATAAATAGGTATTGTAAATACAGGAATGACAACACATGTTCTGAGAGGAAATTTAAGGAATATACTCACTTTGCGATCATCTGAATTTCAGAACAATATACAGCAGAAAGAATACAAATATTGAGAACAAGAACAGATAGAAAATATAGTAATTATGGTTTCCTTTGCCAAGAGTCAGGACTCTGCCCATAGTTTTGCCGAGGAAGCCCGAACTCCTGTCCACGTCATCGTCGAGACCTCTTAATATCTTGTCCTGGTAGCGAACTTCATTTCCAATCTCTATAGACATGTGTTTGAGAGTTGTGATCTTTCCACTGAGCTGCTCAGCCATTAGTTCGTTGTCGTGTTCTAGCGCATCGTCGGTAGTAGCCCGGGGTATGGGCTGGTACTGGTAACCGTCCCTTGCTCGCCGCATGCTGCTTCGACCCGCCGTTTTGCTGGCAAAGT
Source organism: Zelleria hepariella (assembly GCA_949319315.1). NCBI lineage: Eukaryota > Metazoa > Arthropoda > Insecta > Lepidoptera > Yponomeutidae > Zelleria > Zelleria hepariella. Next base: position 8,710,192 of record OX439395.1, read on the forward strand.
GTATCCGAAGTCAAGGAATTTGATCAGTCAGTCGAACTGGATGTTTCACAATACGTTTTTATAGTTTCAGTTGCGATAAATCACCTGTGGTTAAGATGATTTCTGTAGTACTCGTTGCACTTTGTAGACCAGCAATAATTTAGTATTCTTGTAATTGTTTTAAACTAATATTTATATTTTACAAAAATTGCAACAACTCAGCGTAGCGATTCTTCAGATTTTGACAGATAGCTGACAAATCATCACAAAGCTGCGTTCTGTTGTTGTGAATTGATTGTTAAATAAAAGACAGGAATAACGAAACGCAAATCGAGATGTCAAATCCGGCTGTCAAACGTAGCAAGCTAACGTTGGCTGTTTACTCAAATAAAAGCTAACGTTTCTAATATTATCACAGGGTTGGACGTGCGTGACGTTGTTATGTAGGCTGGATAACACAACTTCTATGCAACCTTCACCATCTGTCAATGTCAATAAACTGTCATTCGATAACTTTCTTCCTGCGAGCAAGTCTTTTTTAATTTGTGGAGCAAGCCAGCAGCGACGAGCTTTGCTTGCTTGTTTTTGTAAAAATATTAATTCCTAATTAAATTCAAGTTTCTCTTGAATTGTATCAAGTCAAATTACGGTATCTGGTTATAAGGGTCTTTAGCATAACCGCAGTTATGTAAATCTAATCTTATCTGTTTAAAATCAATAATATTATCAAGGTTTCAATCTTGCCCTGTATTACCTACTTTAGACTTTTATGTTGAGTTATTTGTAGCTCTGAGTGGTGTGTGGAATTATCCTAGTGAAGTTACGACACTGTTCGCAATGGACACTCTCAGGTGAGTTCTATTTTTTACACACGAGGCCTCTCGGTATGATTGTTTACTGTGAACTTTTACGTAGTTGTGTTCAAGGTTGTTTTGTATGTTTTAGTCTTATCTCGAACTGGTCTATGAGGTTCTGATGTTAATTTGCAGTTTAAACATTCAGCTGTAGCAAGTAGCAACCATAGGAAAATTCGGCATACATTTTACTTGGATAGTTTTGGACCAGTTTTTTTATACGGTGTTTTATTTATCTTGTTAATGCTATTATCTCGAAAGCATAGCTTATCAGTTAGTAATGTTGATTATTTATTATATTCTTCTTCTTATCATTTTGGTTCCTTACCTATTGATGTCCCTGACTACTTTTTAATGTGTTGTCTTGATACAAAGTTGTTTTATTATTTTTCCTTTAGCCTAGAATTTAACAGCTACATGACCTTCTGAATGATTGATAGGTACACAAAGTCCAATGCTGGTTGAAAAACTGCCTCATCAATTAAGCAAAATGTACAAAAAACACAATTTTATTGAAAAGTAATTTATTGTTTTTATAATTCCCAAATTCAATATTTTTTCGAATAGATATTACAGGAGATTTATAGCCGGTACCTAGGATCCTCTCGACTGTTTATAGGCTGTTTATACATATTTTGATTAGGCTGTTCATTTTCTATACCACTTGCGAATGGGATTAGTTTGAATTGTGTCTCCTTTATTGTATGTGGGGTAAATCCATACAAAAATGGTCAATACTACAACATACTCTAACTAACACACTTCTATCCCTTTGGGACCCCTGAATAGAGTATATGCAAGATTTTTTTTTATTGTTCTAATTCACTTGTTACATAATTCTAACACCATAAAATAAATTTCACACATGGCAATGCTCAAATTAATTCAAAAGCAACATTTAAAACATCGATAAAAACTTACCTTTTGAAACATATCTGATACTGTATCAAGTGAGTATGTAGGTGCGAGCTTGATACAGTATGTGCGACTTGATACACAGATACGTTACATGTTACACGGCTAGGTGAGTACCCTGCTTTACAACAGAGGGCATGAATTCGCATCCCAACTCAAGTTACATTGTTAGTCCCTAATAACAAGTTAGTTATTTGGAAAAACTGTATTTTATTTACTTTCTTAAACATAGTTTTTTTTAATATTCCCTACAGACTATACATGGTGACATGGAATGTGGCCACACGCAACCCTGGACAGGATCTCAACTCACTGCTGGACTTCCCCTCGCAGTTCAATAAGAACAAACAGCTGCCAGACTTCTATGTTATTGGGTAAGGAACTAGAATCAAAATGTTTTAATTCAACAACAACTACAGGGTGCACTCTAAGTCGATAGCGAAACTTTAAGTAGGCTGTCTACTGATCACTACAAACAACTTGTACTAGGTGGCGAAAAAAATGGAGCGAAAAAAATATCAGCTGTTTCATACATTTGGCACAGTACTGAGTCGACCTTTTGTATGGAACAACTGATATTTTTTTCGCTCCATTTTTTTCGCCACCCGGTACAAGTTGCTCCTAGTGATCAGTAGATAGCCTACTTAAAGTTCTGCTATCGACTTAGAGTGCACCCTGTAGTAATTCAAAATTTCGTAGAATGGTTCAACACGAGCCACGCAGAACTCTCCTGAGCCACAATGTAACAGCATTTTTCTCGTTTAAATTCGTCCAGTATACTGACTCTGTTGTCCTCCCAACCCAGCCTCCAAGAGGTGAAGTCGCAGCCGCAGAACCTTCTAATGGACACCCTGTTCACGGACCCCTGGACGTCCTCCTTCAACAAGATCCTCTGCCGCCAGGGCTACGTGATAGCCAAGTCGATACGGCTCCAGGGGATCTTGCTGCTCGTCTACACGCAGATTAAACACGTGACGCATTTGAGGGATATTGAGGCGCAGTACACAAAGACTGGACTTGGTGGGATGTGGGTAAGTCATTGCATCTTTTGTCACTTCTTGGCCACAAACACACCAAGTATTGTGTTTATGGGTCTAGTGGGTAGAACAATGGACTCTGAAGCGAGAGACCCAGGTTCTATTCCCGGTGCGGGCATGTACAGTCGGCCACATGCTAGGATACCCCTTTTTGTTCGATTTCGCCCTTATGCCGCGCGCGGTAAGAGCGGTATGGGGTATCTGTGACTATGGGCGCCCTTACCGATGACTTCAATTTATTTTCAAAGTTACGTACATTTGTGAATTTATTTATAGTAGCAATAGGTAGGTACCACTCGCTAACTGTGAAGGAAAACTTCGTGAGGAAACCTGAGCGTATGAGGCATTATAACCTCAACGCGATAATCGCCAATCCGCATTGAGCACGCGTGGTGATTAAGCTCGAACTCTCTCTCTGGGAGAAGGCCTTTGCCCAGCTAGTGGGACATGTGCACACTATCATACACACATTACATCTATACACACATTCTTTACTCCTACATTAACCACACTACAAACCAACGAACACCCACCCTAACACACCCTCCTAGTAGTATGTACTCGTACGTAACTGATCCCAAGACTGTCGCAGGGCTAGGAGGTCAAACACTTTAGCTTTTAATTCTAATGTGTTTATTTTTTATAAATTTTCATTTAACTTTTTTAACTTGTTTTTTTTCAGGAACCAGGGATTTAATATTTGTGACACTGGTTGTGCAATAAATTTTATTTCAATATTTCTTACTCTTACTTACTTCTTATTACAAAGGGCAACAAAGGCTGCGTGAGCGTCCGGTTCAACATCTATGGCTGCTCGGTTTGCCTCGTCAACTGCCACCTCACGGCGCACGAGAACCAACTGGCCGACCGAGTGGCTGACTACAACACAATCATCAGACAACACCAGTACCACGTCGCCGAGACCAGCAATATACTGTACCACGAGTGAGTAACATGACTCTCCCTCTCTGTCTCTTTCTAACACCAGCCGACCGAGTGTCTGACTACAACACCATCATCAGACAACACCAGTACCACGTCGCCGAGACCAGCAATATACTGTACCACGAGTGAGTAACATGACTCTCCCTCTCTGTCTCTTTCTAACACCAGCCGACCGAGTGTCTGACTACAACACCATCATCAGACAACACCAGTACCACGTCGCCGAGACCAGCAATATACTGTACCACGAGTGAGTAACATGACTCACCCTCTCTGTCTCTTTCTAACACCAGCCGACCGAGTGTCTGACTACAACACCATCATCAGACAACACCAGTACCACGTCGCCGAAACTAGCAATATACTGTACCACGAGTGAGTAACATGACTCTCCCTCTCTGTCTCTTTCTAACACCAGCCGACCGAGTGGCTGACTACAACACCATCATCAGACAACACCAGTACCACGTCGCCGAGACCAGCAATATACTGTACCACGAGTGAGTAACATGACTCTCCCTCTCTGTCTCTTTCTAACACCAGCCGACCGAGTGTCTGACTACAACACCATCATCAGACAACACCAGTACCACGTCGCCGAGACCAGCAATATACTGTACCACGAGTGAGTAACATGACTCTCCCTCTCTGTCTCTTTCTAACACCAGCCGACCGAGTGTCTGACTACAACACCATCATCAGACAACACCAGTACCACGTCGCCGAGACCAGCAATATACTGTACCACGAGTGAGTAACATGACTCTCCCTCTCTGTCTCTTTCTAACACCAGCCGACCGAGTGTCTGACTACAACACCATCATCAGACAACACCAGTACCACGTCGCCGAGACCAGCAATATACTGTACCACGAGTGAGTAACATGACTCTCCCTCTCTGTCTCTTTCTAACACCAGCCGACCGAGTGTCTGACTACGACACCATCATCAGACAACACCAGTACCACGTCGCCGAGACCAGCAATATACTGTATCACAAGTGAGTAAGACCATTTCCTAAGCCTACAGCTGGATTGTTTGCTGTCGACAGCGTGTCGGAGCTATTTCTTTCTTACCTCTCTACCCTTGTATTATCGAAAAAATAAGCATCGTAAATCCCACACAATAAGTCAATGAAATAAAAATAGTAGGTACCTTCTTTTTCGATATACTCCGTGCAATTTTAGTGGTTTTAAAGCCGAAGGTATTTTGTTGCACTGGTGATTCTGAGCCTAATTACAAAATTTAATTCCAAAACGCGCGAAAAAAAAATTCACTTCTCCATACAAATGGTGTCGATTGTCGATAGACATTTGTATTGGGAAGAGTTTTTTTTTCGCTCGTTTTGGAGTAAAGTTTTGGAATTTGGCTCAGAATCACCAGTTCAACAAAATACCTTCGGCTTTAAAACCACAAAAATTGCACGGTGTATTTTTCATGAGAACTTGGAGGGACATCTTGGTCTTAAACATTTTAAACTAGATTAGGCGCCGGACACACTTCCCCGGACTTCCGCATTCCGAGGTCAGTTTACGAGAACTCCGTGTTCTGACGGCTTTAGTGTGTGCGGCTTTAGGTTCCAAGCAACCCCATACATTGAAAAGAACGCGGAACGCAGAACTCTGAACGCGGAACGCAGAAATCCGGGCTGTGTGTGCGGCACCTTATACACCGTGGAATTTTAGTGGTTTTAAAGCCGAAGGTATTTTGTTGCACTGGTGATTCTGAGCCAAATTATTAACTAGTGGTTCGCCCCGAACTATGAACTCGCGACCCCATATAAACTTAACAACGCCATATCTCAGCAACCCCTCGACCGATTTGGCTCATGTTCGAACTTAAAAATTCTCTTGGCCTCATTTACCTGCCTACCAAATTTCATGACGATCCGACTAAATTTACTCAAGTTATCGTCGAACGAACATTCATACATACATACATACATACATACATACATACATACATACATACAAACGCCGGATTGTTCCAGTAGACTCGGAGAACTTCGCTCGCTTCGCTCGCTCGTTCAAAAAAGCCGTTTGTATTGGGAAGTGTTTTTTTTTCGCTCGTTTTGAAGTAAAACTTTGGAATTTGGCTCAGAATCACTAGTGCAACCAAATACCTTCGGCTTTAAAACCACTAAAATTCCACGGTGTAGAACTAATTCTATTATTTCAGCTACGTATTCTGGATCGGCGACCTGAACTTCCGCACCGACCACCCAGCGGGTTCGAGTCCGACGTCCGAACAGATCGTCGCCTCTCTACAGAAGATCGAAAAGGACAAATACACAAACCTCCTAAATCACGATCAGCTCAAAGCGGTTATGGAGACGGGGGAGGCTTTCGCGGAGTTCTCGGAGGCCGAGGTTCGATTTCCGCCGACGTACAAGTTCCACATTGGCACCGACGATTATGATATCAAGTAAGTGTTCCAACAGTAATATTTGATGGTACATTCGGACGCTAGGATACCCTTTTTGTTCGATTGGCGCCCTTATTCCGCGCGCGGCAAGGGCTACCATGGGGTAGCCTAGACGTCCAGTGACATCCCCACACACACTAGTTCAGCGAAGTGACAGGGAAATGTGCTAGATAGAGTATCCCACTTGATGTACAAATCGCAGGCACTGCAGCGGCTGACTAAGCTGTCAGGATGGTATAGGGCAAGCCTACTCCATCTAAAACAATGTCCCAGGCACTGCAGCGCCGAGTGGTTTCTTCACCCATCTAGTGTGTGTGAAGGTACCACTGGACGCTGTATAAATCATCTCATTACGTAGATGCAAAGGCCTTTATTTTATACAAAGCGGCTAGGACACGCGCCCGGGTCGCGCGCACTGTAAAATGTATGGCGCTCGGCCGCGCGCCCGCGGCGGTTTTTTCTATATCAAGTATTCAAGTCCCTAACGCTGTATCGAGGCATCTGTTTACAAACTAGTTTTGAGGACTTTTGATTAATTACCACGGGCATCACCAATTTACCTTTTTAGGTACCTAGTACAGTAGTAAGAATAACATTGGGAAGATAGATAATTTATTAATCTATGTATGTTGTTCTTTGTTAGAGCCCGATTTAAACTTTGATTAGAATTGTGTCAAAGGAAAAGCCTCTTGAGTTTTCCGATAATGACTTATTCATAGAAATCTAATCTTGAACGGATATGTCATGGTGAACTATCATTATTGGCTATCCACTTATCTTGCATTGATCCTACCATTGAGATATTGATAATAAATAATTTGCAAATAGATAAATACCTAAATGCATTCAAGCCTGACCAATAGGGGGCTACCGCATTTTTATGCCAATTTTCTTCTTCTTCTTTGCGTATCAATGCCAATTTTGTTGGCGTTGTATCCACTCCCACATAGGGCTTCCACGAGCAGAAATGACACAGGAATGCTACGTAAATCATCTCAAAGACCATTGAAGTACGTAAGTAAAGTTAAACCAGGCCAGTGTTCTTATTCTGTAAAAAAAATCGCACACTTGCTAGTCCTTAAAACAGGTTCATTTGTGAGTAAATATAAATAACTAGTAGTTCCTCTTGATTCCCGATCCTCTCCCATCCTTTCTAGATGACCAAGACAACGGAGTCGGTAGAGGCTGGATGTAAATATGTAGGTACAGTTGTTTTATGTCACGAAGGCGGATGAGCCATACTTGTGTGTGTAATAAAGTACATGCACTTTCTGATACAAAATGTTCTTTGCGCTTTGAATTTCGAACATTTGAGTTACGCACACAAGAGCTCGCGCCTATACGCATTACAACTACAAGTATGGCTCATCCGCATTCGTGAGATAAAACATCTGTACTTATGTTTAAGAATTTTATTAGTATAATGAGCAATACGCCAACAAACTGCTCTGCAGTTTGGCGAAAATTTGTTAACTTTTTGTGTTATTGTATGACAATAAATAAATAATAAAAAATAAAAAAGGCAAGCGCCTAAATGTAACCTTTCCCTTGCAGGAGGAAGCCGTCGTGGACGGACCGGGTCCTCTACAAAGTGGTGCCAGATAACTATGAGAACGTGACCTTGAGGGCCGACACTGTCTCTTACAACCACCTCCCGCATTACACCGTCAGCGACCACAAGCCCGTGGTTGCGCAGTTCAATATTAAGGTACGAAGATTTACTATCTGCCGGTTTCTGCGGTGGATTTCTCACAAAAGAACGTGACAGAACGATAGTTAAGTATTTACTTAGTAGAATTCTCAATTCAGAAACCGGGCCTATTGTTTCCAATGTCCCGCTTCACCCGCTTGATCCACACAAATTAGATTTCAATGTAATAATAATTAAAAAAAAAACGGATTCACTGGTGAAAAGGTACACTGTTATTAAACTATTGCACTGATTCCGCGTGATCTACTGCCGTCCGTTGAGGAGTTTCTTTCTCCATCTCCGACGTTCTTCATCAGATCTTCGCCATTTTTTTGGGACCACGTCCTTTCAAACAAAAATAGAATCATCAAAATCGGTTCACGTAGAAAAAAGTTCAGAGTTAAGACACGTAGGCCCGGTTTGAGAAATTCGCTAAGCAAATGGGTAAGTATCGTCCTGTCTCTGCAGATTTCTCACAAAAGAGCGTGACTTGCTTAGCAAAATTCTCAATTCAAAAACCGGGCCATAAAAAATAAAAATAAACATACGGGTCGAATCGAGTACCTCCTCTTTTTTTAAGTCGGTTAAAAAACAGCATCGCACTTGGAAACAGCAGATTTGACTGCCAAACGTCATTGTAAAACAAGCACCCGATATAACAAAAAAAATCTTTCTGGTAACAACCACGAAAGTTTCAAATAGTTATTTGTTATGTAAGAATGCAAAATTATTGTTTGCGGCGAGTGCTTGTATTGAATACCGAGCTAGCGAAGGTTTCTAAAATTGAGCCACGAGCGTAGCGAGTGGTTCAAAAAAAGAAACCTGAGCGTAGCGAGGTATTCAGAAGCACGAAACGCAAATAATATTGCATTCGTGCGAAACACAAAACTTTTCATCTCACAAAAGCGAGGAAATGATTTTGTTAGCCAAGCGGGAAAAACTCTATAGACAACTACTTACAGGCAAAACAGGTGAGTCGAATAAGTTCCTTTTAAGAGCATATTTTGCTGTGGTTATGGTTGCCGCACTAATGTTTTCACCTTCGTTGGTATTAAAACCATTCGTTTTATTAATAATTTCCTTTAGTTTATTTATCCAGACACAAAAATAATGAAAATAAAAGAATGTTTTTTTTTCCGGGTGCATTCTGAACTTATACCATAATAAATTAAAAATATTTAGGAGATAAAAAATGAAATTAGTAATATCATTTGAAAAAAAATATTTAACAAACCAAAACATAATTATCTATTTGATAAAACAGAAGCGAAGCATTTTTTTTATTTACTGGTATTAAAAATAAATACAGTGTACAAAATATTGAAATAACCTGAAAGAAGAAACCGCGTTTCTGAATGTTCTATTCCGTGACTTTACCTTTTTAAAAGATCCTTATGCCCCATTTACATTCACAGTTTTGTATAGAGAATAGGCACGAACAATCACTTTCGCTGAAGTACGCGTGTAAACGAACTATGAATGAGGATCTTTTTTCAGTCGGGACCTGGCATCTACTTAAACGGCCAGTGTTTTTTTCTTTTTCAACACCATAGGGCGCGGGAAAGACTTTCCCGGCGTCGCGTTCAAATTTCGTAGCGCACTAAAATGCAGATAGTTTAAATCCGGCCTTTACACGATCGTAAGTTACTAGTAACAGCAAACTTTCCGAGCGTGGGAGATGAAATAGTTATTTGTTATGCAAGAATGCAAAATTATTGTTTGCGGCGAGTGCTTGTATTGAAAACCGAGCTAGCGAAGGTTTCTAAAATTGAGCCACGAGCGTAGCGAGTGGTTCAAAAAAAGAAACCTGAGCGTAGCGAGGTATTCAAAAGCACGAGACGCAAATAATATTGCATTCGTGCGAAACACAAAACTTTTCATCTCACAGAAGCGAGGAAATGACTTTGTTAGCCAAGCGGGACAAACTCTATAGACAACTACTTACAGGCAAAACAGGTGAGTCAAATAAGTTCCTTTTAAAAGCATATTTTACTGTAGTTACGGCTGCTGCACTAAAGTTTTGAGCTTCGTTGGTATTAAAACCATTCGTTTTATTAATAATTTCCTGAAGTTTATTTATCCAGACACAAAAATAATGTAAATAAAAGAATGTTTTTTTTTCCGGGTGCATTCTGAACTTATACCATATAAATTAAAAATTTGTAGGAGATAAAAAATGAAATTAGTAATATCGTTTGAAAAAATGTATTTAACAAACCAAAACATAATTATCTATTTGATAAAACAGAAGCGCAGCATTTTTTTTATTTACTGGTATTTAAAAATAAATATGTGTACAAAATATTGAAAAGACTATAAGAAGAAACCGCGTTTCTGAATGTTCTATTCCGTGACTTTACCTTTTTAAAAGATGCTTATGCACCATTTACATTCACAGTTTTGTATAGAGAATGGGCACGAACAATCGCTTTCGCTGAAATACGCGTTTAAACGAACTATGAATGAGGTTTTATTTTCCATCGGGATCTGGCATCTACTTAAACGGCCAGTGTTTTTTTCTTTTTCAAAACCATAGGGCGCGGGAAAGACTGTCCCGGCGTCGCGTTCAAATTTCGAAGCGCACAAAAGTTCAGATAGTTTAAATCCGGCCTTTACACGATCGTAAGTTACTAGTAACAGCAAACTTTCCGAGCGTGGGAGATGAAAAAGTATATTACAGTCCTTGTTAAAGATTTTTTAACCTTTTAAAAAAAATCTTTATAGTGTTCACTAGCACGGGTTAGTGCTTTAGAAAATACAAAAAGTAGTCCTTGCTAAACTGTATAAATTGAAACAGTATGCGACTATTCTCCATTGATGAGGTCAATGTGGTGACTTACCAATTAAGAGTGGTTTAAAGGTAGCCGAAATGGTCCACATTCTGACCTCGAATATGGAAGGCGGTCACGCGACGCAGTGTTCCGTATTTGTGACCTGCGATTGGTGTTAAAAATAAACCAAGGACGCGGACCGCAAAGGAGTTTTCTGGGGGTTAATAGGGATTTTTCCAAGTGTCAGATTTGACAGCGATTCGCGAATTATCGCGCAACTAAATCTGTGGTTTGTATGGAAACCACAGATTAATAGACTGATTTTGACAGTTATTCGGGCTATTTTTGATGCCTGGAAAAAACCCCATTCTCGGGAATCTCGCATTCGACACATCTCGAAGGAAAAATCGAATTCCGCGGCAAATGTCACATCTTCTATTCTCACGAGTCATCCTCGAGATTTCTGCGAGATGTTTGCCCTTTCGCTCGACATTACTCGAGTGGGCGGGAGCAGTCGAGATCGAAATGACATGATATTTTTCCTTCGAGAGGTGTCTTGGGCATTGATCAGTGAGGCATCGATTGTCGTAAATTGAAAACCATTTCGAGGAATAGGCATACTGATTACTATTAGGGGTTTAAATAAGTAAAATTAAAACGGATTATTAATATTTCCGCCAAAAATATTTACTTCATTTTTCTTTGGATGACGTCATCATAGCCTCTAATGCGGTAGTTCCATTGCCTACAAATAGGTATTTAAAAAAATACATTCGTCAACAACAACTGTCAAAAGTGTCAAATAACTGAGAAAATAACCTTCTTGTTGACTTGACACTGACATTTGTCAAACGTCTACATATTTTTATTTTTTAAGAGCATGAATGAATGCAATGAACTTAGTACATAATGCCTATGGTGACGTCATACACAAAACTTTTAAAATTTTTAAATAATTAATAAAAAAATATTTACATGAACAATTAAGAAAATATTCAAATTAGTTTCTTATATTTGTCTATATTTTCGATTTATAGAATAAAAAATATTATTTGACGATGCCCGTTTCCCAAATCCCTTCGCTGCATCGCCTGCATTAGATGCGTTAGATGTAACTAATGTATAATTGTTAGATTTTTTGCATGATACGTACTGCTTCTGATACGTAAAAGCAAAATAGCTCAATCTTTGGAAGGGATATTGATATTCGTGATGTTGAACTATTTTGCTTTTACACGCATATCAATGAAGTGCTTTGGCAGTGGTAAAATTGTCCTTGAAGGTAATTGAGGTCCATGTTCATCGAATTAATAAGTACGTTAATATGGATTAATAAAAAAACTCTCTAATACCCACTACCTAATACGATAAAAAAATGCTTTATTCATATTCACCTTGTGCAATCAGTGCTCAACAAAATAAGCCAAAATACTCTCAGCGCAGTATTTATTGCGATTCGACGCATTATGATAATTTACACTAAATTATAATTAATTAAAATAATACTACGTGCTTGCGTAGTGCGTCTAAAATTAGGCCATTGTGCCATCAATAGCAATCCTCACCTCGCATCACGCATCGCGTAAGTCCAAAAGATAGGTAGTCAGTTTCGGTCAGAAGGTTAACTCAGTATCAAGCCTCCGACCGAAAATCACTTTTAGCTTTTGGACTCGTGAAAAATGGCGAGCACAAAGTTTGACCCTGTTTTAAATTGATGACAAAGTGAAAGCGAGTTTGGAAAATCACTGTGAAATATTCTTCTCACAGAATCGTATGACAAACGAACTAAATACGTTTTTCCCTAGACGTACAACGTATGGTTACAAATGAAAAGTTTTTCTTATACGTAGTGTGTTTTTTAATTTTCAAATAATAAAGAGAACCCAATGAGTTGTTTTCAAAGCACAAATCCAAAGCAGTTCATAGATGGCGCTTACAGGGTCGTGGCCATAGAAGAACCGGAACGCGACTGTCAAAAGTAATCTGTGCTAAGCGAAATTTGACAGTTGTGTCCCGGTTCTTGTATGGGCAAGCCTATATGCGCCATCTATGAAGTGCTTTGAAAACGGGCCATTAGATAAAAATATAGTTTCTTAATTTTTTAATAAAAAAATGTGAACAATGCAGTCGCCTAAAAAAGTTGGCGATAGACAAAATTAATAAATGATTTGTGCTTTGAAAATGGGCCAATAGATAACATTTTACTTATTGTTGTTTTTTTAAGACAAAAATGTGAACAATGCAGTCGCTAAGAAAAGTTGGCGATTGACAAAATTAATAAATGACGTGACATCATTATTTCTAGACAATATTGATTCGAAAACAAATTCGTTTATAGTTCTGAGTTTACTTCTGTAGTGAATACGCCCAGTGAGGTCAACAGTCGTGTTGTAAAGACTACAACACTACGACGCAATGTCAATGGCACTACCATTAGACGGTGTAGGAATAATTTTGCCATTTAGGCTTTTTAACATATTTAAGCAAAAAATATTGTGCGTGCGTAATCGTAATTTAATAAAATACCCTTCTATAGCTCAATTAACGAATAAAACGAATAGGAATTTTAAACAATGTAAATTTTTACATCAAGTAGGTATTGACTGGCAGTGACTGGATTCAAACTAAGAAATAATACGTAATACGAGCACGCGTGGTGATTAAGCTCGAACTCTCTCTCTCTGAGAGAAGGCCTTTGCCCAGCTAGTGGGACATGTACAATTGTACATCATCTCATCCGGCTTCATCTTACTTACTTTTTTTTTAACATATTATTAATTGTCGCAAAAAATATTGTTTATTTCGATAAGAGGAATTTTCCCGCAAATAAACCGGTTTTGAGGACTAGCAACTGCATTTTTTTTACAGAATAAGCACACAGGTCCGTTTGATAGTAATTTTTCATATTTTTTTAATCCGTCGAATCAAGTGGAATATAACATATGACGCGCCACCACAATTTTAAAAAGTGCTGGGAATTTTTCCTCTCTAACTACTGATATTGGAGTAGGTATAGGCGTTTCGAGACAGCCCGAGATTCAAGGCAGATACGCGTATGTAAGGGGTGTTTCGACCGATATAATACTGTTATTCCTTCCTCTGTGTCTCAACTGTGACCAAGAGACAAGTTCTTGAACCATTTTATGAGCTGCTTTTTATAGAGCAAACACATTTGATTCAATGGCCGGTAGTTATAACGAATGATTTCTCTCTAATAACAGCGTAGTTAGCTGTGTAATTGGACCATAATCTGTCACTTGAGTGCATGCAACCACTCTTATGAAACGTTAACACAGGAAAATAACCCTGTGACTAATGGTGTCTTTCTTATACCTAAAACACACTTTAATTTTCGCATGTTATAGAAAGATGTTTTTATACTGACTGCATGTAAGCCAGATTTACATCAGTACGGTAGAGTAAACGGCATAATAGTACACTAGAATACGTATGCCAATGTAGACAGCATTGGTATTTTACCAATAAATAAAACTTGATAAAACTAGTACAGTGCTGGGAACTTGCAAACGCTAGTTGACTCTACTGTGTGTTTACTTGACTCTATCAATGTAGCGCGGGCTTTAGGTAGTTTTTTTTAAACACAAAAAACAATTTTATTATGCGCAAACCTTGAAATCAGGGCCCTTAGCCTGTAACGCAATGGCGGGTCAATGGCGTCCCGGCAGAAGGACAAAACCGGGCTCTCCTCGTTTTTCTCCTACAACCAGAGAACTAATCCTCTAGAATTAGAATCAAAATATTCTTTGCTGTACTACAAAAACATTAAAAGGACAGACAGCGTTAGCAAATCGTAATTGAAGTCGTCACCTGACAGCCCATTTTGGCATCATTGTGTTACAGGCTAAGGGCCCTGCTGTTTCATGATAATGTTTTGATTGGATGCAAATGCAACCGTTGATTTTTGGATATTGATAGTTTCTACTTTTATTTACACATTTAACCCTAATTTCCATCACAACTCCCTAATCTTGAGGAAATCCGCAAACTTCACTCAATAATTACCCATATGAATAATAAGAGATTCCACTAGTCAGGGAGATTTGGTTATTTGGGTGGTGGTTTGGTGAAAGTAACATGAGTAATATGTAGCAGCACAAAAATCAAGCTTTTACATCCCTTGCAAACTATAACTTAAGGCACCCCGCATACGTAGACCAATGTGTCGTTTTCAAAGCAAAAATTCAAATCAGTTCATAGATGGCGCTCACAAGCGTGGTAATAGAAGAACCGGAACGCAATTTTATTTATAAAAAAATAAAAAACGCAATTGTCAAAATTAATCTGTGCTAAGCGCCATCTACGAAGTGCTTTCAATTTGTGCTTTGAAAACGGGCCATTGTGGGCGTATTATGTCCCTTACAAACTATAACTTAAGGCACGTTTTCCCCCGCATGCGTAGACCAATTGTGGCCGTAAGAAGAAGCCGCGAACGTTCGCCGCCCGCCTCAGGGTCAACAGAGTCGCCATGATGTCGGCGATGGGACAGCCAGAGTCTTCCGCGGACGCCGTAGAGGCGGATTTATTCGAAACAGCTGGCGATGACGAGGTATGGTGTTGGAAATTGAACCTAAAGCTCGATGTGCATTGGATATTGATTTACATACTTAGGTCTTTACATCTAAGACAGATGATACAGCGTCCAGTGGCATTTCCACTCACACTACAGGGTGCACTCTAAGTCGATAGCGGAACTTTAAGTAGGCTGTCTACTGATCAATACCAACAACTTGCACTAGGTGGCGACAAAAATGGAGCGAAAAAAATATCAGCTGTTTTATACATTTGGCGCAGTACTGAGTTGACCTTTTGTATGGAACAGCTGATATTTTTTTCACTCCATTTTTTTCGCTACCTCGTACAAGTTGTTTGTATTGATCAGTAGATAGCCCACTTAAAGTTCCGCTATCGACTTAGAGTGCACCCTGTAGATGAGTGAAGGACAGTAGCGATTGGATCTTTTTTTCAGGCGGTCACTTTACATGTGTTCGTTACTCGCAACTGTCTTTAACCAATGTAAATCGTGCTTTAGGGTTGAAATCTACCAAAACGGAGGCGAGACGATAGGACTTGTATTTTAATACATTTAACACGATTATTGAGGTCATGTTTCTAATGTTATAAAATATCTCCTCTCCGTATATCTCTGTTTTGGTTGATTATGGGTCTTTGTTGTTGTGTAGAGAAAGTAGACAGTATGCCGTCAAGATTTCTGCGCTCCTTACAGCATAGGTATGCTGAGAACTCTTGACCGCATATTGTCTAGACTCTAGAACCCTAGAGTGTGGTATCTCAGGGTATGGTTTTGTAGCTGTAATGTGTAGTAAGCTTTGCATGTTTAATTTAAGATTGAGATGGTGTTACAACTTTTGTGTTTGCTAAAACATCTTTCCATGTATTTTTGGTATCTCTGGGACACCGAATATGATATTATATTAGCGCTTAGTTTGAATGTTGGGTAGCTGTAATGTATAGTAAGCTTTGCATGTTTATTTCAAGGTTGAGATAATGTTACAACTTTTCTGTTTTCTAAAAAATTTTTCCATGTATTTCAAGACTTGCAATGGAAATGGGCGTCTTCCCTTATTTTTATCTTATTTCTTTGAATAGGTATCTAGACATTACTGTCCATTGTCACCGTAGCAGTCACTGTTGGTCTGTCTAATCTGTGGTTTAGGCCGGCCACATACAGACGGAATTCGAAAGGCAAAGTTTTTTGTTCGAAAGTCCGTTATTGGCTTAATCTTATCTTTAGACAATATTGAGAAACTAATTTCAAAATTTTTTATTTTGGTCCAGTAGTTTTGTTTTTATGCGCTAAAATGTTTTGTTCCTATGACCGCCAACAGTATGCAGACCGTCGCGTGACGTCATAAAACCGTATCTTTGAAACGTTGTAAAATCCAAACTACTGAACCAAAATAAAAAATATTGAAATTTGTTTCTCAATATTGTCTAAAGATAAGATTAAGCCAATACGGACTTTCGAACAAAAAACTTTGCCTTCCGATTTCCGGACGGGAAAAAATCGTATCAGGATTCCGAACGCAGTAACTGCATACAAATATATGGATTTTTTTCCGTTTCGAGATACCGCGGTAGCCTGTGCGTCAGGAATCCCCGACGGAAAAAAACCTTTCCGAACGCAACACTTCCATAGATTTTGTACGAGTCGGAGTCGCACCACACATTCGATATTTCCGTACGGAAAGTGTATTGTGCTGAGTAATCTGTGGTAGTTCGCAACACTGTAGGGTCTCTATTTTTGTTCTCTTTGTGATATTTTCTCTATTTTCTCTGTTAAGGGTGGACGATAGCAACGTGGCGGGAAATTCATTTTTTTTACAGTTTTTAACATTTTGTAGCTAAACTGAGCTATTTTTGTTCAGCGATTTTTCGTTCGCGGCAATAACATAGTATTCTTTTCATTATTGTAAACAACAAAACAACAATAATTCAGCTGATTATGAGTTCTGGTCTACGACAAGTTTTTTGGGCAGTGCCACTGCTTCGTAGACCAGAACACATAATCGGCTGAATTATTTTTGTTCTGTTGTTTAATAATGCAAAGAATACTGTTTTATTGCCGGGAACGAAA
This sequence comes from Zelleria hepariella, assembly GCA_949319315.1. Classification (NCBI taxonomy): domain Eukaryota; kingdom Metazoa; phylum Arthropoda; class Insecta; order Lepidoptera; family Yponomeutidae; genus Zelleria; species Zelleria hepariella. The sequence goes on from OX439395.1 coordinate 8,727,423, forward strand.
AATCGCTGAACAAAAATAGCTCAGTTTAGCTACAAAATGTTAAAAACTGAAAATTTTGAATTTTTCGCCACGCTGCTATCTTCCAGCCTTAAACCCCAAAACTTTGTTCCTTCCAGGCCTTTTCGAACTACACGGAGAAGACGGTCGAGTTCGCGCCGGTCAACCGGATATGGTACATCGGTGACGCGGACTTCCGGATACAGTGCACCCTTTCACCCGATGTTGAAGTCAACGCCAACGACTGGATCGGCATTTATGACGTGAGTGGCTAGCTTTCTTCTCTTTTTAACACCTGACCAGAAAAGAGGGGCGTTATAAGTTTGACCGCTATGCGTGTGAGGGTGTCTGTGTGTCTGTCTGTGGCACTCGATTTGGATGCAGTTTTTCTTTTATTTGAAAGCAGGTTTTCTTGCGAGTGTTCTTAGATATGTTTTATCAAAAATCGGTTCAGCCTTTTATATGCTTATTTGAAGCAAACATTTCGGGGGTATTTTAAATTTGAAGTCATTTGGGTTCCATCTCCGATCGGACGTCAGCTATCAAAGTGACTTTGCGGCTCGAATATCCGTGAATTTCTCAGCATGTCACAAAACCCCTGGGCGTGATTAGTTTCAGAGTTGGATCCTCAATCAGTAACATGTTCGTTAATTAGCGAGTAAAAAATATATTTAAAAAACCGGCCAAGTGCGACTCCGCATGAAGGGTTTCGTAAAAACGTTAGGGTTATGTATAAAAACAGCAAAAAAACATGTTTGTTGTATGGGATTGGGAACCCCTTAAATATTTATTTTATTCTGTTTTTTAGTATTTGTTGTTATAGCGGCAACAGAAATACATCAGTCGTGAAAATTTCAACTGTCTAACTATCACGGTTCATGAGATACAGCCTGGTGGCAGACGGACAGACAGACGGACGGACAGCGGAGTCTTAGTAATAGGGTACTTTACCCTTTGGGTACGGAACCCTAAAAAGCAATGAAAACAAAAAAAGGGTTGTATAATAAATAACCCTGCGCGTTGACCCTATCGGGCCTTTGATCTCGTGGTCATATACCCGAGACAAGGCCCGAAATCTTGAAAAAAATTGTTTTCTATGTAGCCTTCATAATGTCCCACTGCTGGGCAAACGCCTCCCCTTTTTTTCTTCCACTCCTCTCTATTTTTGTATTGAAAAATAAAATTCCGATTTCGCCAAAATCGTGGAACCGAAGTTGTTCAAAATCACATTTATAAGTTGACGTGTTTCAGGAGTAAAGCTATCAATAAATTGCTCTGTATACCTACAGGGTGCACTCTAAGTCGATAGCGAAACTTTAAGTAGGCTGTCTAATGTTCAATACAAACAACTTGTACTAGGTGACGAAAAAAATGGAGCGAAAAAAATATCAGCTGCTTCATACATTTGGCGCAGTACTGAGTCGACCGTATGGCTGATATGTTTTTGGCTCTATTTTTTTCGCCACCTAGTACAAGTTGTTTGTATTGATCAGTAGACAGCCTACTTAAAGTTCCGCTATCGACTTAAAGTGCACCCTGTATAGTCGGTCTACTCCACAGTAAACATAAGGTAGATTTGTGCCGAGCCTAAAATATTGGTGTTTGACGTAGAGATCAAAATACAATGCACCCGGTTGCCCTCCAAGGTCAATAGTTACGACTCGATGACGTATGTTTGACGCGTGCACTGTTAGGTTTACTTTTTTATTCAACTTGTTTTTCCTCGCGTGAGGTCGTACCTCGCGATGAATGCGTATGTCATTAAGTTAAGGTTGAAGGCTGGTTGGGCATTTAGTATTTGTGTTTGTAGTAGTTTTTTCTTTTTTGGTTTTTCATAGGAGTGGTGAATTACTAAGACCCAAAGCAATGAGGATACCGATGCAAGGAGGGGAGGGTTAAGGCTTTAAGGCGCTGGGCATAGTGAATCGCCCGCGCGCAAAGAAAAATGCACAAAATCGATTCCTGTATCAAATACACTAAACAAATTGAAAATTTTCACATATCAAACCCTAGAATTAGGTGAGACCTATCTAAAATAGCCAGTTTCGAGTTGACATTCATAACGTGTTGAAAATATTTTTCTTGAAAAAAAAAAAAATAGGTGGCGCACTTTTTTTCAACCAAATATCTTGCAAACTGTTATGGATATCAACGTGAAACTGGCTATGTTAGATAGGTCTCAACTAATTCTAGGGTTTGATATGTGAACATTTTCGATTTTTTTAGTGTATTTGATAGAGGAATCGATTTTGTGCATTTTTCTTTGCGCGCGGGCGATTCACTATGCCCAGCGCCTTAATAAGGGCTTAGTTAGCCCTTATTAAGGCGCTGGGCATATAAAAAATGATAATGGCTTTTTTATAACCCCCTTTTTGAAAAAGTTAATCAACAGAGTTTTCTATATTACTAATAGCAATTTTTAGAACCATCAGCCCAGAGCCGAGACCCAGGAATCTAGGCTACAATTTAACTTTTGGCAGAAACGGCCGTTTTTGGCATAAACGTAATTGTAGCCTTGGTTGTTGTTCCTAAATTGCAGGTTGTAGGTTCTTAAAATTGCTATTAGTAATATAGAAAACTCTGTTGTATAACTTTTTCAAAAAGGAGGTTATAAAAAAAGCCATGATTTTTTTATCATTGGTGGCGCTAGTTAGCCCTTATAATAGAAATTCTACGACCTCTAGCTTATACTTTATACGAAAAGATATCGTGAACAATATTATGATGCGACTGCTGCAAATGAAAAGACTTGCAAATGATAGCTCGATGAAATACCAGAGTACCTATGCTCTGGTGCACTATCTAAAACAAATACAAATACAAATTTATTTATTGAATAAAAAGCGGTACAAGTAAACCAAAGAAATACAAGAATTCGCAACTACCACCTGCAATGGCGCTAAGGCTTACCTATAAAAACAGACCTTAAATTCCACGAAAACAGCACTTAAAAAAAAAATTAATTGCTTACTTTGTCGATGAGACGTTAAATGACGATTTTACAAAAAAATATAATGGTCTGTCAAGTTTCCTCTCCCCACGATGTACCTACGTCGAAATTCGAATAAAATTTCTAAATCAAAACCTTTCCTTTCCAGGCTGACTTCCAGAACCTCGACGACTACATAGTATACGAGTACTTAGCCAAAGTGAGCCTGCCTTCAGCCCCCCCTGCCCCGGGCCAGCCCCGATCGGTTACGCTGAGCTTCCCAGTGGGCAGCGGCGTCCGGACTCCGGGGTTCTACCGGTTCATCTACTTCAGCCAGCCGAATAGCGACGTGCGGAGTGTGCTGGGTGGGTAGTGAGAGGCAGGAAGCGGAGCAGTCTCAATAAGGTCCCATAATGAGAACCGAAACTAGTCGGCTATTCCAGCGTCAGTAAGTGGAACCAGCTGTCAATGCAAAATAGCCGCTCTAATATCTTTATGGTTCACTAGCGCCAAAGAAAAAGGTTCTCTTAAATCTTAATTCTGGTGGTACTACCAAACTAAATCAGCTTAATTATTGTCGTTCTGTCGTTTAGAATAATGAAAAGAATACAATTTATGGCCGTGAAACAAAAGTCGCTGAACAAAAATTGCTCAGCTTAGCTTCAAAGTATTAAAAAAAACTGTGAAAAAATTGAATCTCCGGCCACGCTGCTATCGTAAGACCTTAAGGTTCAATTAAAGTAGCGTGGCGGGAAGCCCAAATTTTCAGTTTTTTCAATTTAGTAGCTACACTTAGACTCTTGATAAGTTGACCGTGACAATCCGCTTTGACCAAGTGACTACTATGATGCTACTTTGATGAAAACTACTAAATTAAAAACATCTTAACCGCTTGATCCGTGAATAAGAAGAACGATAGATAAATAATGGCTGCGAGGACAAATCTGTCCATCTCGCGAGCAAACATGCTGGTTGTCATCATAGTAAACTTCTACGAGCCCACTTTGAAGGGGAAAACGCGACTCACTCAAGCTCAAAATCTCAAAATCTGTGAATGCAGTTCATAATGTCTCAAAAAGTTATGAAAGGTCTCCTAAGAACGTTTTCCTGTAACTATAACGGTTAGGGTACTTGCCCTTACTGCCCCGTCTCAAAAATCCACCCTGTATACACTAAGCGTCAAAAGTAAAAAAGTCACCATATAAATTAAATGAATATTAGGGTAGGAACTACGAGTACTTACTACTAAGTATCTAGCTACTGTTTTTTGTCCAGCTTCACTAGCGACTTACTTCTTCTGTCGACGCCTCTACCTAACTAACACCTCCGTTCTCTTCTCGCAGGTATATCCGAGCCGTTCGAAGTGAGCAGCAAAGAGGACCGCCTAGTCGCCATCGACCCGTGCGAGCAACCGTCCTGCAGCACCTCGCCCCACCGAGGCAAGCCATCCACAACGACCACCGACCTCTTCACCGACTTCACCGGCCTGGATGTAGCGAACCTGTCCCGACACTTCTCTAACGACCTCTCCATCGACTGACTAAAGGTCTACCTGCCTGGCTCGCCGGCTGTGAAGAGAAAGGACGTTTAGAGTAAGGTGTTTTTCTTGTTAGTTCCACGGGAACATTCACTTGCCATGGCTACTGATGAGTGATTAGAGTGTAATGTATGTAAATATCAAAATAGCAGATCGCCCCATAGAGCCAAGGTATCCACCAAGACTACGGACAATACCGTCTTTACCAAAAGGGCACACGGGGCCCGTGCCCTCCCCAGGGAGCCCCGTAGGACCGACAATTTCTGTCACATTTATTCACAAAACATTTTCGTCGGGTACAGTGACAGTGAGCAGTAATAAAATAAGCCAACGACATCGATAAAGACAGAAAACGTGGCATTGTAATGTAGGAAATATGTAGTATCCCTTTTCGCCACAAAAATTTGGGGCCCTTTTTTCCAAAGGGGCCCCAAATTCTTGTGTCTCCAAGAAGACCACAGACCTCTATGACCTCTTCACCGACTTCACCGGCGTCGAGGTGGCGAACCTGTCGCGACACTTCTCCATCGACTGACTAAAGGTCTACCTGCCTAGCTCGCCGGCTGTGAAGAGAAAGGACGTTTAGAGTAAGGTGTTTTTCTTGTTAGTTCCATGGGAACTAACAAGAAAAACGATGTTGGGTAACTTATTAATGCAGCGTATACTTCGATAATATAATCCAATTTAGTAATACAAATGTGTGGGCGTGTGGTCTTGGTGCGCTCCAGTAAGGAATGCCTCGCAAACAGCAAAACAGACGTAGGGTCACAGTTTACATACAAAACAGTAACACAGCTCGGGCGCCCTAGCGCGATAGAGACGACAATATTGTGATAGTAAGAGACAGCTAATAATAGGTAACATATTATGTAGGTAGTACCTACTAGGTACATAAGTATGAGTGTGTGTAACCATCTGTAACATTATGGCATTGTAATGTAGGAAATATGTAGTATCGAAATGTTGTTGTTGTTATCCTATGGTACCCCAGAGGTACAGAGGGCCTTTACAAGATCACGCCACGCCTTCCTATCCTCAGCGACTCTTCTGGCTTCGCTCCAGCTCAGCCCAACGGCTCGCAGCTCGCCTTCCACTGTTCGCTGCCACGTGTGAACGGGGCGTCCACGCCTTCTTCTCCCCCCACGTGGCTGCCAGTCGAAAGCAAAGTTTGCACTGTTGGACTGTCCTCTTCGAATTGTGTGCCCAATCCACCTCCACTTTCGTAAGGAGATTTCTTGCCCGATGGGGGATTGGTGGCACCTCGCCCATAGATCTTCGTTCCGGATGGTGTTCGGCCAGTATATGCGGAGGATCGACCGTAGGGATTTATTGACGAACACTTGTAGTTGGTTCGTCAGGCCCTTTGTCACTCTCCACGTCTCGCAGCCGAATAGGAGCACCGATTTGACGATAGATTCGAAGAGGGAGATCTTAATGCGTCGGGTGAGCACGTTGGACTTCCAGACAGGTCTCAGTTGAGCGAAAGCGGCTTTGGCCTTATTTATTCTGGCAGCGATGTCATCATCCGAACCGCCCTGGGGTGTAATGGTGCTGCCGAGGTAAACAAACTTGGAGACGGTTTCGAGGTTTGTGCCTTTGAGTATCAAGGGATCAGTGTTTCCTGTCTTTATCCGCATGTCCACAGTTTTCTTCATGTTGATCCGCAAGCCCATCTTTTCAGCTACTCCCCTAAGGTTTTCGAGTTTTGCTTCTAAGAGGTCTAGAGTAGGCGAGATCAACACGATGTCATCGGCATAGTCAAGGTCCTCGAGATCTCCCTTGTCCCATTTCAGGCCCCGTGGAATGCTGGTCACATCTCTCATCACATCGTCCAGGAGGATAATGAATAGCAGCGGGGATAAGAGGCATCCTTGCTTGACGCCGGCCGTAATGCTGATGGGGGACCCCAGGACTTTATCATGTACAACTCTACATGTGCTGCCCTGATACAGGGATTGGATTATGCCCACAATGTTGCTTAAATTAAACTGATTAAGAAACCTAAAACAAGAAAACTAAACCCGATTTCCTCTACGACGACCTTTGGCATTAAACAACGGACACGGATTGGATGCTGGAATGTCAGAACCATGACCAAACCTGAACGACTGCCCCAGGTGGTCAAAGTCATGAGAGACTATGGCATCCACATATTAGGACTAAGCGAGACAAGATGGATGTAGTATCGAAATAGCGAGAAAAAAAACGGTAGTTCTTTTATGGAACTTGTGGGAACTTTGTTGAATAAATAAATGTAATGTATGTAATTATGAAAATGGCCTTGCCGTAAAGAGCTTAGCCAACGACCACAGACCTTTCATTGAATTCACCGGGCTTGACGTCGCTAACATGTTGCCACACTTCTCCCTTGCCTGCCTCGCCGGCTGTGAAGAGAAAGGATGTCTAATGTAGAATGAGCGAGAAAAAAAAAACACTAGTTTTATCATGGAATTTGTGAAAATTTACCTCCCTGAAGTGAGACGCGCCGCACACACCACCCGGAGTTCTGCGTTCTGTGTTCAGTGTTCTGCGTACCGCGTTCTTTCTAATGTATGGGGTTGCTTGGAACCGTTCACATTGAAGCGGTCAGAACGCGGAGTTCTCGTGAAGCAAATCTGAGAACTCTGAACGCGGATCGTGGAAATCCGGGGCAGTGTGTCCGCCGCCTTAATGTAATGTATGTAAATATAAAAATTGGCTTGCCTCAAAGAGCTAAGCCATTGAACCTTTTCTAACGGCCTGTCCATCGACTGACTAAAGGTGTACCTGCCTAGCTCGCCGGCTGTAAAGAGAGCCACTTACCTTCGTACTGGTTCTATGGTGCAAATAGTGTAATTTGTGTAAATATGATATTGGTGAGTGGTAAAATCAATGATTCGTTCTTTATAGAATTTAATAAATTCACTGGAAACGATACAAGCTATTACTGATACTTAAATCTGGGGGCACGGCAGTGCCCCCGCCAGGTCGAGCGCGAAGCAAACACTGCCGTACCATCCTTTACTGGAACCATTTCGCCGCATTTTCAGGCCCCTATTTGAGAACCTCTGGATAAGACCAGAACGCAGAAATTTTCGTCATCTAGTAAGCTATAATCACATACTTAAAATCCAAAATTTCAAGTCTGTAGGTCATTTAGTTCCGAAGTTAAGCGAAAGCAAAGTTTCGCATTTATGACACACACTCACTCACTCACTCACTCACTCACTCATGATCATCATAATAGAACTAGTACTTCCCATAAACTCAGAGAGCTGAAATTTGGTACAGAGTTAGGGTTGAATGGCCACATAAAGGGAAAACTATAAAAACTAGGATAATCGAAGATCTGGAGTACCTGGTGACCCTGATTAGAAAACACAAGAGCCCTAATAGAACTAGTACTTCCCATAAACTCAGAGAGCTGAAATTTGGTACAGAGTTAGGGTTTAATGGGCACATAAAGGGAAAACTATAAAAACTAGGATAATCGAAGATCTGGAGTACCTGGTGACCCTGATTAGAAAACACAAGAGCCCTAATAGAACTAGTACTTCCCATAAACTCAGAGAGCTGAAATTTGGTACAGAGTTAGGGTTTAATGGGCACATAAAGGGAAAACTATAAAAACTAGGATAATCGAAGATCTGGAGTACCTGGTGACCCTGATTAGAAAACACAAGAGCCCTAATAGAACTAGTACTTCCCATAAACTCAGAGAGCTGAAATTTGGTACAAAGTTAGGGTTTAATGGCCACATACAGGGAAAACTATAAAAACTAGGATAATCGAAGATCTGGAGTACCTGGTGACCCTGATTAGAAAACACAAGAGCCCTAATAGAACTAGTACTTCCCATAAACTCAGAGAGCTGAAATTTGGTACAGAGTTAGGGTTTAATGGCCACATAAAGGGAAAACTATTAAAAAAAAATAGAAGTTAAAAACTAAAACCCGACTACTAAAAGGCTTAAAACAAGACCTGCTTATCCTTAAAATAGACTCATAGATAATTAATCGTAGTCGGAGGCCATCGGTTTATCAAATGCGAATGTGGTGTCCTCCGACTACGATTAATTATCTATGAGTCTATTTTAAGGATAAGCAGGTCTTGTTTTAAGCCTTTTAGTAGTCGGGTTTTAGTTTTTAACTTCTATTTTTTTTTTACATGTGTTATACATTTTTGAAAAGGTCTTTTAAAGCCCTTTCATTTGATACCCATGACGATGGTATCCGATAATTTTTATTTTTAGGTCCACCACTTTAGGGCGCAGCACAGCCGCCATCTTGGTTTTTTTCAAAATTAAACTATCCTATGTTACCTGGGTGATTAAGACAAATCCAACGACACCTCATTTGTTGAAATCGGCCTAGTAGTTTAGGCTCTGCGAGGGAACAGATGAACACACAAACATACATACCCACATACATACATACATACATACATACATACATACATACATACATACATACATACATACGCTGCTAAAATCATAACCCTCCTTTTTGCTTCGCGTAGTCGGGTAAAAACTAGGATAATCGAAGATCTGGAGTACCTGGTGACCCTGATTAGAAAACACAAGAGCCCAACCAAACTATTATAGATCGTCATATACCGCCCTTACAAAAAATATTCAACTTGGTGGGCCGCTTCATTTGATGTCAAAAATCTAAGGTCTGAAGTATCTGATGAAGAACCCTCAGCTGGTATCAGCTTTATTAGAGATATTATGGTAATGCCCCTTCTACTATTATTACACAAAAAAAATCGACAGTCATTGCAAAAATCCAGCGTAGTGGGACACATCTTCATTTAATCTAGCCTATAGCGTCCCACTAGTGGTTCGCTCTGAACTATGAACTCGCGACCTCAGTTACAGATGTATAACTTTGCTTACGCCATTCGCGCAGGCGCGCGCGCGATTTGCATTTCAACTATACAACCCCATATCTCGGCAACCCATCGACCGATTTGGCTCATGTTCAAATTTAAAAATTCTTTTAATTTAGTTTACCCGCCTATCAAATTTCATAACGATCCGACCAAATTTACTATGACCAAAGTTATCGTCGAACAAACATTCATACATACATACATACAAACGCCGGATTGTTCCAGCAGACTCGGATCGACCGATTTGGCTCATATTCAAATTTAAAAATTCTTTTAATTTAGTTTACCCGCCTATCAAATTTCATAACGATCCGACCAAATTTACTATGACCAAAGTTATCGTCGAACAAACATTCATACATACATACATACAAACGCCGGATTGTTCCAGCAGACTCGGAGGACTTCGCTCGCTTCGCTCGCTCGGTCAACAAGAAATAGTCGGGCGATTAACTTTATTCTACTCGAACATTACACAAATTTAAAAACTGTGTCAAATAAGAAAATCTAATAAAATTAATCAATATGCCCTCGTTTCTACAAAAAGAAGTGAAATCCCACCAAAAACATTCTGTAAAAACTAGCCAGGTCTCGATGGATCTGCTTGTTTATCTCTAAAAAAAGTAATGAAATCTAGACAAAGTCGTGCCAAGTCTAAGGTTCCTTACTGCGATTTCTTTATTATTATAGTTAATGTTGTGAGACTTGGCTGTTGAAGGGTACACAAGGGTACAAAACCAGGTGCTCCATGACACCATTGTACCAATCTATCGCCAGAACCGCTTGTGTACCCTTCAACGGCCAAGTCTCACAACATTAACTATAATAATAAAGAAATCGCAGTAAGGAACCTTAGACTTGGCACGACTTTGTCTAGATTTCATTACTTTTTTTAGAGATAAACAAGCAGATCCTGGCTAGTTTTTACAGAATGTTTTTGGTGGGATAAACCTTACAAAATCATAATGTCTAATTCGACTTTATACAGGGTAAGTTTTAAATAGCTTTTAAATGTACAAACACAAACTTAAAGAATAAGAAATGTTCAATAAATAAAAAGAATCGAGCTATTCGAAAAGTCGTAGAACAAAAGTTGTTGGAAATCACTGTTAGAAGTTTACGTATTTCAGGTATAAAGCTATTTAAAAATTGCCCTGTTTAATGTTGAATTTGATATTACTGCTGAGTTGAGTGTAACAACGCTATAAATAAATACTCAGAAATAGTTTATCATGTGACCAATTTGTAACGTGCACTTGCAGTCAATGGCGACCAACTAGATTGCTTACTAATAGTTAGCTATTTTGAAACGTTTGTACATAATTGCATTTTGATTAAGCGGTCTGTTGCGTAGTATTAGATAAAATGTACGGCCTACTTAATTTAGTGAATGATTGTAATGAGAATAAAGGATCAAAACATCTCTGCGGTATTAACAAAATTGTTCGTGTTTTGTAATAATCATATTAACATATTAACTACGGTTATACTTATATAATGTTAAATACTAACTATAAGTACGAGCTTTCACTCGTGCCATACATATACCAATTTTCTGATTTATTTTGTTTGGAAGTAAATATATAAAATTATATATAAATAGACTGCTCCTTGAGCAATGTATTCTATAGGTAATGTGAAGGCGCAATATAAATTTTATCAGTATGTTATAGTGAGATGGTGTAAGCAGCATGTAGGTATTAGAAAATGTGATAGGTATTAGAAATATTTAAATAATTGCAAAAAAGAACGTGACTTTTTTACGATTTTTCAAATATTTTATTAGGAAGATGATTGCGTACCTAGATTGGTTTTTGTATATTCGGTAAAAAGGTAAGGATAGCATAAATATATTAAAATTGTAGAGAACATTTTGTTCGGCAATTGATATAAATTCAATTGTAATTCTTTAGTACAATTGACACACATCCTTTAGGAATTGACAAAAATGTGTACCTTAGATAAACATGACATAAATTATAATACTTAATACATATTTTATCTGCGCTTGCATAAAGGTAAATTTTATGTTAATGTAAACACAGCCATTAAATAAGTTTTCGATCTAACTTTATTATAAATAAGGACTACTTAAGTATTTGGTTTTAGGGGCAGTAATGTTGTTTAGTTGATATATATTTGTATACGGTACCTGGTACTATATTTATGTCCATTTCATCTTTGAAAACTTTGTGTATTTTTAAATATTGCCAAATATTTTATGTGAAAAGTAAATAACTTAACAGTACATTCCATTCAATCGGTATTACAAATTAAATACATTATTAAAATATACATCAACTAAGATTTAAAGGACGTTGCTTCTAACAGCCACATACTACTTAAATTAAACATTGTATTCATTCGACTCTTCTCATTTCGTAATTCATCAAGTGAGTAAGTTTTTTTCCGTTCGCTCCTACCAGGTAAGTTCAGGTAACAGTACACACGACAGCACGTCGACCCTTACACGCTAGTACTCTACTTGGTTACGCTACGGGCGACTTTACAACAAAAATGTACAGTCTGACGTGCTGTCGTGTGTACCTAATGCATGTCGCCATGTTTTATATTTCTGTGTCATCAAGTTTTATGTCACTTTGTCACCACAAAATCCTTAATTAATAGGGCTCAAATCCAACGTTAAATGCTCAGTCTTTCACAATGACAATAAGAAAAAAATATATAATTATAATAGCTTAGCAATTTTATTGTAGACGTTCTAGACGACCACCTCACAATACACCACCTTTTCCTTCGCAATTTATTAGCTTAAGGCTGGAAGATAGCAGCGTGGCGGGAAATTCAAAATTTTCACATTTTTTTACATTTTGTAGGTAAACTGAGCTATTTTTGTTCAGCGATTTTTCGTTCGCGGCAATAACATAGTATTCTTTTCATTATTGTAAACAACAGAACAACAATAATTCAGCCGATTATGAGTTCTGGTCTACGAAGCAGTGGCACTGCCCAAAAAACTTGTGTTATTATCGATGTTATTTCCGCGGAAATAACAAGAATACTATGTTATTTCCGCGAACGAAAAATCGCTGAACAAAAATAGCTCAGTTTAGCTACAAAATGTAAAAAACTGTGAAATTTTTGAATTTCCCGCCACGTTGCTATCGTCCACCCTTAAGGCGCCTTTAAGTTTTCCCAAATGCGCAAGATAATTCCTGTCATGTTTGTAACATGAAATACAGGGAACAGGTGATATTTTTTCCGCAATTTAAATACTACACTACTTTATAGTTTTACAATAAGTAAGTGAAACCTTAAATTTTAACCCAGAATCATCTATGGACATATTGTTAGATTTTATTCAACTTAAATTTTATTTCGTTGGTTAAAACATCAAACAATTGTTTCGCTCTCAATAAATAACGCCATTGCATCTGTTTTAAACCTAAAGCTTTAAAGCTATGCCTGTATATGTGTACTATAAAATGTTTTTGACCACCGTTAAATGTGATTATATTTTTACTTTTAATATTTAATCTAAATGGTTGAAGTTTATTTTTGTTGCATTTGTTCCTTAGCCTGGTTGTTATTTTATCTAAATATAAAGTTATGTTGCATATCGATCCACGGGACTTTTCTGTAATACCCTTTATAATGTTCATTCAGGGTATATAGGGTGTTAAAAGACCGCCGACTGACCCGAAAGTCACGCATGCTAGACACCAAAACAAAGTGCTTTTTCCATAAAATATTGCTGGAAATTGATTCTGGTTTTTTAGGTTATAATTTTGGACAATATTATCACGCAATGAAAGGGTAACGCAGAGAAGTCATATTGCGCAAGCGTTGACACAGACTTAAGCTACTTACGCTCGAGGTTCCGATGTTTAGAATACTATAGGATACTATTTAGAATACTTAGGGTTGCAATATTTTAACGTCATTTTTTGCAAGAAATATTCGTAATATTTATATGGCTTCTTGAGAAGAAATGTTCGGTACTTGATACTAAATACATTTTAGCAACAACAATTTTTTTTAAAGTACGACTTTGATCCTCATTATCTCAGTAACTGTTGATTTCCCAGGCATAGTTTCTTGGACAAAAATGTTCGTTATGATGAGGACAATACTTGGTTTCCCTCTTTGTTGGCGGTCTCTTAACACCCTGTATAGGGTACGTCTTAATTAATTTAGTGCCACATTTCACCGTATTAAACCACACCTAAGGCACGTACGTCATCAACTCGGCGTTATAAATCACAAACAAACTTTGCATTTGATTAATGGTTTACTAACTTGTTAGTAGGTAGGTAATCGTATGAGGTAGTGGCCACCCCTGGTGTCAGAGTTTTAAGACCACCCAAAGGGTCTCTGACATGGCTTAACGATTGTCATTAATCAACAACAACCGGGACCAACGGTTTAACGTGCCTTCCGAAGCACGGAAGCGCTCAGATGTTATTGCCACTAGCGGTCACCCATCCAAGGACTGACCGCGGCCGTTGTTGCTTAACTTTGCCAATCGATTAAGAACGGCTAGTACAACTAGGCTGTGAGCGCTTGTTAGTCACCTAATATGGTATTAGTTTTAGGGTTTCGTAGACCAGCAAAAACCATGAGGGTCTGTTAAGGCGAGACGGTTCACTGGCCTTTTAACTACGGAAACCTATTGTGTTTTTGTCAGTTCTTTTATTTTCATTCAGACAGAGGTGTTGGTACCTAATTAAAATTATGTTGAGTAGATTGGCTAGTTACATACTTACTTACTACTGATTCTGATTGAATCGCTTTTTCAAAGTTAAAACTTAGTTGTTGTTCATATAGTCTGCCATGTATACATCGTGATACAATAAGGTCCTGTCAAACTTAAGAGTTTCACTTATAATCTTTTACTATGTGGTCACCTTAAAATCTCAAAAAAAAAACCTATGTTGTTCCATACTAAAACTCTATACCTGCAATAAATTTATGGAGAAGCCGATTTTTTTTTTAAATTTCGCCCGTAGCAACAAATGTGGCTTGTGTTGATGAGTTTAGCTTACCCTCAAGTACCACTGGGCATCTATTTCTGTAACACCCTGTATTCGAGATGGGCCATTTCAGTGCAGCTCTCTTGCCCTAGGTTGTCTTTACAGACGGACAAAAATGTAATTTATTGCGATGCAAACGAGGTGTTGTTTCCACATTTGCCATGTCTTGTCTGTCTATCTGACTTGGTTGTTACAATGTTTTATTTTCACATTAAGTTACTTGTAAGTTTTTAGACGTCCCAAGTAGGACCTTATCCTCCTATACTTAAGTACAAAAATGGTTTGTTTGTATAATTTGTAAGATACTTTAGTCACAAAGCGTTATGTTACAAATAATACCTAAATATGTTTTTTTTTGTATTAATAGAATTTGTTTAGTTCAATACATTGGCTTTGTTTTATTGCTTTTCTTCATCCTAAGGCTGTGGCTACATCAGACAGCGATCTACGATGCGACAAGAAGAGCGAAATAAATGTATGAACATTTGCTAGAGATATTTGGCGACCGGCGGCGTAGCCATAAACGTGAACTTGCTCTACTGAGGACCCAACTGAGGTTTGAGTACTAGAAATTACAGAAATCGCGACAGAAATCCTTTTTTAAGTCCGTCAATACCGGTTTATTTGCGGGGAAATTGTTCTTGTTAAAATGAAAAAGCTATGGGAATATTTACGGCTGGTCGCCTTTGCTTAGCCCTTGGTGGAGATTGGGTGTAAAGATTACTTTCTTATCTCTTAAATCGGACACTTCTTCAATGCTGTCCTTCAAGTCCAGTATGTACTTTGCGAGATAAGATTGAATATGTGTCTACTTATTTGGTTTATCGTTCAAACGGTTCAAATGGCTACTTAGTTACTAAGAAATACTTTTTTGTTCGATATTCACAAAAATGGCGTCTAACGGTCGCTAAGTTACCTTCTAAATACAGGGTGGCCTATTTTTAGTGGTCCACATTTTTTTTTGGGCCGGGTTTCAATGGAACTGACCGTGTAGAAAAAAACTTTTTTTGTACCAAAATTTATAATTCAGGAGCTATGTTTTTTTGTAAGTTTTGGGAATTTTACAAATTTTTGTCACAAAAGCCATCCATGAACACTTGAACGTTTGGTTCATTGCATGCTAGCTAGGTTACTTAACTACTCTCATGCCAAATTTTATTCGATTCGATCAAATAGTTTGTAGGTACACCATCGACACCATGGTGGTTTTTATGACAAATATTAGAGAAATTCACAAAACTTACAAAAAATCATAGCTCCTAAACTATACATTTTGGTAGAACAAAAAGTTTCTTCTAAACAATCAGTTGCGATGACATAAAGCCTTAAAAAAATTTTTGGATCACTAAAAATAGGCCACCCTGTATAATAAGTGTATAATAATAACATCTTCTTTTATCAAACGTTTTAGGAAAAAATATCTCTATACCTAGGCAGGAAATCTCAATCCTGTCATAGCTATATTTTTTAAGATAGTATGCCTACCTAGGGCCGAACCGAACAAACTCTGAACATGCCGCCTGGATCCCTAGTAGCCCAGGAAACGAACGAAAAATAGGAAAAATTATTCGTGTAAAGCCAAATTTTGGCACAGTTGTAGAGGAAAGTGTCCTGAACAACATACTAAAAGTACTGATGCGTAGGGGGGGAGCTAAGGGGGGGAGGGGGGTGTAAAGGTCCCTTTTCACAGTTTTTTGTGAATAACTCGAAAACTGCAGCCTATAGCAAAAAATTACCAATTACTGAATTAATCTACATAAAATTCTCTACAAAATGAGTTAATAACATTTTTCACTGGATTGATACAATAAGGAAAAATGCCGGGGAAATGATATTGGTCGCTTTGGTATAGGCACGATTTGTAGCGAAAGTGCGACATCGCCCTGGTGTCGTGGGTTTTGGCACTACGCAGCTGGTTGGGGTGTCAAAAGACGCGTCTTGACAAGGGCTACAGAATAAAAATAAACTTAAAAAAAAAAGTCAAAAAAGTTTTGTTTTTAATCGAAAAAATTAGAAAAATATTGTTGTTTTTCGCCCGGTTTTGGTGAAAAAAAAAATCATATCTCAAAAACGAAACAAGATATCGAAAAAATAAAAAAATCCTCTTATAGTTATGATTTTGAACTATATTAAAAAAAATATTGGAGGTGCGAAACACTGACGAATTATTCAGAAGTTGTACCTTCATGACGCGGAGTTAACACGCGGAAAGCTCTAAATATGGTATTGACAATGGAGTCAGGTGCCGCAGGTTCGTTGGTGGTCACTGATTTTAGGAGCATCGTCTCCTCTAGTCCAACCCCATCAGGTAGGTGGTAGAGATTTGCCGAATCATTGTTGTATCTGTAAGTATTTAGGTCAAATGCACCGTCACTACCGCGCTCACGCACTCAACTCCGCGTCATGAAGGTACAACTTCTGAAGAACTCATCAGTGTTCATGACCTCCAATATATTTTTTAATATAGTCCAAAATCATAACTATTAGAAGAGTTTTATATTTTTTCGATATCTTGTTTCGTTTCTGAGATATATTTTTTTTTCTCATCAAAACCGGGCGAAAAACAACAGCATTTTTCTAATTTTTTCGAGTAAAAACAAAACTTTTTTGACTTTTTTTTTAAGTTTATTTTTATTATGTAGCCCTTGTCAAGACGCATCTTTTGACACCCCAATCTGCGTAGTGCCAAAACCCACGACACCAGGGCGATGTCGCACTTTCGCTACAAATCGTGCCTATACCAAAGCGACAAAATATCTCATTTCCCCGTCATTATTCCTTATTATATCGATCCAGTAAAAAATGTTATTAACCCATTTTGTAGAGAATTTTATGTAAATTAATTCAGTAATTGGTCATTTTTTGCTAAAGGCTGCAGTTTACGAGTTATTCACGAAAAACTGAAAAAAGGGACCTTTACACCCCCCTCCCCCCTTAGCTCCCCCCCTACCCATCAGTACTTTTAGTATGTTGTTCAGGACACTTTCCTCTACAACTCTGCCAAAATTTGGCTTTACACGAATTACTTTTTCTATTCAGCCTTTTTTAGTCTTCGTTGCTCAGGCTATAGATAGTTATTTCGCCAAAAGCGCCGACATTTTCGCCGAATGGCATGCATTTACAAAACTACTTAAGTAAGTTCGAGCTGTCTCACTCGACTTAAACAACCCATCAATAACTCTTCTTTTTGGCAGTGTTTTGGTCCTTTGGGTGGACAAGGATCTTTTGGCGCTTGTCCTTGACAGAAAACTACGAATTACCGCAATTGAGTAGGCAAAGTTGTTTGTTCGAAAGTCCGTTATTGGCTTAAACTTATCTTTAGACAATATTAATTTAAATATTTTTTATTTTGGTCCAGTAGTTTTGTTTTTATGCGCTAAAATGTTTTGTTCCCTTGACCGCCAACAGTATGCAGACCGTCGCGTGAAGGTCATAAAACCGTTGTAAATCTTTGAAACGTTGTAAAATCCAAACTACTGAACCAAAATAAAAAATGTTGAAATTAGTTTCTTAATATTGTCTAAAGATAAGATTAAGCCAATAACGGACTTTCGAACAAAAAACTTTGCCTTCCGAATTTCGTTAGGCCTCACTATACGACAGCTCGCTGCAAAGACGTATAACGTTCATATTCATGGAAAAGTAAACGCATAGCGTCTAATAAAGTTGCGGCGTTACTTTCCATCAAGTTCAATCGCCAAAAGATCCACGTCGCACTGAAACAATTTTTTCAATAAGTACTTAATCTATCTATCTATCTATATATATAAAAATGAATCGCCGTGCATTAGTCTCGCTAAAACTAAGAAACGGCTTGACCGATTTGCATATTTACTGTTTTGTTTAGTTCACCATAGTTCAGGATAGGTTTACTAAGGCCTTTGCATCTACGTGATGAGATGATTTATACAGCGTCCAGTGGCACCTTCACTCACACTAGATAGGTGAAGAGACCACTCGGCGCTGCAGTGCCTGGGACATTGTTTTAGATGGAGTAGGCTTGCCCAGCACCTATACCATCCTGACAGCTTAGTCGACCAAGCCCACAGGAAAGACAGGTCAATACGTGTGGAGCCAACTGAGCCGCGGGTTTCCTCACGATGTTTTCCTTCACCGTTAGCGAGTGGTATTGCTACTACAAATTCACAAATGTACGTAACTTTAAAATTAAACAAAGTCATAGATACATGCCCGCACTGGGAATCGAACCGGGTACCTCTTGCTTCAGAGTCCACTGTTCTACCCACTAGACCACCACCGCTGCAGGGTAGGTTTAAAAGCAAAGAAATATGGGAAAAGTTAAAGGATTAGCTGAAAAACGGTAGAAATAAAAATTGGTCATTTTGTATTGGAATCGCCATTTTTGACGAAGTTCACCGGGTCAGCTAGTATTTGGATAATTATTACGTTCCTAACGCAGCCGAGTCTTTAACCTTTTCCGCGCCCGCGCCCGCGTTGAACTCTCTTGGTCGCGCGATATCGGAAAAGCGCGGGAAAGCGCGCCTATCAGCCGCAGTCGTCAGTACCCTCGCGGACGCGAAGCGAAATGGTCGCCTTCACGCGCGTGCTCCTCCTGACACTCGCGCTCGTCGCCGCGCGCGCCAACATCGCGTCCCACGACAACATACTGCGGATACAGCTCTGGGACGCCGAGGGCCTCAGCAAGGAACCAATTACAACACCACCGACAGCGAAAAATCCTCCCGGCCGCCAGTCATCAAAAGTTAACTTGGACTCTCTGTACAACGCGATGATCTTCGAAGGTTACTACGGCGGGGACTCCGGCCGGTTCACTCGGCATAAAGTTCGGCATAAGCGGCGGCGGCCGCGGGAGAGCGGCACTGACTTGCCCTGGAGATTCCACGCCGGGGAAGGCTCCCTCAACGTGGCCGAGTATGAGGGCGACGTGCCAGTGAGTGTAGTGAGTGATGGTGAAGTGAACCCCTCTAGAGATGTGCCGGCGCCGATGACGCTTCGCCAGGACGAGGACGAGGACGAGGTAATGAGCAAACGGTCCCCTTTCAGCGTTATCGCCGCCCGAGGTGGTTAATTCACCATTCACCGCTGATAGCCTCTGGTGGCTCTATTCAAGGCGCCCTTTCACCTGCACCCCCGGCGACGATGCGCTGATAAAGGGTGAATAGGCCGCGTTGTTTTAAGAAAAATAGGCACACTTGTCGCGCTGCGTAGCGATACTATCGCACCCAAGACCCTGTAGAATGAAGTGTAAATATTTCTCCAGGGGAGATCCTCGCCTATTATGGAGGCGATATAGTGGAGAGGCATTGGTATTTGTGTTTTTTTCTAGCGTGCTTTTCATGCCCTAGTTTAATCGCTAATTAAATTGAAATTATTATAATAGCACTCGCTACTGAAACGGTTTTAAGTAAATAATGTTACGAATAAAAAGTTTTGTTCAGGAAACAAGCACGTAAAGTACTCTATAATAACGTAAGTGCATAATTGTGAGCAATTTGGGTGTGGAAGTGGACGGGCTACGCGATATGGCCGCTTTATTTTAATAATCTGATATTCTTCCGCGAATCGCCAGATTACAATGGCCTGGTCTTGGGTAGCTACCTACGCGGACAGATAACAAGATTGGGCCTTTTCCCAAACGCTATAATATACTCACACCTTAAACGACGTTTATAAAAATCTAATACCTTCTTTAATCATACCTTATTGTAATATATAACCAAAATAACATAACTTTTATGTATTCAAAAAGAAATAACTCGTCTAAAACATTGCAAAATAATTGAAATTGAAATTCGCATAATGAATGACACAAAAAACACAATCAAAGGTAATAATACAAGTAATATCTACAAAGTAGGTACCTGCCTATAGGAAGTATCTGACATTCCATTGGTTATAGGAACAATATTTTTGGTTTTCGTAGAATATTCTTACATTTTTCCCCATAAAGGGTATCACGGTATTAAAATCGTCGATGACTAGCGTATGGGCACAATTAGTAGGTAGGTATACTCAAGTTCTACATAAAAATAGAAACGGGTAAACGCCCATTCTTGGAACAAATAACTTTATTATCAACTCATTGATTAGCATTGCATTGCTAAGAGGGCATTCCTGACGAATGTGTAAACGATTTATCTACTCACTTAAACCAACAACATTTGAGTTAATTACTTGTTTAAATAATGATAGCGATGGACAAAGAAATGGAAATATTTAAGTGTAATAAATTGTCAATGGCTAACGTTAAAGGAAAAACATCGTGAGGAAACCTGAGCGTATGGGGCCCTCAAAAACGAAAATCGCACATTTTTCTATTAAATCACGGTTTTACTCACTTGTATTTTGTCGGTGTAGCCGACTAGTTTCGGTTCTAATTCGGAGACCTTTATCTATCTATTGTTTTATCTATCTATCTATTATCAAGCTGTTTCAGCGTAAAAGAGAAAACACATCCATACAATCCAATCCATACACGCGATATTAGGTAGCGTGATTCTGGAAATGTGACCTAACATCAAAGGTTAACTACAGTGAAAGGAAAGATTCCGCGAACGTTGTCAACCCTTCATTCATTACGCACGTCACCCTTCAGTTCCATAAAGTTTAACCTTTCGTGTCTGACGGAGCGCTAAAAGTTAACTGGTACAGTCGGCC
This sequence comes from Zelleria hepariella, assembly GCA_949319315.1. NCBI lineage: Eukaryota > Metazoa > Arthropoda > Insecta > Lepidoptera > Yponomeutidae > Zelleria > Zelleria hepariella. The sequence goes on from OX439395.1 coordinate 8,748,391, forward strand.
ACACGCTAGGATACCCCTTTTTGTTCGATTGGCGCCCTTATGGTGCGCGTGGTAAGAGCTACCATGGGGTATCCTAGACTGTGGCCGACCGTACACACGATAGCACGTCACAGTGTACATTTTTGTTGTAAAGTCGCCCGTAACGTAACCGAGTAGAGTGCTAGCGTGTAAGGGTCGACGTGTTGTCGTGTGTACATCGCTTGCAACTTTAGGTTACAAAACCAGGTGCTCCATGACACCATTGCACCAATCTGTCGCCTGAACCGCTTGTGTACCCTTCAACGGCCAAGTCTCACAACATTAACTATAATAATAAAGAAATCGCAGTAAGGAACCTTAGACTTGGCACGACTTTGTCTACCTCTAGATTTCATTACTTTTTAGAGATAAACAAGCAGTTCCATCGAGACCTGGCTAGTTTTTTACAGAATGTTTTTGGTGGGATTTCCTTTATAAGAAACTAATTGCTTCCCCACTGTAACGCAAGAACCTACGTTACGTATCAGGTTACGTTACGTTACGTTACAATGCGTTACACGGAATCGAATCTTTTACTCTAAGATTAGGAAGCCACTTGTTTCTGTGTGTAGAGTAGACAGCCTTCCTATCCTTATAAATGACTCTACTTTCTTAGCAGGTTCGCCCGGAAAATCTCCTTCTTTATCGAAATTGCTGTTCAGTAATTTTTGGCACAAGAGAAATAAAATTAACATAATGTCTTGAAGTTGCTTAGCATAATTAGATTTTATCGATGGCCCAAATTACGCTTTCCCCAATTAATCAAACGTCAAACTCATAATTACGGTGCAAAATGAGGGCTGTAATATTTGGGGGCTGCTGCCATTTCTGCTAAACAATAATAAACACATTTCCAAGTTCAAACTACTGTAAACCCACGCAAGCCAGTTTATTCAGACGTCAGACGTAACGCAATGGCTTTTCGATAGGTTCCCAGCAGAAGGATAAAACCGGGTTTTCCTCGTTTTTCTCAGGTAGACCATAATATTTACAGCAATTTTGCACCAGCCACCTGCTTGTTAAATACTTGAAAGTACCTTAGCTATAAAGCTAGAAACACACTGGTCCTACATACGCTACATGCGTGTCGTTTTTTGATATATGACCGCTTGAATATGTATCCCTATTAGAAACACACTGGGCGTCGCGTATTTAGCGTATGTAGGACCAGTGTATTTGTAGCTTTATTTTACCTATGCAGTTAAAACGCCATCAGCCACCTTCAAGGTAAAGTAGGTACAGTCAGCCACCCGTTAGTATACCCCCTTATTGTTCGATTGGCGCCCTTATGCATTACGCGGTAAGAGCTGCCATGGGGTATCCTAGACTGTGGCCGACTGTATTCGTACGTTATATGTATTTCGCAATGAAAATAACGTTTGAAAATGAATCGCCACATCTTGACGGCAGCGTGCAAGTCATTTCCCCTCGTTAATTGACTCAGGGTTTCGATAAAGTCTCAGTTAGCAGCCCTGACCGTGCCACACGCCTCCACTCCGCAGCCTTCGCTCTCTAGTGATGTACGGACCTACATATCGATACGAGTTGATGCCTATCGATAAAAAAAAACTTTGCCTTTGGTCTCCAAAAGTACATGATGCCAAGCTTTGGTTAAGGGTAGACGATAGCAACGTGGCGGGAAATTCAAAATTTTCACAGTTTTTTACATTTTGTAGCAAAACTGAGCTATTTTTGTTCAGCGATTTTTCGTTCGCGGCAATAACATAGTATTCTTTTCATTATTGTAAACAACAGAACAACAATAATTCAGCCGATTATGTGTTCTGGTCTACGAAGCAGTGGTATTGCCCAAAAAACTTGTCGTAGACCAGAACACATAATCGGCTGAATTATTGTTGTTCTGTTGTTTACAATAATGAAAATAATACTTTGTTATTGCCGCGAACGAAAAATCGCTGAACAAAAATAGCTCAGTTTAGCTACAAAATGTAAAAAACTGTGAAAATTTTGAATTTCCCGCCACGTTGCTATCGTCGACCCTTAAATTACTTTTAGTTACTGACTAAACTAATGTTCGTTTTTCTGTAGTCACGCGGACTAAGTCGCGGGAAAAAGCTAGTCTAAAGGATTAAAGTAAGGTGTAGCCTTCTCTCAGATCAGGAGGATCAGCCGTTAGATATCCGATTATTCTTCTTCTTTCTTTCTTTCTTTCTATTTATCCAGCTTCCAGGCACCTTGATTCATACAAATGAATAAAGTGACCATTCGGACTCTGCAGTGCCTAAGACACGAGTAGGCTGGTTATCGATAGATGCAAAAAAGGGCCAAGTGGTTTTATTTAACGGTCTCACTTAATTTTGCAGTGAATTTTGCACTTAATCTTGTAGTGCTTACGAAAATTCAAGTACATCTAAACGGGCATAGATAGTGTGGTGGTCCTCACCTCGTTGCTAGAGTAATTTTTTGTTTCTGTTGTTGCTGCTGAGGTAGATCTCTATATAGTCTAAAGTCAATATGCGTGCCCCTCGATTGCATTTTGCACACAGTCGTTGTGATTGGAGCGCGCCACGCGCCTTTTAGTCAGACGATCTCTACATAAACTTAAAATCTGACTTTTATAAGTTTTTTTTTAAACTCGTGATCACGGTGCCTACTACAGTGCCATGAACTCGATAAAAAATCATTGCAAGAATCCCTATTTCTTACAATATTTAAATCTGACTTTTGCTTCGATATATTTTGTCGTCGTAGGTGCTATCAACATATTAACCCCCGACAGTGTGGACGCCCCCCCGCCGCAGGCTTCGCCCAACGAAGCGGATATTAGGCTGAAATCAATAATTTCCCGCCCACTTCGAAACGATGGACACTGCCTGTTAACTGGCCGATAGAAAGAGCATACACTTGTAACAGAACATCGAGCATTCGCCGTTCCTAAATTGGTCGAACTGAACACATAGACATAGACTAGGTACCGAACTGTTATACGGACTTTGTTACGAGTCTTTGAAAAAAAGATGTTTTGAAAAATATTATAGGGTATTTAATGAATAATAGGTATGGTGCAACTCGCGCGGATGAAGGATGAGTAGAGACTAAACATGGCTGGCTCACCTGCGGGAGCCTCGCGTCTTGCAATGCTGACTCAGGTCTTTGTGCAGCACTACTACTAACAGATTTAGCGTATAACAGAACGCTCTAATAAATGTGCATACTAGGGACGGCGGCGGAACAATGACAAAATTGCTCGCCTCGGCAAAAAGCTCGAACCAAAGTGTCGTTTCGCCAGAATGTTCGCTAGAACGCTCGCTAGAATGCTCGCTATAACGCTCCCGTTTATTTTGTGATCTTTTACCTGTAACTTGCTAAAATGCTCATTACAAGTAAATGCTCAAGTCTATCAGCAGCTTTAACTGGCCGATATGTGCCGCTAATAGGACTCTGATCGATTGCGTTCTGATTTAGTCATTAGCACTGTCGTGTTCGGTGGCTATCGGGATGTAATCTCGAGTGGAATAAAGATAAAGATAATACAATCGTTGACTGATGTACGTAGACAATCAAGCGACAGTTGTCAGCCCAATTTCTGCATCAGAACGTAAAAAGAATCCTTTGCTCGAAGTTACGTAAAGCTATGGACCCATCCGAAGGGTTACACTAATTTGTAAAAACAATACTCATAACAATCCTTCCATTTAGTTGAAAATGTCTATTAATAAAAAACTCACAAGATTGCGCCAATCTCCTTCTGTAGTAGAGCATTCGAGTGGTCACTTCACCAAGCTAGTGAATTGGATCAATAACAATATTGGATGCTGTTTAAATCAATAACAATAAGTAGATGCAAAGGTCTAATTAGTTTTATCTCCTTTGCGTTTGCTTTGCGAGATATCCATTTAACGATATCTCTACCTACTCAGTTACATCGGATTTGTACAATTCTTTTTCGGGGCACCATTTTAATTCCATTCCCAATATTGAAGCCCCTGTGGGCTAGACTATCTAATAATCACAAAGTTAAAAGACCTATAAATCTCCGAAAAAGGGCCGAACTGTAGCATTCCTCGTGGGAGACGTGCTTTTTGTCGGGCTATTCCTATCGTCTCCATTACCCGTAATCTGATTTAAACTTCTTAATTAAAATTACTCGGTAAATACCTAAGCAGGAAAGGAAAATAATAAAAAATCTCGAGCGGATTTATTATACCTTATTAAATTTTTGTGATTAAAAATATTTTCATTATTATCATTACATTCCTTTCACCATTTAATTTTGTGGGGGACAAATAAAAGAATAACAGTCTCGTATAACTTCATAAAGCAAGCAAAAAGTTTGGTAAATAAATAAATGGAACGTCTAACTGTATCATCTCCGTTATGGAATAATTTAAACGATTTAATTTTGCCACTTTTTGTTGTTTCGATTTTATTTTACTTAGTCGCTAGATTAGAATTGTCGCTGTCTGGCATTATTTTAGGGTAAGGAATATTCATAAATACAATAGGTAGGTACGTATACAGGAGGCAACAGGAAAACGCCGAGAAAATCTCGCATTTTAACAGTCTCGCTTCAGCGAAGGCAAAAATCTCATTCAGTATTTAGGCTGCGTGATTTCTTGCCTTGGAAATGCCTATTCGCCGAATGTCAGATGGAAAAAGAAATTGCTTACGTGTCTTTTCACGGTAAGCTTTGTAACTGTGCGTGTGTGTGTGTGAGACAAAGGCTTAGTAAACATTCTGTCACACCTTTCATTGTGGGTCCAATCATGAAACATAATATCCCAGGCACTCTACATCGTTTGAGTGGTCACTTTAGTCATCTAGTTTCATGGGGGGTTTTGTGCTAAACATGTTTAGGTAAATTTATACATTTTCAGTCAAAGCTATGTCCGTCAAGGGTCCTGCTAATCTCCACCTTTTTCTATAGCTAACATTATACAACATTATATCTTTAAAACCTTGTAGCTGCAGCTGTTTCATAGACATAATAATATCATGCCGTTTCTATTTACGCTGCACTCGTGTTATTTAGGTAGGATACCCTTATTTATGTATGCAATAAAGAGTAACAACAACATTTCGCTTAGATTTTTTTGGCGATATCCTGCAGCATCGCGTTTCTCTACAAATTTCTTTCAACGTCGGGGCAGTTCAATGTGCTTTAATAAAAGTCAGCTTTTCGTTGTCTACTGGCAACAGGCCATGTGTCGCGCTTAATCATTTTTAATTACGACAAACGATACAAAAGGACGATTTACCGCCTCGAAACTAGTTTTTCGTCCAGGCCTAGGGTTTTTAATTAATTATGGAACAAATAAAGCCTTCAAGTGTGTAATTTAATATTCCCCTATTGCACCCGGCGGGCAACGTTTACCAGAACTACAGACTGGAGGGCCTATCGCGAACTAAGGACTACACTGAAGTTGACTAACACATGACGAACCTATCACCAAGAATTATTATTATAGTCGTGATTGAGGAGAATAGATGACGAAGACGAGAAGAAGATGGAGACCTAAAGTAGTTTGTTAGCATTTTTGCGTCAGGTAGAGTCACTATAAATTATCATTGGTTTTGGACTCTATGTCGAGTTCAAATTAATGTGAGATCTATATTACTTTGGCCACCATGGGTAGCTCATAGTCGTATTTAACCTTGCACGCTCAGAACTTTAATCTTCTATACTCTATACTTATAATAAAACTCTAGCGAAGTCAATTCTGTACATTGAATATTTTTAGAAAAAAACTAGCAGGGGTTACTAAATAAACTATACTGAATCCAAAAATGCAAAAAAAACGGTTCATGTCTGTCTGTCTGTCTGTCTGTCTGTCTGTCTGTCTGTCTGTCTGTCTGTCTGTATGAACACGATAAACGCGAACACCGCTGAATAGTTTTCAACCAAACTTAACATGGTCGTAACTCGCGTTTCTGGGAGTAACTTAGGCTATCCGATGTTTAGAACACATTGCGGGTTGCAATTTTAACTTCGTTTTTTGTATGAAATATTCATAATTTGGATATGGCTTCTTGAGAAGGTATGTTAAGAACGTGATACTGAACATATTTCTGCAAAAAAAAAATTAAAAGTCCGACTTTGAACGACATTCTCTCGAAAACCTACATTGCGGGTTGCAATTTTAACTTGATTTTTTGTAAGAAATATCCATAATTTTGATATGGCTTCTTGAGAAAGTATGTTAAGAACATGATACTGAACACATTTCTGAAAAAAAAAAAATTAAGTCCGACGTTATTATCTCGGAAACCGTTGATTTCCCAGGCATAGTTCCTTGGGCAAAAATATTCGTTATGATGAGGACTATACGTATATGTACGTATACGTGGTCTCCCGCTTTGTTGGCGGTCTTTTAACACTCTGTATAATAGCACGCTACGACTTTTGGCATTTGGGGCGCATATTGTAAATGATGAGTCCAACTTGATATTAAAAAATATATTTTGTTTGCCGTAGAGCGGGATAGACAGAGTTATTTGCGGTAGATACTGTTGGAAATGTAAACTAACCTACTTGCAATCTATGGTAGGCTTGTGTCACTCGCAAACATGTCAATATAGTTTTATACGCTTTTACAATATATCGCTGAAATTATTTCCCATCTTTTTCTGTCGTCGCCCCTCTAACCCAACAGGTTATGGGCCCAGGGCGTAGCCCCTGTTCCACTGTATATTTTCATCAAAAACATTTTTGGAAGATTTTATAAACTAAAAATCAAAATGTCGACCAGTACGAAAAAAAGAAAAGAAGTAGAAATCCCAATCGCAAAAACTACGAGGGAGTCAAGACTGGGAAGCAATGAAAATGAAGTAGAAGAAATTCAGGCATACGACAGAGCGGTAAACTTTTACATCAAACTATAAAAGTATGCCGATGGAAGAAATGGCGATGTCGTCGGAGCGCTATCGGAAACGCAGTGTGCGTGAAGCGTGGTAGAGCATGGAGGCGTACCAGGACGACGACGGAGCGTGGTGTTCGCCATAAAATTAGCGAAGCCAGAGACATGGAGGAGCTTCGACAGAATGTCGGGTCTTGTGTGCTGCTGAGGCACAACAGAAAGCTGGCGATTGATTCCTGGACAGCGGAGCATCCCTGAGCATGTACCAAGACGGGTTGGCTACGACGGAATTCAACGGCAAAGTGCAGTTGGAGATTTCGGTAGCAAATGGAGAGGAGTTACTGGCCATAGGACTCAGCAACTAGAGGACTAAGGGAAGTGTCATTCGTGATGGGCATGAGGTCCAAGCGATTCTCTTCAGAATGGTATCTACAGACTCGATACCATCGGACCGTGTTTTGGTAGAGTGGGGTAACTGTGCTATGTCACAACAAGTGTGACGTTACCTTCCACTCAGTGACCAACAAAGAGAAAGTTTTTGGAAGAAGTTTTCAAGAATTATAAACTTCATGGAAAACGCGTTACTGAAAAAGTCAAATGTCATAGAGAAAATGTCATTATGCTGTCACAACAGGAAAATGTAAAGTATAAAACTATTTTACTGAATTTACCTGGTGACGAAATACAGGTGTGTCCCACGGAAAAATGTGCTATGCAAATTCCACCCGTATCGAATCAAGGTAGGGATTGCAAAGCGTGTGACTTGTCAGATTCTACTCATATTCTGGGTTATTCTAGTATTGAACCAGAGGATTCAAACACTGTGTTTGAGGTTGCAAAGAAAGCAGCTGGGTTCATGCAGAGTAAGGAAAATAACCCTGAAGGAATGTCGAAGAGTGAAATCATGAAAGGTGAGATAACTGAGCAGTTGAGAGAGGTGATTCGAGGTGAGTGCGAGTCCTTCCGTTTAACTAATCGCTGCTGGACAGTTTTCGGCCTATCGGAGGGACGTAACGGAGAACCTGTGAGTTGTAAATTGTTATTTACGAAGAAGAGAGGCCCAAGCGGTGATACGATGAAACCACAGAGGGGGAAGAGTCAGGACTGCAAAAATGACTATGCAAGTCTTGTTAGTGGTGTATTCAGCGGTATCTTCCAGAAGAGATAGCTATTGTAGCTTACTGGAAGGAGGCGAAGCGCGTTCTGCGATACTATGAAAACGTCCATACTACAGTTTCGTCTTTGGAAAAGGCGAATGGTCTTCACTGACTATAGTGACGGTGATTACTGGATATCTGTTAGTATGTAGGGCGGGTATGTTCGTGCAATGTACATAAAGTATATTTACTTTAGTTAGGTCGTAGAGCTGTTACTTCTCTGATTTAGGAAACTCTATCGCGTAAGAGGAGAGTCGCAAGTAAAGTTCGCGCTGCCTTATACCGAGGCTGAATACATGGCACTTTTCTGACTCCTGTAAGCAACATTGTACTAAATTTGTGTTTGCTTATGTGTGTATCATTAGGTAGGTATATCGTGTTGATCGATGTAACGAAACTTGTGAGTTTAACTTGAGGCTGTTAGTTGTTTGAAGCAGGTTAAGGCGTAGCCTTTTATTAACTTAAGGCGAGGTCTGTCTCATAGTGTTTTTGATTTATTTATGGGAGACCTGTTTATGTTTTATACACGTTTTGTGTCATCTGTGTAATATACAGGGTGTTATTTTTGTATATTATACAGTGTGTTATTTTTGTAGCTTACCAAGTGCAAGTACATTGTATTAATTAATTTTGTACATTGTATTTGCTAGTGTTTAGTTTAGGAGAGGGTGTTGGAAATGTAAACTAACCTACTTGCAATCTATGGTAGGCTTGTGTCACTCGCAAACATGTCAACATAGTTTTATACGCTTTTACAATATATCGCTGAAATTCTTTCCCATCTTTTTCTGTCGTCGCCCCTCTAACCCAACAGATACGCTCTAACCCAACCTTATGCTTTGCTTGCTGGCTTAGCATGAGAATGGGTAAGACCTTATCTATGGGCTTATAACTTTATCTATCCCACTCTACGTCGAGGGAGATACATAATAAACCCCCATACTTCCCAGGCAATTCTTATGCTAAGCTTCCTGGTATGTTACACGGGCGATACATAATCTAAACAAAACATATTTTATCATAAATGTATTGTTTAGATTAGGGCACACACACACAGACAGACACATAGACAGGCACACCCTCATAAACACATAAACAGACACACACACAAAGCTATCAAACTTATGACACCCCTCTTTGTTGGTCGGGGGTTAAAAAAAACCTTCCTTTTGAGTTTTCCTCCACAGTCGAATTTAAATTAAATGTCAAATGTGTAAAAACGCATACGAAGTCGCGGGCACAACTAGTCTACAGATAAAATAGGTAATGAAAAACACATTGTAAAAGTTTATATTTGCTCTACATTTTTTATGTTCGTAAGTGCATTATGTCGCACATCGGCACATTGGTTTCCGTGTCGTCACCGCATTGCGTTCGGTTCGTGGCAGGCCATCAGGTTGTGTTGTGAACAGACTGCCTGCGTCGTAATTTACCTTTATCTTCATTACACAATTACACGAATTCGCCGACGGAAAAAAAGTAAAAGTAGAAGCCGGGTCGGTCGCGTGACTGAAACCACATGGTTATGGTTGTGACTCATGAAATTTCCGCTAATCCTCTGTCAAATTATTTTGAAACAAAAGTGAAAAAGTCTGACTGAATTCAGTTCTTTAGCCGCGACTGGCCGTCTCCACCACACTTTTTTTGCGATACAAAAAGAGTTAAAATTCAAAATTTTGTTTTGTTGTTGTTGATGTTCGTAATGGTGTTCTATAGTATAGTCTCAACGTAATTTTACCAAAATTTACATTTACATACTTGCGTTTTATTTTCGCTTAGTCCCAAGTCGTATCCTTGATGTTTATTATTGTAAGAAAAACGGCGTCTTTACGTTGATTTCATTTCCTTTTGAGCTCCCGATATTTCGGTACCGTTACAGGCGCCATGGTTACGGGTAGACTGAAGAAAGTTTATTCAGCGTCAACCGGCTAACCTCTTCCTTTCTTCTTTTTTTAAAATATAGAGTATATATTTCTATCTTTATCAATGGCTACGTTCCGATATGTTTGGCTTGATCCACCTCACGGTCCTTACGGTACTATAGGCACAATTTATGCCTTACAATCATGTCTGATAATAAATACAAAAGTTTAAAAAAGTGGGTATAGGTAGGTATGTTTATGTTCGGCTGTAATTGCCTGGTTAAAGGGTCCTTATTTTAGACGTCCCTTTAGTAAGTCTCTTAAGGGAGGCAAACTGAAGAGATACTTAGATGAAAAATAATTGTAACTCAAGAAGAATCAATTAAAATGCTCCAATTAGGGATAACGTTTTATTATTAATTCGTCGTTGAGAATTTATCTAAATGCGTTGTTATGAGCGATAAAGTATGTATCTACGTTCCGTTTTAATAAGGTAGGTACTTATCTTTAAAGATCCTTAAACTGTACAACACTCGTTGTAGAGATGTCAGCTTAGCACGACGACAACGGTATACTTAAGCTTATTTTCATTATCGCACTTGTCCAAAAAGCTCTTTTTACAGGGAACATAAAAAACCGTTTGTCATGAGATTACATGGCTATGGAAAAATATTACTTGTCTACTTCTAGATCTCATACTTTTCAATGGGACTATAGTGCTGTTTTCGTATGAACATGCGGCTGGGGCAAATTAATGTGTTCCCATAATAAAGAAAAACAAATTTCGTTTTGTCATTTCGGTACCATCTAGCTAGAATAAGATAAGAGAAAAATGCCTCTCCATCTTATTCAGGGCTATTCTAACTAAACATGTAACGTCTCGACAAAACTTTAATGAGTATAATAATCCTCGTAAGGAAATCGCCGAAGCAATTACTTATTAAAGCGCCCTTAAAGCGAATCATAAAAAGGAGGAATCTAATTTATTAGCACATCAAAAGACATCTGCCTCCGAAACATCGTCCGCCATAAACCAAAATAATTATCTGTTGTCTCATAATCGTTCAGAGCAGTGGGTCGGATGTTTATAGCCCTCGCAGAGGTATTTGGCCGCTACTTACACTTTTAATTTGAGAATTTCTCGGTGTAATACTTCTGTGCCGCAACCACGATGAATCGGTCAAAATTCGTCGATAAAAAGTCATTCGGGGCAATAGTTGTTCGAACTCACGTACGAAACCCTTTCAAATAAGCTTCGACTGAGTCAATTGACTCGGGATGCGTAAAGCCCAAACCTGTGTGAGGCCAAACGCTCTGTTAGGTGCTTCACAGTACAGTAGATGCGCGTGCTTATTCAGTTAGGTTACGGGCGATCCTCGAACTAAAATGTGAAGGTTTACTTGCTGTTGACTGAACACCTTAACTTCACTATACCCAAACTGAAAATGAAAATAGAACATAATAGAATATTATTTCTTGCACTAGCACAGACCGCCAACAGACCAGAAAGGCACACATACTAGACACCAAAACAAAGTACCTTTTCCATATTACTGCTGGGAAATGATTTTGGTTTGTTAGGTTATAATTTTGGAAAATATTTTTATCACGCAATGGACGTGTAACGCAGAAAAGTCATATTGCGCAAACGTTATGCTTCTTACGTTACACTCAAGGTGAGATTTAGTTTACATTGTGAGTTGCAATTTTAACGTCAATTATTGCAAGAAATATAAAAAAAAATATATGGCAAAAAAAAAAACATATGAAAAGTCCGACTTTGAACCTCAATATCTCGGAAACCGTTGATTTCCATAGGCAAAAATGTTCGTTATGATGTGGATAATACGTGGTTTCCCGCATTGTTAATGGTCTTAACACCCTGTATAGCAGTGTGAGAAGCGGTCAAAAAGCTCCGCGAATACTTTTAGCGAAAATCAATTAGCATTTCCCCTCTATTGTTATATAATACCTACCTTTGTTTCACCCGATGCACCTGACTTCATCATTGTCGGCTCTAAGCATTATTTTCCGTGGCATTATTAATTTAATAATTGGAAAATAAAGATACTTCCGAAATTCTATAATATTACGATATAAAAATTACAATAGAAAATATATGTAGGACTAGGACTATCTAGGATAGGTATTTGTGCTCTTGGTGATCTAGTTTAATTTATAAGTTCGTATTATTCCCGTAGAAAACTTGAATAATCAATTTACGAATTTTGATTTTCGGGACAAATACGCTAGGGCCTTGAAGCCAAGTCGTCTAGTACCTCCCTACCTTTCTACCCTTTTAATAATTAAAGTCTCGCGCTGATGAAAACGTGTATTTTATTACCCACTTGACTTTTAAACAACTTTACTAATAACGCTGTCGATTAATGAATAAAATTCCTTCCTTGATTAAGTACTTGCTAAATACGGTACTAGACATGTGATCGTAGGTATAGATCTTTGCTCGAGATGTGTGCTTTGTTTGGCATATTCTTATAGGGGTACAATTTTCATGACTGAGATTAACTTGCACCTTTTGATGTCTTATCAGTGTTTTGCAAATAAAAATCGATCTTTCTTCAACCAAAGATCTGGCCGGGATGGGCATTAACAAGTTAATGACACGAAGACCCGGTTCTAGCGTCGATCTCTAGTTAAACCCCTACCCCACAGTTTGTTCAATAAATAGAGCTAAATAGTTAGTTAAATGCTTGAGTTTCCGTCCATGTTACGTGGTAGGTATACGTATGTATATTTTTGAAGAATCCCCCGTAATATTTGTACTACGTACCCCCGCAACCCACTCTATGTAGAAGTACCAGTTCTCGAAAATGGTTGTAGGTATATCGTACAAAGTCTCTACTTTAAATGAGTTCTTAACTATGCACGCATAAGCATAACATTACCTCCCGCCGGCATAACTCAGAGGAAGCCGGTTGAGGCGCCTTACACTAGCTAGATTACTTGTGTGTACATCAGCTAATTTCTCAGCAAGATGCTGGAAGCGCCTTGCGAGCTTTACGATCGCGAACGCAACAGATTTAATGTACTTAAGTTGGTGTTATGTAAAAGCTTAGGTTGGTAGGGGCTTGCTACCACCACCTACCTACTAAATGATAGTAAGAATTCAGAACTTGCTGCTAAAACGCTGCAGAATTTTAAAATTAATCTGATGATTTATGATGAGCAATCCTCCTACTACTTGAGTCTGTTCCAAAATGTGCAATAATCGTACTGACAAGTGCGAATTTCACTCACTCGTTCCAAAACCGATCCGAGTGAAACCAAGTGTAACTGTGTAACCGAGCTGTCATTCTGACAGTGTTTTGGAAAAAAAAAAGTGTTCCAAAACCAGAATCTCCCTTCCCTTTCTCGGGACATCGCTGTCCTTTTCTTTTCAACGAGTGAATTCTCGCTCGTTTTGGAACGCTCCCTTGGTTAATTTAAAAGTCCGATTTTCAAGCATTAGTATGGAGATCGCCAACTGCCCGTATGGGTCGAGGTATCGGCAAATGCCCATCATGCTCCCCATAAAATTAAATATCGATGAAAAATATAGTGTACTTAAACGGGTAACGATTGGAGTAAATGAAGTCATCGGGCCCGGACAAGAAAGCGACCATAAGAACATGTAGAGGGCTTACGCACTAGGCGCATTGCTGCCGCGGCCATTAAAATTTTCAAGTGTGCTATTTAGCTTTACGATTTGGCGACTTTTTTGTTTTATTATTTGAAACCAAGGCAAACAGTGCCGGCGCTTTAACCAATGAGTCGTTTTCAAAGCACAAATTCAAATCAGTTCATAGATGGCACTTACAGCCGTGGCAATGGAAGAACCAGAACTCAACTATCAAAATTTATCTGTGCTAAAGCGAAATTTGACAGTCAAATGACTGTCAAATTTCGCTTTAGCGGCCCGGTCCGGTTCTTGTATGGGCACGCACGCCTATAAGGGTCGTCTATGACGTGCTTTGAATTTGTGCTTTGAAAAGGGCCAATGCCTGTTTTTATCTTTAATTGTGTTAAAATAAAAATCAATATCGGCGACTAATCTGGTGCCTTACGTCTAAACTGGCAACTACTAACTGTCGCACATTATTTTCACATTAATGTTATAAATGTTGTTGTGCATCCGTTCGTACCTCCGGACTTTGGTCTTCGCAGTTTTCCGCCTAGTGCGTATGACGCCTTAATAGTTCCACGGTACTACGAGTTTTTAATGGCTTTAATCGCAGTCTAATATTAGTTATCAGGGCAGGGGTCCGTAACAACTTAATACGGGATCCCTAAATAACGTTCATTAGTAATAAAGATAGAAATCGGGAGGGGCGCTGATCCCCAGAGCTCGTTTAGATAAATTGCGTGAATATCGATGGAATTTCCAGTACTCAATACTTCTGCTTGTGGATAACCTACCGATATAATATGTAAACATATGTAGTAGCTCTACTTTAGCTCGGTTTATTTAGTAGTAAAAGATGAAAGTTACACAAGACAGACTAACTCAATTTGACAGTCTATCGAAGGTTCTTGGCTTGATTATTTTTAAGTAGGTACTACCTAAATGTTTGTGATATCCTAATCCTTTCTCAGACTACCTATACCGACATCAGGTAAAACATGCATACCTAAAACACATAATTGTAAATGTTACGTCTGTAAAGGTTGAGTTACGTCTGTCATCATTCCACATCGCCGGAGTATAATTCATAAAATGCCAAAAGGTAAAAGGAATATTTTTGTACGTTTGTATTAGGTCTGTTTTATTATTCAGAGCTTTTGGACCGAAATGTTGACATACCTATAAAATGTACCGAGTAGGTAACGCCGACGAAAACGGTTAGCATTTGCATCTACGTAATGAGATGATTTCGTTACGTTCGTTGCGTTCAGTCTTCACTAGACGCTGTAATATCACACCGTCACTCACACTAGATGGGTGAAGCGGCCACTCGGAAGGTGCAGTGCCCAGTGCCTGGGACATTATTTAGGGTGGCATTGATAGTCATCATCTCAAGCTCGAGCTCAAGTAGGTGAACTCAGAAAACAAAATAACTGACTTGAGACTAGGGTTTGCAAATATTCTAACATCTTTGGTTTTCGAATATTCGAATATTTTTCGGGTATTATTCGAATATTCGAACATTATTCGAATAATAAAAAAAAAGTGAAAGCTGTTGTACAGGGTGTGCCAAAAATAGTGTCCAGCGGAAGTCCATAGATAGAGCATCCCTAGGGGAACCCGAATCACCACCGTTCATATTCCGTATATTCAGTGATTTTTTTATTTTTTTGTCCGAATCAACAAAAATAAAATAAACGACCGAAATTACATTTCTCCGAATCCTAGTCTTTCAACTTACTTTGATCGCTAATTACTCGATCGATTTATTGTTGGGTATTTTTTACAGTTTTTTTTAAATATATTTCTTTGCTTCAGTAGCGTATAAATAATTACCCCTGAGTTGGATGTCACTTTACAAAACAACACCTTGTAGGTCTTGGTTTCTGTTCAGATATTGCTCAACTATGTTCGCTATAACTATCATAGTCAGTAGATGCAGCGCAGGAAATACAGCGGAGACAGCAGAGGAAACTTCCTCTGCTGTCTCCGCTGTATTTTGTGCAGATTCTTTACATTCTTCTTCTTGCTTATCTTGATTATCCATCACTGGAGATTAGATACCATGCGCGAAACATTATTGATGGTATGAAGGCACTGGTCGACACATAGTACACATCACGCTTGCCCAGTAACTATTTCCTCTTCCAGAGAATTGGTCGAATATTCGAACATCGCAGATTTATATTCGACCTGTTTTATTATTCGAATTATTAGAATTATTCGAATATTCGAATGCAAGCCCTACTTGAGACCTTGTCTAATATCAACCTCAAGCTCAAGATAGTGTATTAATAAGCTGACAGCTACTCAAGCTTGACTAATGCCAAGGCTATTGACATTAGCTTTTTTGTTTTCTGAGATCACGTACTTGAGTTCAAGCTTGAGTAGACGACTATTAATGCCACCCTTAGATGGAGTGGGCGTGCCCGGCACTTACACCATCCTGTCAGCTTTGTCGGCCTAGCTCACAGGAAAGACAAGTTGTATGTAACTGCAGCAAACAATATTGCTCTATACGATAAAAGGTTGTCTAGAAGAGAACGCTTTTACCGTCCTTTGTAGGTCTATACGTCTATGAAAAGAAAACAAACTTTCACGACTTTTGAATAGGTTTATATCCCCACTGTAAAACCTATTGTTAAAACTTTACCAAGCAGTATAGGAAAAACGTTGAAACTTTACCAAGAAGTATAGTATGTGCGTCATCGATACAAAAGTAATTATTGGCAAAGTACCTAAGTAAATAATAGCCCACATTATTGACAATTTCAAACTTTAGTTGAAACTATTTATGTAAGTAGGTTATTTACCCTATTAACAAGTTTCGGCTCGAACAATGTCCAATTGGGTATAAATAATAAGTTCTCGGTAAAAGCGTGTCTCTATATCTACATAGTCATGAAACAAAGTCGCTTCTAATCTTTTTTAAATAGAATAAGAATATTCTTTGTTGTTCTAGAAAAACATTAAAGGGCCAGACAGCATTAATAAATCGTAATTG
The DNA here is from genome assembly GCA_949319315.1 of Zelleria hepariella. Lineage (NCBI taxonomy): Eukaryota > Metazoa > Arthropoda > Insecta > Lepidoptera > Yponomeutidae > Zelleria > Zelleria hepariella. The sequence continues at coordinate 8,764,872 of OX439395.1, forward strand.
AAGCCTACAACTTAGCCTATCAAGGCACCATTGGGTTGCGTTACAGACTCAGGCCCCTCAACCGCGCGACGGATCTTGATGCTATTTTCAGGGCCCTTAGCTTGTAACGCAATGGCGTCCCGGCAGAAGGACAAAACCGGGCTCTCCTCGTTTTTCTCCTACAACCAGAGAACTAATCCTCTAGAATTAGAATCAAAATATCCTTTGCTGTACTACAAAAACATTAAAAGTACAGACGGCGTTAGCAAATCGTAATTGAAGTCGTCACCTGACAGCCCATTTTGGCACCATTGTGTTACAGGCTAAGGGCCCAGCTCTTCATTCTTGTCTATTTCTCGCTCAACAAAACAGTTCTTCAACGCTGGCTGATGTTTCTGAGCCACGACTTTCTTCTTTTAACCGACTTCAAAAAAGGAAGAGGCTCAATTCGACCCGTAATGTATGGATAATATACTAACCTTTATGGTGCTTTTTACTTTATCTACGTGTTGTTCTCCGTCATCTTTGTGCATTGCTTTGAGACAATGTATTTTTTTTAAGTTTGCTACCTCTGAACTTATTACAGGGTATATGTACTTCCCGTGTAGTCCTATACAAAATGGTGAAGTTCTGATGAAGAACTTCGGAGATGTAGATCGGAACTCTTCAAAGGACAGCAGCAGACCATTTCACCAGTGACGTCAGTTTTTATTTTTTCAAATTTTATCAACACGCCTCTTTTATATCCTGTTAAAAGCAACATCGAAGTCAGAACATCCTTTAGTTGGATGGAACTCGCTTAAAAAGGTACTAATTAAGTTCTTCGAAGATCGAAGTCGCGTGGGCCCATTCCTCGAAATGTAGAGAGCGTACCTGTCAAGCAACTTTGTTCTTTAACTCATGAATAATAAAGTACTTTGTACTGTACACGAAGCTATCGCGAGTCAATGCAAATGGGGAAAATATTTATTGCCTCGGTAAAGGGTACGAGTTTATTTCAATTGATAATGTTAATCAAAAGTCGATTTTATACGTCTACGGAGTTGCTGTATGTAAATTAAACAGCCACGCTTTGACTTTGTCTTATTTATGGCATCGTTTCACAAGTTTAATAACTGTTTTTAGTTTATTTTCGTATATTTAATGTCTGGAATGATTTTACAGAGTTTTTCAGAAAGTTTCTGTGACACTGAAAGGGTTCGCTTAAGTCCGATATAAGCCACTTTTACTATGGGACCAAGTGCGAAATCATATTCATCTTAACAATTAACCTAGAAATTCCTAGGCTTGCACGACAAAAAAAAATTTAAAGTTGAAAAAATCTAACTTTCAACCGCGACAGGGCCAAAAAATATTTTTCCCAGACTCAGCGAAGTCTATCAGCCTACCAACTCCCAGCCTTGCACAAAAAAATATCTCGATTGATCACCAGCTCTCTACCTATTTGGCAACAGACCTTCTCTCAGACACAATTAATCACTTCATCCAATAGAATCAACAGCTTTCACAAAGGACCAAAAGGGGTATTATTAAAAGAATTAAATATCCGAAAGGAAGAGTCAATTAAAAGAAAGAATTAATTAAGGGAAAATCCTTCTAGAGCATTTCATTATAAATTGACGGGCGAGAGTTATTCGCCGAGCTTTTTTTTTCGACAAGTGCCAATCTTGTCTTGGCCTAAAAGTCTTATGCTAGCTGTAACTGGCTGTAAATAATAAAAAACTTAGCTCTTTGCATCTATGTAATGTATAAGATGATTTAATTTTATGCAGCGTCCAGTGGTACCTTCACTCCCACTAGATGGGTGGAACGACCACTTGGACGGTGAGGTGCTTCGGACATGTTTAGATTTGTTTTTTTGGCAGAGTAGATACTAACTATGGGCTACTAACGATAAAATTGTTTTGGCAGTCGGTTTTTAGTTTTAATCTTCTGCTTCATTTTCAAATACTAAGCATGTTCGTTTGTTTATAAATGTAATAATTCCCTATTGTTGTACCTCGATTCTCGGCCCATTGTATCTTACGACCTCAAATCACTAACCTCGAACCTCTAACGAGCTCTGTATCTTTATGAAACACAATAAGGTCGGAGCGAGAGCATAATAATCATCCTTATGTATATAGTAATAAGTATTTGGAAATAATAAGACGTGCCTTAAGCTATCATTTTGACATCGACGTAAACATAGAGGGATCGAATTATTTTAGGTACAAGGTGATACTGCAGGCTAAACAATCCTGGTCCTTTATTCATCATGTCAATACAAATAACTTTTATAATGCAACAAAAAAAAAACTCATACACTACTCGGGAATAATTTAGAATTTAATTATTTTGTGCACCAAATACTTAATTAAATTCTGTTGACATTTATTTTAGTTTCGAACTTCCCCATGCTGACCCATCTCCACGCGCCACCCTGTATATTAATGAGTAGAAATAAACGTAACAGTGTATAAAATATTCTTCAATGTTTGGCTTACGCATTTGAAAACACCATGTAGTTCGTGTGTCAACCAATTTGTTACGTTGCTATGACTGTACACAGTCAACAGTCAATTTGTCAAATACCCAATAAGGTTGCTTTAGTAGTCACTGCGTCGGTTAAGGTCCTCAGAATTATTTCATCAGTTTTTTGGTGTTGCTCGTATTTGCTTATTTTTTCGTCTGATTAAACTTTAACTTTACAATGCGGATTTTTTCAGGCATCAAAAATAGCACGAATAACTGTCAAAATCAGTCTATTAATCTGTGGTTTCCATACAAATCACAGATTTAGTAAAGTTGCGCGATTTAGTAAGAATCGCTGTCAAATTTGACACTTGGAAAAATCCGTATTGCTATGTAAGTACTAAGCCTGCTTGTATATCAATTCAATACTGTAGTGTAGATACGAATGCGAGGGAAAAATTCTAGCCTGGAAAAATCGATAGTGACTCCTTAGTTACGTTCTAGGTAACTGTAAAAAAATGCAAAAAAGACAAAGAAGTTTTATCCACTAGGGCCAAAACTGGGACAGCTACCGTACTCTGTGTCCACTGAGTTATGAATGCATGAGATGTAGATTAAATTGTTGTGGCTCGTCCGCCTATTGTTTCGTGTGTAATCGTCATTAGAATGGTAAAACCGAGTGGAACGTTAGAACATGCTCTTTTGTTTACTTATGTTATTTATTTCCAGCTACACAATGTAGTTTTTCGAAAATATAACAAGCATATCGGAACATTTTAAAGCGCGAAATGCAGATATTGCATGCTTTGTTTGGGACTACCTTACTACGGGTATTTTGTAGTATTTTCTTTAAACGGTTTTTAGAATCCCCAAAAATATTATGGGCGGTAGAGTCTACCATTTCACGTTTTCCAAATAAACTAACGTAGTTTAGCTGTCTGGTAGATACATAGTGCCAAGATGATTAGGGTAGGAAAATGTATGTAAAGTATTAAGGCCGGGTTTCTGAACTGAGAATTTAACTAAGTAAATACTTAACTATAGTTCTGCCACGTTATTTTGTGAGAAATCCGCAGAGGCAGAACGATATTTAAGTACTTGCTTAGCGAATTTCTCAAATCAGAAACCGGCAGTAAGAGACATAACTTACGTAAAGCCTCAATAAAAAACGACGTGTGTATTAAAAAAAAATCTCACTTGGTCGGTAAAACTTTTTATTTATTAAGTAATCTTATTATTATTTCTTACAGTATCTGCCGCCTAGATCGATTTTGGTAGTAAGTGTATCCCTGCTAGATTGGCTGGAGTGGCAGCGAAGGCTTAGAAATAGGGTTCAGCACGGAACCCTGAAAAGGCGTGCTATTTTGCCATCCAATATGTTCAGTTAAAAGGCGCAGTCCCTGCCGAAGTAAAGAACCTAAGGCAGGAAGGGAAACGTCTACCGCACGCGTCGCCTGCTGGAGGCTGTCGGCTGTCGTGACGTCACTAAACTAACAATTTATGCATGGCCCCTAATGGGTTGCTCCATCAGGCTTTGTTTGCGAACCTTTCTATGAAATTTTATTCGGTAATGGCGCGTCTCGCTCGCGTTTCATATTGCAAATATTTCCCCCTTGCTTTGGGTAAACTTGAACTGTTTTTTTTTTTGCTTTTTTGCCGGCTTGGCTAGAGCGCGATTCTTGGAGGCACTTTCGTTTAGTAAGCAAATAATACCTGGAAAATTTTGCTTTTGCTTACTCCTTCAGAGATATGAGTTTAGTGGTTTTTTTACAAAAAGTCCATGACAAACGTTGTGTTACACCTTAATTAAGCAATCTAAACCAGTTTTTTTATTTTTATTGGACAGAAAGTATTTTTTTTATTAGTGTACATAATGACCTCCTAATGTTTGACAGGGCTTTTTTGTAACACCCTGCAGAAAGGCTGAAGAGGGCATTTACCTGGGCCCAGGTTTCCCTTCACCGATAGTTTTGCTGCTCAGAATTTATTCACAGAATAAAATATGTAAGGAACTTTATATGCCACCACCGGAAACCATTGCTCAGTTACGTGACGTAAAAATATATGTGAAAAATATGCAGGGATAAAACACGACTAGACAAAGTGTCGGAAGAGGAAGAGCTATTTATCTAAAAATATGTAAAAGTATCTGGAAATCCTCTACCTGTCTGCGACGAGAAATATGAATAACTGTAGGTAAATATGTATGTATGTACAGTGGGCTACTGGAGATATATCCCTTTTTAAGAAAAACTTAAATCTTTTCGTTATCCATCTTTGTAAATAATACCTTATTGGCGTCGTCACAATTTTTCTGTTTGAAAAAATGGTCTTTTTTGATGATTTACGTCAACGGAAGACGTGCCAAACAAAATAAAGATTTAATATAACCGTGTGTGATTTTTTTTAAAATACAAAATAATATATTTCTTTGATACTGTCAAGTTTCCTATTGTACAATCCACGCCGCCGTCTGCACTGCGAGCACCAAGCGAGCACAATAGGCGGCGGCAGCGGCAGTGGCGAAGGGAAATGGTTCGAAATTCGAAAACATCTCGGAATGCGTGCAAAGGCGTTTTCTTCTTTTTGCCGCCGTTATCGGGTTCAAGTTGTCAGTTCGGAAGCGTCGAGGTGGTCGCGCGGAACGCAATATTCGAACGTGCAGGGGCTCCTTGGAGCGCGAGATATTTTAACTGTCTCGAACTCGAACATTTCTAAACTGTGAATGGAATTTTCTTAATTATTTAACTGCCCTGCCAGCCAGTGGCATCGATGCACCATTGTCTTTTGGAAATCAATGGATTAAATTCCGAAGGCCAAAAGGATGAATTAAAGTTGGTGACAGTAGCTTTTGTTTTTTATTCCGACGCAATAACGTTGGCTTTTGTTTGAATAGTTTTTTACATATTTTGAGACACTATCTACAAAACAGGAATTTCTTAATTATCGACCGTTTCAAATTTAAAAGAGTGATGCATTTTAATGCTCGGTCGGATCGAATTAAACCCGACTTTAAGTTCGATAAATCGTCCCAAATAAAAGGCTATTAAAATGTAAAGTAGGTACCTATCCCATTTTTCCCTCATAATGGGTAAACTTTCTAGATAATTTATCGTTGTTTTTTCCTCTTATCAATTAGAGGGTCCAAGCTTGGTGGGTCATTAGGTCACGAGCATAAATTTATTATTAGAGCAGTGGTTAGCAACTGTTGGTTCGCGGACCACAGGTTGTGAGAGCTTTGAAAGTCGAGATTCTGCAGGACATAACGGTAGTCGCCAATAAAATTAAATGTAGATTTTGAAATTTGAGGGTGATGGTATGAAAACTGCTGTAGTGTGTGTGTTTACTGTTAAAAAAACTGGTCAAATGCGAGTTGGGCTGGCGCACCGAGGGTTCCGTACAAATTCTTGTATGACAAATAAGTCTTCTCATGCAGACAGACAGGGTCTTGACTCTTGACAGACATACAGACAGACAGACAACGAAGTGATCCTATAATGGTTCCGTTTTCTCTTTTGGGGTACGGAACACTACATTTCTTTTTTGGTATTGTGCACATAGTTTCAAGTCCTGTCCCGAGTGAATCTTTTCAACTTATTATAAATGTTTAAAATGTGTACATAATTAATGAACAAATCATTCCGTTTTTTTTTCTCATGAATCTTGTGATCCCTCCTTACAACTAAATCGAAGTTGTGCGTGATCGAAAAAAGGTTGGGATCCACTGTGTTAGCGGGACGGCACGTGCCGCGTCAGCTTGCGACCGACTTCTTTTGGACAAATGAAACATTTTCGCGGGAAAATGAAACACCAAATGTGCGGTGTGGAGGGAAACCTTTATAGGCCTACCGGCTGAGGCTCTATGGCAAACAACACTCGGCCTCCAATTCAGACGATTCATTTTCGACTTTAGATTTTGCCAGCTAAGGGTTAAGGCTCGGTGTAAGGCTAACTAGCGCCACCAATGTTAAAAAAATAATATCGGCCTTCAGAAGAAGTTTCTGAAAAAAACCTAAGATGAGCCTATGCGCCATGCTTTTCTAGATTATGACAAAAAAGATATGATTTTTTTAACATTGGTGGCGCTAGTTAGCCTTATACCGAGCCTTAAGGCAGATGACAACTTTTTTGTATCACAACTTACGACAATTATCTTCTTACATAGGGAATTTTAACGCAACTAACAAATCATCGTTCCGTCATCTACATAGGGACCGGACAACTAAGGCCTTTGCATCTACGTAATGAGATGATTTATACAGCGTCCAGTGGCACCTTCACTCACACTAGATAGGTGAAGAGACCACTCGGCGCTGCAGTGCCTGGGACATTGTTTTAGATGGAGTAGGCTTGCCCAGCACCTATACCATCCTGACAGCTTAATCGACCAAGCCCACAGGAAAGACAGGTCAATACGTGTGGAGCCAACTGAGCCGCGGGTTTCCTCACGATGTTTTCCTTCACCGTTAGCGAGTGGTATTGCTACTACAAATTCACAAATGTACGTAACTTTGAAATTAAACAAAGTAGGAAGCGGTGGTGGTCTAGAAGCGGTGGTGGTCTAGTGGGTAGAACAGTGGACTCTGAAGCAAGAGGTACCCGGTTCGATTCCCAGTGCGGGCAGGGACCGGACATAAGGGGCTATATGACTGTATATACAGTCCATCTAAAACAATGTCCCAGGCACTGCAGCGCCGAGTGGTTTCTTCACCCATCTAGTGTGAGTGTAGGTGCCAATGGACGGTGTATAAATAATCTCATCTCATCTCATACAGTTTGCTAGGATACCCCATTTTATTTGATTGAAGCCGTTATGCCCCGCGTAATAAGAGCTACATTGTCCTGTGTCGCTAAACGTACCTGCACTGAAGGCAAGCGCCGTGCAAACATCAGGTTTTTCAAATATGTCCTAAAAAAACTTTGAGGGGTTTCACTGCAAAATCAGCGTAGAGTATGATTGCAAAAGAGACAAGGCAAGCCCGCCTATTACGGCGAATTCTGAGCCAACATCCCTGATGGACAGACATGCGGACATTCTGGTAGCAGACAATTAGATTCCGCCGGGGTCGGTCTGGATTGTTCCAGACATCTACAATCCCTTGAGATCGAGGCCTATTGTGTGTCAAGCTAGCCGCCTGATCGACAGACTTGGGCTAGATTGCCTAACATCTATCGCAATACCTTTCAGGTGGGGCCTCGATGGCTTTAGAATTGCCAATTGCTTTGGAAATCTCGATTAGGTCTGAACGATTTACTGTCAACTGACAGTTAAAAGCTGAATTTAAAGCACTTCATAGATGAAACTTACAGGCGTGGCCATAGAAGAAGCGGGACATGACTGTCAAAATTAATCTGTGCTAAGCAAGATTTCACAGCCATGGCCATATAAGCGCCATCAATGAAGTGCTTTATTTTGTGCTTTTAAACGGGCTATTGAAGGTTATTTATCGAATGAATCACTCAATATCCTTAAAATACGAGCTGCAATCCCGATAACTGCTAGTTTGAAGTTTGTCAATGTACACACGACAGCACGTAGACGCTTAGACGCTAGCACTGGGGCCTAAGCCTGTAACACAATGGAGTATCAATGGCGTCCTAGGTAGAAGGACAAAACCGGAATTTTTTCGTTGTTCTCTTACTACCAGCGAACTACTCCTCTGGAATTAGACTCATAATATTCTTTGCTGTACTACAATAACATTAAAAGCACCGACACTGGACTGACAGCATTAATAAATCGTAATTAAAACCGTCAACCGGAAGCCCATTTTGGCACCATTGTGTTACAGGCTAAGGGCCCAGTAGGTACTCGCTACAAAGTTATAAAAAAAGTTATCTCTGGGTTAATATTGTATTATGTCTTTTGTGTTTGTTAATTGTGTGTTCTGTTGGTGTGCCAAATAAACTAAAACTAAACTTTATAACGGCTATGAAAGCTCGATGTCCACACATAGCGGGCTCTACATATTATATTCGATAGCTACCTAGACGCAAAACGTAAATAACAGTGTCGAAGCTTGAAAATTACAGTAGCTTCATACAAAAACAGTAAAAATGTCCAATAAATAAGGTGTCTGTAGAAAATAAAAATAAAACGTTTCAGTAAACGACATGAAATTACAGTGAATGTACTGTACACACGACAGCACGTCAGACTGTACACTTTTGTAGTAAAGTAGCCCGTAACGTAACCGAGTAGAGTGCTAGCGTGTAAAGGTCGACGTGCTGTCGTGTGTACAATACTGATACCCTCCGATGCGATGGTGATTGGGATTGGGAATCGGGTCGACAGGTCGATTAGCCTCCAGTCTCTAGATTGCGGAAAATCTATCCCTTTGTCTGGGAGAAAGGGCTTTTGTCTATCCTAACAAATAATAATAATAATTCATTTATTCAGGCCATTTTAATTTAAGCAGTTGTGTCCCCAGATCCATAGGCTACGAGTATGTCTAATCTCTAGCAGGTTATTAACAGGTTAATTAAAACAAAAACTAAAACTCGAGATCGTTAGCCAATATACAGGGTGGCTCATATAAATAGGGTTTTTTTTGTAGAGGGCAACGCAACTGATCGTTTAGGAGAAACGTAATGTTCTACCCAAATGTAGGTATAGTTTAGGAGCTACGATTTTTTTAGTAAGTTCATGAATTTCTCCAATTTTGCCCACAAAATCCACCATGGAGTTAAAACTATTTGATCGAATCGAATTAAATTTGGCATAAGAGTAGCTAAGTGGTCAGCAGTTCTTGGAATTCGTTTTAGATCTCAATTCATCCTACATTTATTTTGACAGCCATTTTACATCAAACTCTTTGTCTATAGACGTACGATCTGGGGCCCAACAGGTGATCCTGCGAGTTTCGGAGAATACATCCCTACCTTTAGTTGGAGAGCTGGTGACCAATCGAGATATTTTTTCGTACAAGGCTGGGAGTTAGTAGGCTGATAGAGTAGACTTCGCTGAGTCTGGGAAAAATATTTTTTTGGTCCGGTCGCGGTTGAAAGTTAGATTTTTTCGACTTTGAAAGTTTAAATGTATGGGTTGAGTCATTTCTTTTTTGTCTACAAGGCTGGGAGTTTTTAGGCTGCCTTTTTAGTCTCCGCTGATCACGAAATCACTATTTATTACTAGCCAAACGCGGTAGAAATATTGTTTTTTATAACCTAGAAAGTGTGAATTTTTGGGTTATAAAAATCAAACTTTCAACCACGCTTGGCCAAAAAAACAAATATTTTCTTGTTCAACGGAGTCTCAACAACTAACCTAGAAGTTTCTAGCCTTGTACGACAAAAAAAATATACTGAACCCATACATTTAAACTTTCAAAGTCGAAAAAATCTAACTTTCAACCGCGACCGTGCCAAAAAAATATTTTTCCCAGAATCAGCGAAGTCTACTCTATCAGCCTACCAACTCCTAGCCTTGTACGAAAAAATATCTCGATTGGTCACCAGCTCTCTAACTACTTTGTTAGTGACGTTGTTGGCCTAAATTGAAAAGGGTCCAGGGTTGTTTTGGTAACTAGGTTTTAACATGAGTACTAGATTCTCGATAAAAGAGAAACTTTTCCATTAATTTTGCTCTACATAAATAAAAAAAAAAACAGTTGCGGGGACGCATTTCAAAAAGTCTACAAAAAACACTACGGTCAAAAAGTTTTTGCGTTACTATGTAACGTATGAGATATTGTGCATCTTTCAAAACATCTCGTTGAATTCAAAAGAAAAGTAGTTACCTACAGTGCGTTTCACAAAAGAATTCCCCTGGGTTGAACAAAAATAGACCCTATTACGTTGCAATAAGAGTTTCGTCAAGGGAAATCTTTCGTGAAACGCACTATACCATCGATCTATACCTTTGTACGTGTATGAAAATCACAGAACCTAGAAAAATATCTGTTCTGTGCTGAAAATTGCGGGGATCAACCTTTTTTATTCATCGTCAATGTAAAAAAGAAATAAAAAGTGTCCAGCGTGCCTATAGATATATTCTATATAGGTTCAGTTTCGAGAGAAAAATTAACACATGCTTAACCCATATATGCCCAGGGGGTAATTAACGACCCATCACAACCTGGCCGACTTTAATGCATCGCAATAATAAACTATAAAGATTTTTCTTATTTCTACAAATTCTTTTTATCGTCAAGGAATCTATCTAGACACACAACCAGTTAATTACTGAAAAAACGTTGTATTTCGAACAATCGTCGCTACAGTAAAGTTACGATTATTTTTTTCGCCAAAAAGTTGACACCCACGCGCAAGAACATATAAATATATCTTTTTCTGTTGGATGTTTGGTTGTTTTGTTGGTGGATTTATGTTACTGAATTATTCCTCTATAACAACTAATAATGCTTTTTATAATCAATGTCGATTTAGTTGCCGAAATTGATACGTATATTTTGTTGGGTCGTTAACGACCCCGTGGGCAAATACCAGGACTAATATATTTGTATGGATTTTTTTAAAGTCTTTTCTTGCGCTCATTATACTTGAGATTCTCAATTTTATCTAGATTATCTATCATGGGAACGTTTAGGGCATATATATTTTTAGCAATCAACCTTTTATTTGTGTTTTATATCTTATAGTGATAGTGGTGACAAAGACGATTTTGATGTCTACCGATTGAAAAGGTATCAGTTTTTAGCTCCAGCTGAGCTGGTATTTTCTTATCAACATGATGACTACAAGGCTGCAAGGGCTGACTGATGATGATCTTGCCCCAGCTTCCATCGCCACTTGTCAAAAAGACCATCAAAGAGGTTTCGACGGGCAAGAAACAAAAGTTCTAGTTCTCTGTAATGAAGACTCACTCTTTGAGTACCAGCAGCCTAGGATCAGCATACTGGAATCAGCACCCTGGATGTGATTGAGGTTTCATGATTATATTACTTTAGCAAGGCCTTGAAGACAGAGCAATACCGAAGCCATTGATTGAGATCCGACTACGACATTGCGTCAAGCTTGATAGGACCGCAAGGCGAAGAGTGGTTGAGAGCGGCAAAATAGGCTAATCTACGGAGCTTGAAGATGAGCTATGACTTTAGGTCTGTCGTATCACTTGAAAGCTTGTCATCATCTTGATAACGAAAAACTACCAGCTGAGCTGTAGCTTGTCGGTTCATTCTGTGGACATCATATCCACCCTTTCCACCAGAATTACCATCAGATAAAACCACTCAACAAGGTTGATTACTAAAGACATCCATGCTCTGAATGTTCCCATGATAGAAAAACTTGAAAAAGTTGAGAATCTCAAGTATAGTAAACGCGAGAGAATACTTGATAAAAAATCCATACAAAAATATTAGTCATGGTATTTGCCCACAGGGTCGTTAACGACCCACTGAAAAAAACATACTTGCGGGTTTGAAAACTGAAACTTTTTCTGACACAAGTGATCGATAATAACTAACATATCCAAAAATTATTAAAATCGGAGACCTAAAAAGTTCTGGGCATATATGGGTTAAGGCGCGGTGCACAGTGAATTAGCCCGCGCGCAAAGAAAAATGCATAAAATCGATTCCTGTATCAAATACACTAAACAAATCGAAAATGTTCTCATATCAAACACTAGAATTAGGTGAGAGCTATCTAACATATCAAACACTAGAATTAGGTGAGAGCTATCTAACACAGCCAGTTTCATGTTGCTATCCATAACAGTGCGACATATTTTTGCAAAAAAAAGTGCACCGCCTATTTTTCATTTACAGCAAAAATATTTTTAAAACGTTTATGAATGTCAACACGAAACTGGCTGTGTTAGATAGCTCTCACCTAATTCTGGTGTTTGATATGTAAAAATTTTCGATTTTTTTTAGTGTATTTGATACAGGAATCGATTTTGTGCATTTTTCCTTGCGCGCGGGCTATTCACTATGCCCGGCGCCTTAAGGGTCCGTATAAGGCTAACTAGCGCCACCAATGTTGAAAAAATCATATCTTCCTTTAGAAGAAGTTTCTCGAAAAATCCTAAGATGAGCCTATGCGCTATGCTTTTCTAGATTTTTAAGTGTAGATTCCCTCTTCGAAATTTACTTTTAAGCTAAAAAATTTTCGATAACCGCCAAAAACGGCCGTTTTTGGCGGTTATCGAAAATTTTTTAGCTTAAGACTAGGAATTGAGTTGGGTACCCACACTTAAAAATCTAGAAAAGCATGGCGCATGAGCTCATCTTAGGATTTTGTCAGAAACTTCTTCTGAAGCGAGATATGATTTTTTCAACATTGGTGGCGCTAGTTAGCCTTATACGGACCCTTAAGGCTTTATTAAAGCCAAGTTTTGGTAAAAGCCCGTTGTAGGCCGTAACGCAAAACGTTACCTATTCAGTTATGTAGAAGAGGTAATCTTAACCACATTAGAGGCCCTGGCTCGGAGTGAGATAAGGTGATTTCCTTCACAAAATACATTAAGAACCTTCCTTGTATCTTGTACTGCTCAGGTGGGGGCGTGTAAAATGATCAAAGGAGCAACTGCCTTGAGGAACGAGCAAGAAATAATTATACTATTAAATAAATAAGGTTTATACTGCATGTACTTGTTTTACTTGTGCTAAGGATGCCATAGTAATAATTTCTTTAATAGGTAGTTTAAGACCTTACGTAACATGGAGGCTTTTAGTGGAGGTTTCCATCACACGTACCTAAACACCGACAATGAGCTAGATAAATAAACGTAGAAAACTATATTTTATTCAAATATGACACATGGGGCCCAGACCGGCGACTAATCGACGCATCGGGAGACCAGAGGGCTGGCGCGTTCCTCGGCCAGAGAATAAGCCTTGCCATCCAAAGAGGCATTATCTAAAAATTCCAATTAACCTCCGAGCGTCAAAATACTCGAAAATAGCTCTTATTGAAATGAACAATCTTTTTTTTCACATTCAAAAACGGTTATTTTTACGGTTGATATTTTAGATAATACAGGGCCTGGGCTCATTGCCGCGGGACAGCGATCTGCGGGGGTAGCATGACTTTTATCTATTAAATATCCGCCTCGATAAAAGTCATACTACGGGGACTGGGCAGGTCTTTTACCTGTATAGTTTATCTAGTCTAGTTCATAGCTTAGTTTAAATTTAATTAATTCGCTTTTAATCTTATTTTATTTATTTATTTCAAATGTGTTAATTAATAAATAGGTACTTTCTTGTTCGTAAAATATCACCTTAACAAATATAGAAAGAACTCTGCCACTCCCGTTCATTAAGATCCATGTAGGTCGACGATGTAGGTCCATATACTAGTGAAGAAAAGAAAGAAAAAGTACTTACTTACTTTTAGTCTTGGCTGGCAGGACCGTAAAATAGGAGGGTGAATCAAATTAGGAAAATTATGAAACGTTTTTTCCACCATTTTCTCTTTGCAAATGACGGTTCATTAATTGTCTGAAACGTAATTAACGCGAAAATAAACAGTGAGCTCATTGATGTCGGGGAATCTCATTTACTTATTGTGGAAAAATATTTTAAAATAAGATTATTGTCTGAACAAACAATTTTCATAAAATGGGAGTGATATTTTTATGACACTCCTGTATATTACCTACGTCTGTACTCAATCTACCGATTAATCTCATGCCACATAACAGATAACAGACATGTTAATCTCATGCCCTTGCAGAAATCAATGAAATTGATGACAATGACTTCTCTACAATTATGTACACACGACAGTACATCAGAGCGTACACTTTTGTTGTAAAGTCGCCCGTAACGTAACCGAGTAGGGTGTTAGGGTGTTGTTAACCGAGTTGTCGTTCTGTCTTGTGTACAAAACTCAAAGCTAATATAAAACTATTTATAAATGTGCAAAGTATGTATACATGAGCTTTAAAATTAAACATTATGGTCTTGAAATCGAAAATGTTAATACTTGCCGATGAAGTTACCAATGGTTTTTATTGCACCTGTTTAACATACCGGTCGGTCTCGTGAGCTGATTATCTTGAAAACCAAGAAAGCAGTTACGCCTTTAGACATGATCTTTATGTAGGCACTGAGTTTCGATTCGAATCGTACGTTTTTATGATTATTGCATGAGGTCAGCATTTAATCGAGCGAAAGCCTCGTTTTTGTTTTTTTTTTATCAGTAAAGTAGTACTGGCCGCTACGGCAAGGAATTTTATGAAAAACAAAAAAGCTTTGTTTTCTGGTAAGGAACCATGATGGCATACATTCACATTCAACTGTGCTATGATGAAATAGATACTCTAGCTTGCATGTAAGTAGAGTCAAGTAACAGTAAGTACCTGCCTGTACCTAAAGGAAAATTAACCATCTGCCCAGGCAGATTGATGCGAGGTTCGAAAGATCTTAAAAGTTTCATCGAATAATTCATTTGTATCTACTGTAGCAGCCTTACTGATACAGATTTTTATTAATTGAATAAGCGGTGAATAAGAAAAATATAATGCCAGAATTGACAGATCGGATGTAGGTATACAGCTGTCATAACAAGAGCTACGTTTCTATGAAAACTTGCATAAAACAGTCTATTAAACAGCGTGGTTATGGATTCATTATTACTGAAGCTGTAGACTCTAGGACTCTAAAATCACATCAGTATTGGAACCTACATTTTTAGTGGATTTCGTCACCCGTTTAAGCATTTCTTAAGGCCAAATCAATGCGCGGTTCCTAATAATTCATACTAACGGCATTATTAAGCTTGCTGTCCTATAAATTATTCCGCGGTGGCATTTGGATGCAAACCCTAAGCCGGTGTAACCCAGATTTATAAAGGGAATTAACTCATTGTATTCTCTCGCTTTGTTTGTTTGTTTACGTTCACAGATACGCGCGAGAGGTGTAAGCTTTATTAAAAGGTGCGTGTACAACTTATGACAAAAGGACATAATTTTATTTTAAAGTTGATTAACATTATTTTTATTTATCATCCTAAAATAGTTTTTATTTCTAATTAAACGAAATAAAAAAATACACACGTTATTATGACTGTGAAAATTGTGTATTTTTCTTGCGAGTATGTATTTCTTATACATTTTGCTCCTACCAGTGCAAAAAAGCAATTTAACAATGAGCAAAACGTCACAGAGCATATAAGCGTATTTGCTGAGTGTTTTATTTACTTCAGTAATTCTCAACATTACGTTTTACGAGTATGTCCCGACCAATGGCAAAAAGTAGAGATCAAAGGATGTGGCCTTATGTGGGCAAGTACCCTATTCCATCTGAAACTGTGTGTGAAGGCGTCGCGCAGTAGATTCTGAAAAGACCTTAGTTTTCCATTCGCACCGATATGACGCGTTTGCTTTCATCAAACTGTTTCCAAACACTTGCAACCCTTTTTGGCAGTAAAGTATGCACAAGTAACTTTGCAGTATGTCAAGAATCGATTGCGCGAAAAAGGGTAAGCACAGAAATGGGACATGTCAAGTGGACGTTTGCCTCGAGGCGTCGACGACTGGTAGTCAAAGCAACGTCTGGTTTTTAGGGCTGTGGAAATATAAAACAAAAATAGATATTTTCAAGCCTATGGGTTACCCTTGACGCTATGCGAAGTTTTATAATTAATTCCTCTTTGAATTCGCACAGTCATGCTTTGATTTTATATACTTTGAAATGTTTATTCAAAGGTAAGACTATTGTGTTTTTTTTAGGCTATAGTGTAAAATATAAATATATAATGCGTCGTAATAAGCGAGGGATTAAATTTTGTCAATTGCGCCATATTGAAATAAAATGCTTGGATGACAAATTACGCCACGTGATGTGAAATTGTACAAGATTTACTGTCACATTGAAACTGTAATTTTAATTATATTTCTTGAACACAGCACAGCCCACTTGATACATTTTCTCGTCTGCACTAATTTCCTCCTCTCACATACCGAATACAAGAAAACTAACTAGGTATGCCTACTTACTTACCCAAAACCTCAAGGGTGACGACTAAATGCATTCCCCATTTTCATAGCCTCTAGAGGCGACAGGTGAGTGTCAACCCTAAGCGGCGGGCTTTAGTTGAAGGAGCTCAGCGACCCTTGTCATATCCCAACGCCTTTTTAACCGACACGACATGCAAAGGAGTAATGTTTTACGCGAATTCGTCTATACAACGCTAAGAATTTTTATTGATGTCGAGATTCTTATAACCGACTAGTTTCGACTTTGTCCGAAAGTGCTAATGATGGAGGTGAGATGAAACTCACGCCATCGCGATCAGCCTCTCACTGCGGGCCTGTAGTGCGGATTTTTCCGTTCGCTGAGTGCAGCGCTTACGAAAATTTAAGCTGTTATTACATTTAGGTACTTTTATTACCACCGAGATAGCCGACTAGCTTTGACCTCGTCCGGAAGCCTTTATTATGGAGGAGAGACAAAAGTCGCACCCTCGTAATCAGCCTCTCACTGCGGGCTCGGAGACGTTGCGCCCGCGGGGAAATTTTAGTTTTTATTCCGTTCGCTTGCGTGCAGTGCTTACGAAAGTTTAAAGCACTACGAAAGCAAAAATGTGGGGATTGTAACTAACTGGGGATTCTTGGAATATGTTCTAGGCAAACAGCCAACATATTATGCCCTAACTAAACGTCTTGAAGCCAGTCAGTTACACAGTTTCCGGGAACTTATAACTTGGTGAAATTAGAGCGACATTATAAGCTAGGTGCGAAGTGCGAACAAGTTAGGAAAGCGGGGCATCATGTGTTTGCCACCACCGTAGTGCGCAGTGCTCTAACTTAGCAATGATAGCTTTTGCCTGCGACTTCGTCCGCGTCTCTTCTTCTTCGTCGTTATGCTCTTGTCAGAGTGTCGTGGTCCACATGTAGTACTATCATGCTATGCTATGCTATTTATCTCAGCCAGAAGTTCCCGGGGATTCATACAGTATTTCCCCACATTATTTTTCGTCCGCGTAGACGTAGATAAATTGAATAATATGTTTTTTTTTCCTTGTTATCGATGTCAAACAAAAGTATCTAGTAACTTTACAATTTAAAGCATATATCTTTTTCTGGCGTATAATAATAAGCTGTCCTCTATTTCCAATTACATTTAAAACTGTCCAGCCGTTTCAGCCTGAAAGAGAAACAAACATTTAAGCTCACCCACAAACTTTCGCGTTATATTGTAAGTGCGATATCATGTAGAGTATTTGTAGAGCTTATATGTATAGAAATGAAGACTATACTAGTTTGAGATAAGATATCCCCTGATTTCTTGTACACGAACGGGTTGTTAATTTATTGTCAACGGCGGTCAATTGCTATTTTGTATGCATTTTGGACGATATGCGATACGATAAATCGTGATGGATGATAAACGTTTTATGTTCCGTTCAAATATTTTGGTTGGATACTGGGAAACACTCTATTTATTTTGTAAAGTTCATATCACACTAAACCCAGCCACTCGTATCATCGCATAGCCAGTAGGTACCCGACCAATCGAACGCATTGCTAAATGAAATAGTTGGAAATTTTCAGCACAGTTAATTTCCAATTTCGATCCTGCTGTAGCGGGCTAATGGAGGCGGTTTAAACGCGTGTCTTACCATGAATTGCTTAATCCATTCACCGAAATCACGTTGGTAGTACTTACCAGGAGCAGAGGTCATAAAGCTATTAGTAAGAGGGTGGCTGTCGTGACTACCACCAGGTTGTAAAGGAAGGATCTAGCGGGTGACCGGAGATCGAAGAGAGTGCTGCACCGACAAGAGTCAAGGTGGTATTCTAGAACGCTACTTAGGCCCGGTTTCTGAGTTGAGACATTCTAAGCAAATGAGTAAGTATCGTCCTGTCTCGGCAGATTTCTCACAAAAGAGCATAACAGAACTATACTTACCCATTTGCTTAGTGAATTTCTCAAATCGGAAACCGGGTCTTAAACACAGTTCAAACTAGAACGCTACTTAAACTCTGTTTAAACTCAGTTCAAACTAGAAAGCTCCTTGAACTCTGTTTAAACTCAGTTTAAGTAGAGTTTAGTAGTGTCGAGGGTCGATAAAACAGAGCATGTTATGATTTGAATATTCCTCCCTTCATATCAAAACATGCCCTGCTTTATCGACAGTCTGAACTCTGTTTAAACTGAGTTTAAGTAGCGTTCTACAGGGTGCACTCTAAGTCGATAGCGGAACTTTAAGTAGGCTATCTACTGATCAATACAAACAACTTGTACTAGGTGGCGAAAAAAATGGAACGAATAAAATATCAGCTGTTCCATACAAAAGGTCGACTCAGTACTGCGCCAAATGTATGAAACAGCTGATATTTTTTTCGCTCAATTTTTTTCGCCACCTTGTCCAAGTGGTTTGTATTGATCAGTAGAAAGCCTGCTTAAAGTTCCGCTATCGACTTAGAGTGCACCCTGTAGAATACCACCCTAAAGGTGCCGGCAGCGACAACTGCAGACTTCGTGAAGCCCGGTGAAATTGTTACTAGTTTGTATGTAATTCTATTGAATTCTATAGTCGCCGGGCTTCACGAAGTCTGCAGTTGGAGCTGCGGTCGAGATCCAACCGGCACCTTTACTCTTAATAAATAGAATGATGATGAACAAGTTAGTAGGTAATTAACATTTCGTCTATAGGTTTCGCTGGTTTTTTATTGATCATGGTAAGGGCTAGGTCCCAATGAATTTACATCTAATATTCGAGCGTGCGTGCAAATGTTTGCCCCATCCCATCGGCCAATTACTCGGTGTTTGGAAAACTAATCTAATGACAATATTGTCCAACTTCACGCGTCCATTTTAGACGACTTTATTGCAAGTACTTTTCGGAGTTAGATTACTTTGCGTTTAGAGACTTTATGTTTAACTAATTGATAGAAGGTCTTCATTAAATTAGCCATAGTTTCTTCTCATCAAAGCGTTTAGGGGTCGTCCACAAATTACGTAACGCGAAATACTAAATTTTTGCATAAATTAAGGATGTGAAAAATTAAACCCTAGTCAACCCTAGTCAAAATACTCTGTAGACAACGTATAATAAAGCAACGTAATTCGGGATTAATTTTCCCTCTAGGCACATTCAACTAGGAAAGTGACGTAGAATGAGAGAAAAGCTAGAGGAACATACAATACCCATCTAACCCTAACTATAAAATAGGTCCTTCATCTGAAGGCATCAAAGGAATTCGAGCAGCATTAATTATTACTACGACAAGCAATGCTAATTTTACCTTATTGTTTGATTTGACAAAGAAATGCCGATGTTTGATTACTGTGATTGATATAGCAAATTGTAGAGTAGGTACGTTAGCATACAATTAAATCTGGATTAATAACGTATTATATTGCCGAACAATGGCGTTGATATCACATCGTGCTTGCTCTTTGATTTTTGATCTTGAAAGGGAAATAATTTCAAAGACTAAAATTAGGTCTTTGGTATTTTCAGAGGATTTGACATTAAATTATAGCCATCATTGGCATAAAATAATCATCCTATGAAAATGTTCATACATTTGTGTAAATATTGTCTTTTTAGCTCGAGCTTCTAATTAAACTTTGGCAAACATTTTATTTAGAAAGTTATTCGAGAAAAGTACCTATGGTATAAAATAAAATGCACAACATTTCATGTCGCCAGATAAACAGAGTCGTGAATCCTTAATGTATGGTGCTCAAGCAAACCTAAAAAATGTTACCGTCTCACACACACAGTTCTTAAAATTTTGGCGTATTATACGCTGACACAATAAATCAATGCATTTTTTTACCAAAACTCGAGAACGATGAACTTTCAGTCAGTGCATCGTCGCCTGTTCACTGGCCAGTTTAGAAAGACCTTGTAACATTCCAAGAAGCTCCAACGATTTATTTTATTTCTCGCGTCATCGGAGTGACAAGACAGCGCTCGTTAGAGTGGTCTAGCGTCCACGCGGAACGAATGTTCTCAAAATGGTTAGTTCTTAGAACTGTGGCAATAGTGCGATGTACTTGCAAAGAAGGTGATGTCATCTAACGATAGCCATAGATTAAAAAAACTTAGGTCCAATTTTTTTGTTTTGTATGGGTCGAATAAATTAATTGGCCTAGACTTTTAGATCTACCGACGTAATGAGATGATAATTATACATCGTCCAGTGGCACCATAGCTAGATGGGTGTAGTGACAACTTGGACGCTGCAGTGGCTGGGACATGCTTACATGGAGTAGGCCTGCCTAGCACCTACATCCTATTAGTCAGCTTAGCCCAAAAAAAAAAAGACAGTGTCAAAACGTGCGGATTTCCCCACGTTGCCGTAGAATAAAATTTTTGTCAATTTCGAATATAATACTCGGGAATCTTCGCAGAATTCGGAAGGCAAAGTTTTTTGTTCGAAAGTCCGTTATTGGCTTAATCTTATCTTTAGACAATATTGAGAAACTAATTTAAATATTTTTTATTTTGGTCCAGTAATTTTGTTTTTATGCGCTAAAATGTTTTGTTCCTATGACCGCCAACAGTATGCAGACCGTCGCGTGACGTCATAAAACCGTATCTTTGAAACGTTGTAAAATCCAAACTACTGAACCAAAATAAAAAAATATTGAAATTAGTTTCTCAATATTGTCTAAAGATAAGTTAAGCCAATAACGGACTTTCGAACAAAAAACTTTGCCTTCCGAATTTCGAATGCAAGATTCCCGGATATTTGGCCCCAAAAAGTAAAAATTATCTCATTCAATTTATTATGAGAAATTCCCCTGGCAAATAACAACCAAAATACCGTAAACCGTAACACAATTTTTCGGGAGGATTTTACGGTTTGAAAAACAAATTGATAACCGTTAGTTCAGCTAACATATTGTTTTGTTATTTAGGCAGATCTTGACTTCAGCTGCCGCTGTTTAGTGTACCGTGCTATTAACGAGACACCCTGTATAGCTAAGTGTCATTTCCGGAAGAAGGCACCAACTACCAAAGGTTCCTAGAACTGCGGGCGGGGCAGCCGATTGATAAATTGGACCATCTGTTATTTTGCGCCGTCACGAAGAATGTGCGCGTCCTGTACCTACCTACACGTTGCACTAAATCTTGAATCAGGGGATCTACCGGCTAAGGCGAAGCCGATTACCATTGGCGAAAATCGAAGTTCGATTTTTGAAAATGTACTGCCACCCAGTTCATTTTACTGCCAACCAGTTAATTTTTCATAAATCGAACTTCGATTTTCGCCAATGGTAATCGGCTTCGTTTTAGCCGGTAGACCCCCTGTGTGGTTAGATAATACCCACAGATTAGATAATAGTTACCCTAAACTTAGGTGCTAATAAGTTATCCATGTGTCTTTACAAAAAAAACACTTTTACTACGGGGCAGAGAATAACTTAGGAGAAAAAAACAGCTGTTCCATAGTATGGTGCAGTACCTAATTTGGTACAGTCGTTTTTTTTTGCCCCTTCTTTGGCTCTATCGTAACAGTCCTGTATATCATGCTGTAGTTTTTTTAATAAAACATAATAAGATTAACAATAATTGCTTAAAAAGGTGATTCGTAGGATAATTAATTATGTAATTTTCATACGTAATTGAAATCGGCGACGCGTACACTAATTTTCAAAATATTGGAAAGAAAATAATAAGTGTATCAAATACGTATGAGACTGGCTACAGATGCAATAAACAGGGTGTATCGTATGGCATTATAAAATTATAGATGCGATTCTGTCCGTTACGAATAAAATTTAATATATGAATGCTACTTAAATTGTCACCTTAAAGTCAGCTTGAATCTGACCAATACATCATAGGTGCCTGCCTACATACTGTATTCGACACACTGCCAAGGCCAACGGGTACCTACATACATCGACCCTGAATGTAAATTCGTAACTTTCTCGAATTGCACTTGTATTGTATCTCATAGCTTAGCCTTATGTTCCAGAATTTATAAGAAAGTCTGTCTTTTAGATTTTTGAAGATCTTAAAGTTCTGACTGCTTTTTCGTCGCTAGAACTTCACGCTGTGATTAATGCTAAACTGCGCGGCCGGCCTTGCGCCTCTATTCTATAAGAAATCCACTCAACATTTGAGCGTCAAAACGTGGTCAAAACACTCGAAAATAGCCCTTATTGAAATAAACATAATATATTTTTTTAAACATTTACAACGGTTATTTTTAAGATGGATATTTTAGAGAATACAGGGGTTGAAACCCATATCTACTCACGACGGCGTCTTTTCACGTGGCTTCACGGGCGTGAGTGTGCAGATGTCTCTACATGCAAGTATTTTGCAGGGTGACCAGATTAGGGAAATGGTCGCCATTTAGGCTACCTCAGGGGGTCAAACGGCGACCATAAAATCCGATCGGCGACCAGTAGCCATTTAGGCTACCTAAAAAATGGGAACGGGCGATATAGGCTATCTCAGGATTATTTAGGCGATTTAGGCTATTATCGCAAATTTAATGAACCATTCCTTGATTATTCCTTAAAATGCTTGTAACGAAACGTAATATGCACGTGGAAAGTAGGATTCTCCACTTATGGTGACGGAGAACTTTTGCAGGAAGTTATTATTTTAGCTTATGGGGCTTTAGAATAAAAAAAAACGAATGCAAATATTTAGATTTTTTTAAATACCTATTTGTTTTGGTGTACGATGTCTTTTTTTAGTTTTTTCTTTATTATGGGCAAAATTTGGGCTTCTATGCTCAAAAAGTTAGGCGAATTAGGCTAAGTAGACGAGAAAAATAAATTAGGCGATTTAGGCTACTCGGAAGACAAAATTAGGCGAATCGAGTTAGCTAAAATCTGGTCACCCTGGTATTTTGTGCAACACGCATGCACCCGACCCGACTGTCCTATCAATTCGTACTAATTACGTGTGTAATCGCGAGCTCGTGGCAGTGCCAATGTCGAAACTGGCAGCTGTGCCTATTATCACCTGCTACTTACCCACATTTACCTCAACTAGACCTTGTTGCATCCGCGACAGAGTTCATAATTTGCTGTCGTTGTCAAAGCGAATTTTCCGATTTTTTTTTATATTTTAGTTGCGACGGACATTTTTTTTTTCTTTTATTATTTCGTATTCGTGGCACTGGGGGTCTACCGGCTAAGACGAAGCCGATTACCATTGGCGAAAATCGAAGTTCGATTTATGAAAAAAAAAATAACTGGGTGGCAGTAAAATGAACTGGGCGGCAGTACATTTTTCATAAATTGAACTTCGATTTTCGCCAATGGTAATCGGCTTCGTCTTAGCCGTTTTGACACATTTTGACGATTGAAGGTTACTCATTAAAGTATTAATTTCGCGCTGTAGAGACACTTTGCCTTATTGGGGAGAATCCTGAAACGGGTTTTTTTTGGAAAATCTTGGAAACTAACAAATTAGTCTTATTTCTAGAATTTTATGAATGTACAAGGCACAGGCTTTCTCTTTCACTGAATGCGGCGTGCGATGTGCTACCACGTTATGACTTATGCCTCAGATTTTCCTTGACAGCAAGCTAGTACACACGATAGCACGTCAGAGTGTACACTTTTGTTGTAAAGTAGCCCGTAACGTAACCGAGTAGAGTGCTAGCGTGTAAGTATCGACGTGCTGTCTGTCGTCGTAGGTTATCTACACACACAGGCGCTTTGCTAAATTTTATGTTAGTGACGATCGACAACGCTATAACTGGAGAGCTGCTGTCAAATCGACTTACTTTCTCGAACAAGGGTGCAATGGGAGAAAGACTTCGCTGAAATACTACTAACATGCATCAAACACCAAAATTTTAACCCCTACCAAGGGGCTAATTCTTGGCAATCTCGAATGTGACTTGTTACTAAGGGTTTCTTCGTAGAATCTCGAATATAACGTACCCGAGAATTTGCCCCAACTCTCAGCATTGTACGAGAAAGTAAGTCGATTGGTCAGCAGCTCTCCACCTACTATAGTAAGTTAGTCTAAATTTGTGACTTTAATAGCTATACCATAGCTAAATACAGTTGGCGTAGCAAATCAGAGTTCATAGGACCAAGGGTACCCACGACGCTGATTCGGTCAATTAGTTAGTTCGGTTTACGGAGGAAATACGAGTACCAATGAATCATATATCCCGGTGACATATGGTCATTATCAAGACAAATGGTTCCTTGAGCATCTCAATTCGCTTTTGACACCAGTGTCAAGGTGGGTATGATTCACTGATACGGCGATGATTGTTTACTGTGAACCTGTTATGTGATGTGTGTGATTACCGCTTTATTATTTATATTGTTTTACGACGGGATTGTTAAAACAAACTGAACAAATCTGTGCATCTAGAGTCGTCATTGTGAGTCTGTAACGCAATCGTGTTTCGATAGGTTCATATTAAAGTTGTTTGGACAAAACCGTTTTCCCCCGTTTGTTGCAGAATTCCTAGCTGGAGAGCAGTTGGTGACCATTTGACGTTTTTTTGGCCGATCGCGGTTGAAAGTTCGACTTTTTGCCTTAGAAAGTAAAAAAGAAACTTTCCACCACGACTGGCCAAATATATTTCATCGTCCAAAGTTGAATCATTCTCTGACAATAAATTAAATTGTTGAAAAGTGCGAGCGAGAGGTCTGCAGAGCCCCAGGAGATTCTTAAGCTTGTGAATACAATCTTCCTCCACCTTCGATAGTCTCTGGGTCTGTGATCCGACAAACAAATCCGCCTATTGAAACAGGCAGTTCGCAAACACAGAGCAGAACAAATAGTTAACAGTGGCAACTAGTGGCGGTTACGAACATATGTACGATAGTAGGTAATCGAATAAACTTACTTTGTTTTGCATTATACAGGGTGTCCAGTAAGCGGGGCGACATCGTTCGCGTGATGACAACTCTGCTGGGGTCATATCCTCGATGATTTTATTATTGTAATTCATTAAAAATTATCAACCTTTACAGCTTACAGCAGTTTACAGCTGTCAGTTGTCAAAAGTGCATTCTTACAAATGAAAGAAATAACAGCCTTGAACAGTCGATTAATAAACCGGTGTATATTAAAAAAAATATCGGCGCTGAAGTGCCTGGGACATTATGACAAAACAACCCAGAGAACAATTTCTTGTTTAACACCACAAACACATTTACCCGAACGGGATCCTTCGCGATGTTTTCCTTCAGAAGAACGTTTCCTCACTCCAAACGCTGTTTTGTTTATCAAAGAACAACATTTACATCGGTTTTAGCTTACAATATCCTGTAAGTAAAAGCTTCTATTCATAAATTCATGATATTTACCTACGCGGGCCGCGAGAGGAAAACAAACTGACTGTAAGGCTAAGGCTACACTGGGTAGCGATTTGCAATGAGACACGAAACAAAAAAAAAGTTTACTGCCGATATTTGGCCAGTAAACTAGCCGTAGCCGTAGATGTAGTGTAGATAGCAGTATTTACTAAGGACCGGTTTCCGAATTGAGAAATTCACCAAGTTAATACTTAAATTGTCGTTCTGTCACGTTTTTTATGTGATATCTGCAAAGACAGAACGATACTTAGATAAGTATTTGATTAGTGAAATTCTCAATTCAGAACTCGGAGGTATGTATCGCAGATCGCATCGTCCACTAGCGTAGCCTCAGCCTAAGACGCGAATGCCGAGTTCGTGCCGTGAATTGTGTAACACCTAACTTGACTCGCGAGGTGGACGGATCTGTCCTCTTCGCCATTGTTTATCTAGTTATTGTTTAGTTAAATTGTTCTTCATTTTGACGGGTCATGAGGATCATTCGATGCGGCGAGAGCTTATTTGTCTAAAGGCGAGAATTTACTTCCAAACAATGAAATCGGCTGTTCACTTTGCAATTTTATCATGGACGGATAAAAGACAACTCTATAAAGAAATTAACCTATAGGCAGGTTTTGCTGAATTTGAACGTATTTTTGAAGTTTTCTTGTGAGCTTTCATTCCCTTCTTTTGCCTACTTACTATATGGCACCGTGTGTGTAAGGCGTGTAAATAAATAATCCTATTAGCAGATAGAAACCGTCATATTTACTTGCCTGATTAAATTGTTACAACGACGCACGCGAGTAGGTCTAGCCAGCTAGACATAGCGGTTGTATTTCTCTTCATGATTAAATTCAGACTGTCTATTGTTTGTTTTTGAAATTAGAACGGTATTCGTGTCACTTCATCAAATAGGTCGGAACATTACACGGGAGTATTGAACGTGAATTCCAATGATACAAATTACATCTCGATTGATATGTCTCCGCCACATTTTAAAAACAGAAAAAAAAACCTGAAAA
This sequence comes from Zelleria hepariella, assembly GCA_949319315.1. Classification (NCBI taxonomy): domain Eukaryota; kingdom Metazoa; phylum Arthropoda; class Insecta; order Lepidoptera; family Yponomeutidae; genus Zelleria; species Zelleria hepariella. The sequence continues at coordinate 8,791,495 of OX439395.1, forward strand.
ATTTAGACTGATAGGTCGACTCTAACACACTAGCATGTTATCGAACTTCATAAATATAAATTTAATAGATCTGTAGTTATTTTACATACAAAACAGCCAATTTTGGCACTCTCTGATAGAGTTCTATTCCACTGTAAGGCAATTCTAGACAAGGCCCTTTTAATAATATCTCGAATGTCTTAAGAAGTGTCTAAATTGGCTTTTAAAGAATTAAAACCTCCCTAATCTCTTTATCAAACTCATAGGATGATCTCCGCTCAAGAGCTCAACACAAATTGAACTTTCCTTTTTACTAAGTATTAAACTGTCGAAGGAATTATAATAAAAGAATGCATCTGCCTTTTCTTTTAAGGTCGATTCTGAGCCCCGTTTACATTCATTCCATTATATGACGCTGCTGCTTCTGCTGTAATCACCAATCTCTTCTACGCGTGACCGACTGTCTAGTCTGAATACATCGGGATTCAGGAAGGATATATTTATGTTTATTTTATTTCATTAATTCGACCGGTTTCGAATGAGCGAATGTGACAAGATTTACCTATTAGTATAATTTATTCCAAAAAAAAGTAAGATGTGTCCTATACACGATTTCACCGGCTGGGAAACAAGCCTTCTCTCACAAAGATTAGTTCACTGTATGGATTGGTGATTTTCGCGTTGAGGGTGTTATGCCATGGACGCTCATCAGGTTTTCTCAGTATGTCGGCGAGTGGTATTGCTACTACAAATTCACAAATCGTCAAAAATATCTACACATAATTTCCTATCTTCGTGCGAAATGTCTGATATGATAACTAAAAATAGCCTCTGAGCGTCACCCGCACAACCTCCCACTGGTAGAATTAATTAGGTTTATCAGTGTCTTTGACTTCTGTACAAAACCGTCTGTAGCTTATTGGGGCCGGGCTCACAGCCCGGACACTTAGAGTGGCATTAATAGTCGTCGACTCAAGACCGAACTCAAGTAGGTGATCTCAGAAAAGTCAAATGCTAATATCAAGCCTTGGCTAATGTCAATGTCAATCTCAAGATAGTGTCTAGCTCTTCGATCAAGGATAAAACTAGATACATAGAACTCTGAAATGTGTCTGGAAAAATAGATGTCCAAACTGCCTTTGGGAGCTTATTTGCTCGTAGTCTATGCAATTAAAGTAAAACTGTACACTAATGCAATAAAGTTGTCATTCGAATATTAGACTTATGGTCGAAATGATGTTTCGTATTGTTCTATTGCTGATATCATTTGTTTCTGTGGGGACAAGTTTTTATTGTGATTTTATTCGTAATGCGGATTCTATGGGATTTAGTTCGGTGGTCTAGCTACTCAAGTTTGATATTAGCCAAGGCTTGACATTAGCATTTGACCTTTCTGAGTTCACCTACTTGAGATCGATCTCAAGTAGGTGATCTCAGACGACTATTAATACCATCCTAAAGACGCAGTGGAATCTTTGGTGTTATCCTCATCCCTATTCCTCCCCAGAACCACATGGACGGAACTCGTTACTGTGTTTTTGAACGCCACTGAAATAATTCTAAAGTTTTTTGGAGCATGGAGGTTGGTTGTCAGCTCCCCGTTTTCCTGATGTTTCTAAGCCACGAATTCCTTCTTTTTCTTTTTTATGGTCAACATAGGTTCACGGAATCGTTTGGCTCATCGTAAAGCTTCAACATTTGTAATTCTATAGTCCCACCCTGTTCGCAAGATCCTTCGGTAACACGACATTTCTAATTACTATCGCTTCTTTTAGGTCACTTCTTTCAGAGTCCAGGCTTTACGACGATACATACGATACAATTCGGTACGCAAGGTTTTTTGTTCGAAAGTCCGTTATTGGCTTAATCTTATCTTTAGACAATATTGAGAAACTGATTTCAATATTTTTTATTTTGGTTCAGTAGTTTGGATTTTACAACGTTTCAAAGATACGTTTTTATGACGTCACGCGACGGTCTGCATACTGTTGGCGGTCATAGGAACAAAACATTTTAGCGCATAAAAACAAGACTACCGGACCAAAATAAAAAATATTCAAATTAGTTTCTCAATATTGTCTAAAGATAAGTTTAAGCCAATAACACACTTTGGAACAAAAAACTTTGCGTACCGAATTGGCCAGATGTAGCGTTGAAGCATTGAGGATAAAAAGGCACCTATATTCATCCGGCCTAGCACTAACTATCCTGAGAAACCTATGCCAGAAAATGCAAGAGCGTCAAAGTCAGTCACACAAAGCCATTTCTTACATCTTAGGTTCTGCTTACAGACACAGGGGGCGCAGTGTAAACGTGAAGCAAGTCCTAGCGTACACTAATCCAATTCAGCTGGCGAGATCAAGGAATAATTCAATTTCCTGGACCGATAATTGCGACGCGCTTAGGCGATTTAAAGGTACTTTCACACTGGAGTTGCGATAAGATCGCGATGAATTTTGAAGGGTGGGGAGTTCTTTTTCTTTCGGTCTTAAAAACGACCGCCTTATAGAATTTTGGAGGCACAATTTAGCTCCAGTTACACTTAGGTACGTTTTTCTTGAAATACATACTACCGGTAAACATTGCAATTAATACCCAGAGCGGTGGTGGCCTAGTGGTAAGAACGATGGACTCCGATGCGAGAGACTCAGGTTCGATTCACGGTGCGGGCATGTACCCATGATTTTAATTAATTACAAAGTTACGCACATTTGTGAATTTGTAGTAGCAATACCGCTCGCTAACCGTGAAGGAAAACATCGTGAGGAAACCTGAGCGTATAAGGCATATACCCTTAACACAAAAATCACCAACCCGCATGGAGCACGCGGGGTGATTGGTGATTAGGCTCGCGGTGAAGGCCTTTGCCCAGCTAGTCGGACATGTACAATTGTACAGGCTACATCTTACTTACTTACATACTACCTAAACCACTTATCAAGTCTCAATTATTATTCTCCAAATGATCATTCAAGTGAGTACGTATCTTTAAGGGGAAGCCCCGAAGCGCGTTTTGGAGCTAAAAATATTTAATTATTGATGAGCCGCGGTTCGAGTTTGTAGGTATTAATTGGATTTATGTTTTAACCTCGTTGTTATATTTTTTCTTTGGCGAGTTTTTTTCACCTTTTCCTTGCACCTTGCTTTTTGAGTCTATAATAGAAAACAGGGTCTTTCTACAGGCCAACCCGTCAATATCTTGCACACGAATTCACACGATAGACAAATTTCGAAGAAAATGTGATACGACTGAACTATGGAATCGAGTTAAATTTTCGTTTGTAGCTGAAAAAAAATACAGCAAAGATAAACTACAAAATAATCTGTCACGTTTTTGGTTAATACAAATAAAAAAATAATCAACAAACTCTTGACAATTACTACTAAATTATAAAAATTTAAAACACTCAAGTCATTTTCAAGTCAAAGTTAGCTTCAAATTAACATATTATCTCATAAATGGCTGAACTGATTTTTAACATAATTATCAAAGAACACTCGCTAGACAAACTACCTTCAAATAATTAAAAAAACGCATTCAAAGCGGTTCAGCCGTCTAAGAGCTACGGTGACACAGACACATGCAGACATATATAGCGGTAAACAAAACAAAATATACGCGTCGTTGTCTCGGGACTTCCTGTGGTTAAGACGACGTACGTCTCACAACTAGCGCCGCCAATGGAAAAAAAATCATATCTTTTTTTTGGATGCGTTTTTAGCAAAAAACGCTCCTGCGATTCCTCAACGCGAGGCTTAACTATTTTTAGGACCTAAGGTTTGGATTCCAGGATTGGATTTCCTACGAACGCAATCGATTCTCGCCAAAAGTGGCCACTTTTGGCGAGAATCGATTGCATTCTTAAGTTCTAGGATCTGGAATCCAAACCTTAGGTCCTAAAAATAGTTAAGCCTCGTGTTGAGGAATCGCAGGAGCGTTTTTTGCTAAAAACGCATCCAAAAAAAAAGATATGATTTTTTTTCCATTGGCGGCGCTAGTTGTGAGACGTACGTCGTCTTAAAGAAAGTTCATAAAACTGCCTCTAATAGGGATCAAAACGTGTGATGAAGCTGAAATAAGTGATGAAATTTTCCTGCCGCGCGCCTCTGCCGGTCAGACTAGGTATAATTAATTTCGTTATTAGAGATTATAATATTATGGGAGAATTTTGGGAAGCTTTTATTTTTCTCTTTAGATAAATGAAGCGTTGGATCGAGGATTAATTATACCTGTTTCCTGCCGAAGACCTACATTGTTTTGTACTGAAATTATGATTTAATTTAGCTACCGTAGGTATTTGCCTTAATACCTTCAAAATAAGGGTATCCGACATTGATGATACAGACTAAAACAAACCAATAAACTCGCTCGCAATAACCCGATGGGCGTTGGTCCAGTGGTGTGCCGTTTTAGAGGATGTTTTTTTTAAGGACTTGTTGGAGGTTGCGGGTTTAAGTCCTGTCCCGAGTGAATTTTTTCATCTTATTATAAATGTTTAAAATATTCCCTAGCACGGGTTAGTGCTTTAGAAAAAACCAAAAAGTGGTTGAATTGATCCATGTTTTTTCAGTTCGCTGATTAATTCCCATAAAACATGAGTTTAAATTGGGTATGATTTAAGCTATCATCAATTTATTAAGTTTTGAATGTTATAAAAAATAAGGTTTGTCCGTAAAATAATAGATCTGTCATCAAAGTGTAGTCGCCAAACAATATAAAATCAATTTCATAATAAATCACATATAATCATCGGGATATATTATCAAGTATCAAATAAAAAGGTTTGTACTTATTTTAATAGGTTTGTCCTGATAACTGTATAATCAAATTAAGGAAAAATGGTCATTAACTAAATGAAATATGTAACTTAAAAAAATCATAAAGATCCAGAAAAAGAATGGTTTTGTATCTATGAATTTAACTACTATCTTACATAAGGTACTTGTATACTGCTTGTACGGTCGGCCACGATCTCAGATACCCCATGGCAGCTCTTATCGCGCGCGGCATAAGGGCGCCAATCGAACAAAACGGGGTATCTGAGACTGTGGCCGACTGTACCTATTGTTGTACACACGACAGCACGTCGACCTTTACACGCTAGCACTCTACTCGGTTACGTTACGGGTGACTTTACAACAAAAGTGTACAGTCTGACGTGCTGTCGTGTGTACTAGCACTTTCTCCACTAGTGATTTCTCAACGAGCGATGATAACGTTATTGGAGGAGTTGCATCATCTTCACCACAACTTGATGCCATCATAATATAAAGAAACTATTGAGAAATCAAGTAAAACCAAAAACCCTAACAATAATCATATAAAATGCACTTGCAACAAGAAGCATGGAATCAAGCGAATGAAGTAAACCGCCAACTCTCGTACACACGACAGCACGTCAGTCTGTACACTTTTGTTGAAAAGTCGCCCATAACGCAAACGAGTAGAGTGCTAGCGTGTAAAGGTCGACGTGCTGTCGTGTGTACGACCCATCGCTGCGCATGATTGGTAAATTTTCATAGCGCGCCAATTTGGCTCCGCCCCTTTGATCATTTTTTAATAAAATTTATGAACTGAACTATTAAATTGGTAACGAATAGTATTATTTGGAGAATTGAACGAAATAATTTGTAACTACTGTACTGATGACAAAATGACAAATTAAAACAAATCGCAATCTGCGGACGATAATCAATTTATTTGATGACAGATCTACTATTCTGAATACGGAGCTGTTATTTTGGGAATAAACCTATTATTCTGAGAACAAAGTTTTTATTCAATGGATGCACTACGATTATTTAGATAATCCATCTCTTTTTCTGCGAATATATTGACATTAATTTGGTAATTTATACCTGGCGACACTTTTTATTTTTCTGAGAATGAAAATATTTCGTGGTGATAGATCTATTAATTTGATGATACAAGTTGATGACAAATATAAACTTTGATGACACAAAATATAGTTCCCGTTTAAATTAGGTTTGATATTACGGATCTAAAGTTTCGGTTATCAGAATAATCTTATTTGAAATCGATAGCCGAAGCATTCGAATGTCTTGAATATTTTATTGAGTGATTAAAAATGCACATACCATAATACCATATGTCAGTGATACCATTTACGCATTCGTAGCCTTGGTGGAACAAGAGGCAGTCGGGTTAACATTAATAATAATAAAAAATCAAACATAAAAACCGACTTCAAAGTTCGCACTAAAAACTAAAAAATAATTTCTTTCTTTCTAGAGTTACTGCTAAGCAATTTTTGGCAAATTGGGTTTTATTTTTGTTTACCACCTGAATCTCAAGATGGACAGATCTGTCGAAGCAGCCATTGTTTAGTTATTGTTCTTCTTATTCGCGAATCAGGTATCACAATACAGATAAAGACAAGTATAGTTTTAAAAAAATGTGGTTTGACTGGTTAATAATATCAACCTCCTGGGTGAAAATATACCCTCATGTTACTAAGTACTTTATAGATTTTACGGATACCTATGTTGCATGTGTGAAACATCACCCCAACAAAAAACATACTCGTCGAAAATAGAACCTCCTCCTTTCGTGGATGTGTCGGTTAAAAATGAAATGCGAGGCCCGGGATGTTCGCCTTGAAATTTTTATTATGCGTCAGATCGATAAAAAGTACTCACAATACAAGTTTCGGCGCAAAAAAAAACGATACGGTTAGAATTGGTTTGTTGTACTGTTATCGGCAGTTGTGATTCATCTATTACCAATTGGCATAATAGGTACGGTCGGCCACAGTCTAGGGTACCCCATGGTAGCTCTTGCCGCGCGCATAAGTGCGCCAATGGAACCAAATAGCGTGTTGCTGACTGTACAATGACAGACTTGATCGAATTCCGGTTACTTTGGTGGTAATTTACCTCTGCTGTCCCGACGTTCGGAAACATTTCAGCTAAACCAATTTGTGGTTTTTGAATTATCACTGTCATGTAAAATGTATCTATATTCAAAGCCTTGTAGTGAAAGTACCCAAGCACTTCCATAATTTCCAAGAAAAATACCTCCATGTGTAATTCATGGTGTAAAGCATCTGAGCTCTGCGCATCGCATGCCGTAACCCGTAACTAATTTTGGCCTGAGTACTGGAGTCGGCGAGCGGACTGGAGTGTAATGAATACATAGGGGAGACATTTGTTACCCTTTGAATGGGTAATGAACCCTTAAAAGAAGTGGCCGCTTACCATGATTTCATGTGTGCATGGGGCATAAACTCCGCACCTACCTACCAAGAAAACCACTCTGCGCATCGCATAGGCCGTAACCCGTAACTAATTTGGGCCTAAGGGCTGCAGTGTAGTTAAAACACACAGGCAATCTAGTACTCGTAACAATAAAATTGTCTGGTGGGTATATCGTGACAGGAGAGACACTTGGCACCCTTCGGCTAGGTAATGGACCCTAAAAACAAGTATTTAAGTAGAAAAGGTGGCAGCTTACCATGCTTTCATCTGTGCATGGGGCATAAACTCCGCACCTACCTACCAAGAAAACAACTCTGCGCATCGCATTGGCCGTAACCCGTAACTAATTTGGGCCTAAGGGCTGCAGTGTAGTTAAAACACACAGGCAATCTAGTAACAATTGTCTGGCGGGCATATCGTGACAGGAGAGGCCGTGGTGGGCGGATTCACTTAACCGCTGCCAGATGGAGCCGCACGCGAAGATAAAGCCGGGACCGGTCTTTCTTTGGGCTCTTCCCAAGTGGTTCTACCACTTATAACTCGTGCTCAACACAATGGTTTAATGCTTCTTCTCTCATGTCGAAAGTGACTAACTTTGAGCTCCCAAAAATGCGCCAACGGCGTCGCACTAGGGATCGCCTCCAGCCCCTGTATTATCTAAAATATCCACCGTAAAGATAACGGTTTCTAAATGTAAAAAAATAGATTGTTCATTTCAATAGGGCTATTTTCGATTGTTTTGTTTGACGCTCGGAGGTTGAGTGGAATTTTTACCTAATAGAGGCGCTGGAGATCCTGCCAGCTGCATTATTAGAGCTTCAGGACAGGTGTCAAGATCTAACGTTGTATGTGCGACTCTACATCTACATCTTCCGGCAGTAGGTATCCCCTACTTTCTCATAATTATTACTCTTACGGGCAACACCACCACGAGGCGGTTCATGGCTTCTTACCGGTAAATAACATGATGACGACAGTGGCTGAAGCCTAGTCTATCAAACAATTTTTACCAAGTCTTGTAGACCACGCGACAGACATTCGGCTGGTTTTTCTAACCCAGCCATGTGATTCCACTGAAAATCTGTTTGATTAGTTCTAATTCTAAGTATTTTCACATCATTGAACATTTATGCACTTATTGCGAGCAATAACAAACTCCATGCTGAAGCTTTTCAGTTGAGAAATTGGCATATAAAACCACGTACAACTATCAACAGTCTTTGTAAAGGTAAGCGGGGTAATAATTTAGAAAAACTTAGTAGAGTTCTCACTATTTAGATTTTTTCTCGAGTTTAATTAATTGGCCCAGACAGCACATTGGACGGGTGCATCGGAGAGGAGTGACCCGCAAACAGATACGGTCCAAGACATTCCCTGCCGCGGGGACCCGCGCAATCTTACCGGCAATCAAACTATTGTTATTGGGGATTAAGCGAGACTTGCCACTAAACTTGTAGAGACAAAAGCCCCTGAAGTTGGCAGATTAAGTATTTAATTATAATAGACAGTTGTCAGGGTGGTATAGGTAGTGGACAAGCCAAATCCATCAAAATCAATGTCCTAGGCACTGCAGCGCCGAGTGCTCTCTTCACCTATCTAGTGTGACTGAAGGTGCCACTGGACGCTGTATAAATCATCTCATTACAAAGATTCAAATGCTTTAGTTAGCTTACGACAGCGTAGCCAAAACTGTGCTCTACGCTGCGTATAATACGGGCAGGTAAAGAAAATTGAGAAAAATAACAAAATATACTATTCCTCCCTAATATGTCCAAGTGCGGAATAGAAGAGCGTAGATTCATGACCATTGATTGTGAAAGAGCTTTACTGCCTGTTTTTGAATTGAGTTTGCTAAGCAAATGGGTAAGTATCGTCCTGTCTCTGCAGATGTCTCACAAAAGAGTGAGACAGAACGATAGTTAAGTATTTGCTTAGCAACATTGTCAATTCAGAAGGGTTTCCGAGTTGAGAATTTTGCTAAGCAAATGGGTAAGTATCGTCCTGTCTCTGCAGATTTCTCACAAAAGATCGTGACAAAGCGATACGTAAGTATGTGCTTAGTAAAATTCTCAACTCAGAAACCGGGCCTTAGAGTGCTAAGATTCAACGTACACATTTGTGTGTAAGTTCCGAGCATAAACGATTATTATTAAAAAGATTAGGTGTTAAGATTTGTGAGCTCCCTTTTATTTTTAAACTAGCTTTTGCCCGCGACTTCGTCCGCGTGGACTACAGAAAAAAGATAATATGCTTTACTTTGCTCCTAAGTCGATGGCTCCTACGTAAACTGCCGTATGTTCAAAAAACTTTCCAGGAGAGCCATTTAAAGATGTTTTCTTTAACCGTTCTTTTGATTTTAAAGCTTTTGGTTTGAAATTTTTACCATAATTAGGTTATTTTGGGTTCGATTTTTATGTGCTAAAGTAAAAGCTGTATTCTGAATGCTTTTGGAGATATTGTTGTTACGATTATTTACGACGGGGTAACGCAGTAAGAAAATATCGTATGTTAATCTTACCATTTTTTACGGCGTGGATGAGGTGACTGAAAATATCGTATGTTTCACTTACCATGTTTTACATGGATAAATCGCAGGTAAAATTAGATGTATGTAGCACTTACAGTTTTTTACTTTGTAAATCATATGAAAAATAGTATGGTATGTAACATTAATTCAGTAAATACATAGGGAAATACATTTTTTTTTAAATGGGATTAGAGGTATATCTAAGTGATAATTAATATTTACTTCATTCATGATATTTAGTAGAACCTAAACCTAAATTTTAAAGATATTTTTTTAGAAATAACTTTTCATACTTCCATTCCACCAATAGATTTGTATAAATAGTTTTCCTGTTTTCACAACTGTCCCCTTCGAAACTGCCACCGGGGTGGGAATTTGGATAAAATTAGTGGAGTTTACCACCCTTATCATCATCATCATCATCAGCCCACCTCTGCTCACTGTTGGGTAAAGGCCTTTTTCCCCTTGCGCCACCTCTCACGGTCCCTAACCATCCGCATCCATGGCCCCTCCGCCGCTGAGACAATGTCGTCCGACAATCGGGCTGCTGGTCTTCCGACTGATCGTCGTTCAGTTCTCGGCCGCCACTCTGTCACTGCCTTTGTCCACCGGCTATCTTCCCTCCTCGCCAGGGGTCCTGCTCATTTCCACTTGAGACTCGAGATTCGATCGCCGATATCGTCAACCTTCGCTCGACGTCGGATGACGGCATTCGGTACTCAATCAACGAGTCTGAGGCCTAGCATGGCTCGCTTCATAGACCTTTGTGCTACTTTTATATGGTTTATCACCCTGGCAAATAGTAATTTAGGATGATGTTGTCCCATAGTTATTCTTCAGTGTCGGGTTTCTGGATAACTTGTATCAGCCATTTTCCTATTCTTACTCAGGACATAAAAAAGGCTAAGAGCTAAACTTTATTCAAGCTTAGGAGTCCATGATAGTTATCCTAAGAAGACTGCAGCAGTCACTCAGACTCAGACGTGTATTTTCTCTGGCGTAGATTGACAGATAGCATATACTCTTTGGTTGTGGTGGTTGTTGGTTACGTTGTGATCCAAAGATAAGTCAGAAACTTCACTTATTATTATACAGACTTAGTAAAAGAAGCCAAGCCAAACCTGTACCTTACGCACCAATGAAAGTTTTGGAATATGCAATACATCACGCAGATCGGAGTTTCAGTTTGGCTTACTATTGTGTTCATAGAAGCATTCATATACTGTTTATCTATAGGCCACTGCTCCATTAACATCTTCTCGATAGTACCACGCACATGAACACTGCGTGTCTAAGAACTAGACCAAATGAAATTTATGTTGACGGCTGAGCTTGTCAAGCATACAGAAACAGTTCTCAACAAGTCTGGTGTCCATCCAACTGGTCAAAAGAATTAATTCAGAATAAATACAGATTTATCTATTATTTTAATATTTAAATGTATTAACTTACAGGCTATGAACAGATTTTCAGTCTAAAAGTCTGTTGCAAACCCACCCCAAGATTAAACTTTTTTAAATCCTTAGGACCTAAGTTTGCGAGTATTTGATGGACCAAATGAGGATCTCTTGATCTTTGTTTTGAAGCTCCTTTGTGGAGAGTGTTTATATCTTCAGTAAACAAAATATTTTATAAATGAATTTCTTATTACCTTTATGTGTTTGGTGTTCAGCTTCTATTGGTATTGATTAATCCTACCTCAAGAAAGGTTGTTTGCCTATTCCGAGTTAGTCTCGGATATTTAGAACTCGGGTAACTGAAATTTCATCGTCAACCAAAGCGTATCTCAAGCATGCATGCAAAAACGGTTAGTCAGTCTGTAAGAAACCACATCTATGTTTAATTTCAAATTCTTGTTAAACATAACTCCAGTGAAAGTATTTAAGATTATTTTGCAGGGGTAGATTATCTTCATGAAGGTCCCAAACAGAAGTGTGTAATTTACCATTATAAGTAAGTACCTATATTAGTTTTCCACCATACGATAAACAAAGCGGAAACTTTTATGATAATTATGGTTTTGTTTAGATTTTTAGTTTGTTCCATCCGTAAGTAGTTGATAAGTAGTCGATTTCAGTGATGGTTTTGAATAGAAAATATTTTTCTAACATATAAAAGACGTTAATATTAATCAAATCTACTTTAAGTGGTAAAAACAATTTGAATTATTTGAATAAACGATCAATTTTTTTGTTCAACTTCCATACAAACTATCGTATCTGTAAGATATTGTCATAAGCTCAGCCTAATATTGCAACGTAAATAAATCTAAGTGACACATACAATAGTTAACAGGTAAATAAAATCCAAGTAAATAATCGTACGTGTTACATACGATACAACATCACTTTTTATCGACGTCGTACAAAATGGTATGTGTAACATACTATACCATACCACCTCGAAAAATCAACGTACGTAATCGTATGTGTTACATACTATACTTTTGAACAAGATTGATAGAAAAGGCAGTAAAACTAACAAAACTGAATACTTAACATGTTTAGTAAGAACATGCCTCATCACAAAACACAAGCTCAGATCTACGTACTTCCCACGTAGAGAATGGTAAGATATACTTACGATAGGCGTAGCATGCAATGTGTCCCACGTAAACTACCGCAAGTGGTCAATACGATAGTTTACGGCGCGCCCGTGATCAACATACGATAATTTACGTCTGAAAAAATCTTCATTTTTGGATATTATTAAGTTTTTGTTTTTGGGATAGATGCGAAATAATCATCTAATGACAAAAAACTAAAAACATGAAAATCGGCATTTTGTGGGATACGGTAGTTTACGTAGGAGCCATCGAAGTATAAAAGCGTGATAATATGTAGCCTATGTGTTATTCTGATGTCTAAGCTATTTTTATTCCAAATTTCATCCAAATCCGTTCAGCCGTTTCAGCGTGAAAGAATAACAAACATCCATCCATCCATACTTAAAAACTTTCGCGAATATAATATTATAGCTTTTGCCCGCGACTTCGTCCGCGCTGACTAAGATAAAAAGTTGTAGCTCTATTTTCCCCCCGCCATCGACGTCAGTCAGGGGAAAAGATAGCAGTTTATAATTTATAGCTTGTGGCCGCGACTTCATTTACGTGGATAAAAGAAAAAGGATATTAGCAATGGTACCTAGCATATTTTTGACTACCTAGTATGAACCCCACCCTACACCCAGCGCTATCAAAGCGTTGGCCCAAGACTTTGTTTCCATGGACCACGAGTTGTTATCTGCTTCTTTCAACCTCAACTGAGTAAAGATGCAGATACCTACTGTTATCGGCAACTAACTGATTGAACGTGGGTTACCTGCATTTCAAGACAAACTTGAAGATTATCTTCTCTTTTTAGCCTTATCCCATAATTTAGAGTCCGCTAATCTGCTGCTGCTTACTGCAAACTTTCAGGCTGGGTTCTCTCTCTGTTCAGTTGGTCTCGCTCCAAGTCTTCTAAGTATGATTATGCAAAAACTACGTGCCTCTGTGGCCTTTGTGGACACTGCCTCTCCCGATGTTAGAGAGCCCATTAGGGCATTACTTGGGTTTCAAACTACCCATTAGGGTAGTTTGAAACCCAAGTACATACATCTCGTTAGCTTGCGCACTTGGGTGAATGAATAATCAGCATTCGCTGCAGTACGTTACAGGTCTCAACATCTGTCTGGAATTCTATAAAACTGTAAAAGATCTCCAACAGAGCTAGTTAGCGTTACCTACTCGTATTATAGGCACGAAGAGAAAACTATTTGAAAATCCGTATGTTTTTTTAATTTTTTATTTTGCATCATATTATATCAAAGAGACCGATCATAATAATTGGGTTCTGACACCAGAAAATATGTGATAATATAAGGAGATACTTAAAAGATTCTGTCTATCACATTGAGTAGTTTTTTTTCTATGAGCGGCCTTTCTGAAACACCAAACGCGTATTCTTAGCGTCTACGATACCATAGTCTGAAACAACGGTTTTAAATCGTCAGTCTTATTCTTCTTTCGTGTTGAAACCATCACACTTTGCTGTCCCAGAAACTCGTTAACTTGATCGCGCTGAAGTCGCCTCTAGAGAGATCCTATCAGCTGCACTGTGGAGCATCAGGACAGGTATGATCAGGACAGGTATGATACAGGTCAGTCAGTACAGTTAAGATTGGCACGAAACATCGGCATCTGCCTCTTCTGGATGTATTCCTCACGTATCTTTCATGCCGGCAACACCACCACGCAGGGGGTTCGGGGATTTTCACATGCCAGAATGAATATATAGGCGACAGTGAAATTATGTAAAAGTTCACCTGTCCAGTCCTTCTAGGTACTCAATAAGTACTTAATGGAAATGAAACGGTCATGGTGCTCATGTTACACCATCAATGACTGATGTTATGCGCCTATGGTCGCTCAAGACTCTACAATGTTTTGCACATTTGCACAGTACAGCTACACACAGCGGATTTTTTTGGTCAAAACATCGTATCTTAACTTTCCTTCGAGGTTTCCATTCCATTCAGTCGTTCCCTCAATGGTGAGGATCGTGACCATCATTGAAGGTGGCAGAGAGAAGAGTTCTTCATTGCGCTCTATGACTCGCGATGTGGATCAGTTCATGCAGGTGTTTTTGTGTGGCTTTGGTCATAATATCCGTCCATCTTCGAGATCTGGTGCATCCTATTCTTCCCTGAATAACCAACAATCAGCAATGCACTCAACGGACGTCCCACCTCGTCTGGCCAAAAGATCTCAGGATGCAACCGCAACTTTGTAAAGAGCTTTGATAAAACTGCTGGATGCAGAGTTTTTTAAGTAAGGATTTATTGGCTCTTTCAGATTGTAAGTAGCTATCACTGAACTTATGTTTTTTGCCTGTTTTGAGTAAATAAACTTGTAGATTTTTCCTTTATTGCTTTGTTGATATACCATTTTTGTGGCAGTGACGGATGACAGCGATAATTAAAAACAACTTCTTCACGGTTGTTCATCGTTTGAGTTTTGCGGCACATTTGGGCCTGTTTGGTGCAATAAAATTCACCGTTGTTCAGTTTTCGATGGATTTACGAAAGTAAATAGCTCAACGCTACGTGATGACAGAGGGTCTTTGGTAAATGGTTGTGTCGTTCACTTTTATACAAATAGCCACTATATGATAATCTTTGTGTGTTTATTTTGCTCCTAAGCACCAAAGCGTGATAATATGTAGCCTATATGTTATTCTGATGTCTCAGCTATCTACATTCCAAATTTCATCCAAATCCGTCCAGCGGATTCAGCATTATAAGGTAACAAACACACTCACTCACTCACTCACTCACTCACAAACTTTCGCATTTATAATATAAGTAGGAAGTAGGATGGTCAGCCCAGGCGGCACAACACCCCGACAAAAGATTAATCCCGCTATCGACTAGCACTATCGTGCTCTATTATTTCTTGTTTGCTAAATTTCGTACGCCATATCGAAACACTATTGATTGACGAGTCATCTCAAATCATCAGATATCAGATCAATAGTTCTTGCCCGAAATTTTGTATTTAACCGTCGAATAAGTATCAGCGATTAAAAGTTGCCCCGTAGAGTTGCGTGTTTCAAAATTGGACTGAAAGACTTTCGATCGGTTTTTCGTATATTTTTTCTCTGTTCTGTGCAAAGCTAAGTACGACGTCGATAGCAGTATAATTTAGATCGTGTTTTTGTACGGATTTTCACTACCGATCTTAGTGTCGATCAGTAAGGTGCTTAAATCAAAGATACTCGTACCTGAGTTGAACCTTCTATGTTTTCTTATAAATATCTTTTGACGTCGTTGCCCTAAGCTGGGTCAGAAGTTTACTCAGATTTGAGATCGCATTTTGATTTACAATATGTTATGCGTTGTTTTGAATAAGCTTGGATACGTTTATTGCTACAGATTATTTATAGGGATAGTAAAGTTCATTTTAATGCCTTGTTTATGACGCGTAAAACTTTATGTTTCAGGGTGACAAGAATGTAATTAAACTACACCTACAGCCTACGGTGCTCTACCTTTGAAACACGAGTTTTTGTAGCTTGATACAAAATTAATTAACAAAACTTTAGATAATATGATTAGATTTCTTAATGTGAAATGGTAGCCGCTGCCTCATACGATTACTTACCTAATGTCTATGAAGCATTTTTTTAAACTTTTAAACTTATTTATTTTAAAAAAGGTCATCTTGACGAAAATTTATCTGAAGTCTGGATGAGTTTATTAGTGGGATATTTTGCGGGATTTAAAAAGTGATATTTCTTTACGTAGAATTAAATAGAAAGAGAGCGCTAAACAGTTAATGGAAGTTAAGGGTACAGTCGGCCACACGCTAGGATACCCCTTTTTGTTTGATTGGCGCCCTTATGCCGCGCGCGGTAAGAGCTGCCATTGGGTATCTGTGACTGTGGCCCACCGTACCCACGAGTACCTAGTGGAATCTGTTACGGACCTAGGTTGTTTAATTCACAAAGGATAATTAAACTTTGTACACTTTACGGACCTTTTTAGGGCTCACTCTGGTTATTTTGAACTTTTCACTATTTTCATAATTTCCCACAATTTTTCGGTAACGAGTTACATTATTTTTGCAGTACCGTATATCAACGTATATTCACTGGAATAAGTTCTATTTTACGTAATTATGCTTCTATTTATATCGACAAGACGTGATAAAAATGCTGCCCTTAAAAAAATATTAATTATTTTTAAAATCTGTTTTAGATTATAAGTAATAAAACAGTTTTACAAATAGATAGAAAAGTTAGAGCAAAACCAAAATTCTATTTTCAGTGTTCTTTTTAATCCTGGGGGTCTACCGGCTAAGACGAAGTCGATTACCATTGGCGAAAATCGAAGTTCGATTTATGAAAAATGAACTGAGTGGCAGTAAAGTGAACTGGGTGGCAGTAAATTTTTCAAAAATCGAACTTCGATTTTCGCCAATGGTAATCGGCTTCGTCTAAGTGGGTAGACCTTCCGGCTATATCGGTTCTAAACTATAAATAGATACTTAATAATGATGTCGTAAATAAAATTTGCGCGCCACTACACTGCATTTTAGCTTAGACGATGTTGACGTTTTATTTAGAAACGGGAGGTTACTAGCGATTCTTAAACACCCGCCTCAAGTCCTTATCTCTTTGTGAGCGCTGCCTGTTTATTTATTTGCCTTGCAATGGTACCTAAGTGTTTTTAATGCCGCTTATGGCCATAGGGCTGCCTCTTACTCAATAATGATAAAATTCCGCAGAAATAGGCCCGGTTTCTGAGTTGAGAATTTTACTAAGCAAAAGGTAAGTATCGTCCTGTCCCAGACAGTGACAGACGCAGCATAAACAAGTTTGAGATAGGTCGCAGGTATGTCACATAAATATCTAAAATAAATAAATATGACCTCTCGATCAAGGATCAAAGGGAACGTCTGCCTGAGACAAGCCGACACCCGATTTCTCTATTTGTCTATCATCAGCAAGCAGCCCAAATGCACTCTCTCTCTCTCTTCCTTTGAGACGAAAACTCTTTATTCGAGAGAAGCTCAGCAAAGTACTGGCTGAAAACGACTATAAAATAAAATAAAAAGTTTAATCGCGTGATAACCCTGCCCCTAAACTGACAGGTGGAAGCTGAGTCTACGAAGTACCTTATCTACGGCTGTCTCCTCCAAACTGCTGGGACATTGATACGCTCTACACCAGGGGCGGCGAACCTGCGGCCCGCGTGCCAAAGCTGAGGCCCGCGACAGTACGAACTGTCTTATCTATGGCGGTCTTCCCAACACTGCTGGGACATTGATACGCTCTACACCAGTGGCAGCGAACCTACGGCCCGCGTGCCAAAGCTGAGGCCCGCGACAGTAGGGAGTACCTTATCTACGGCTGTCTCCTCACACTGCTGGGACATTGATATGCTCTACACCAGTGGCGGCGAACCTACGGCCCGCGAGCCAAAGCTGAGGCCCTCGACAGTAGGGACTGGCGGCAACCTAAGTTGGAACGCGACAGAAATTTTTTATTTTTTTATTTGAAGCCTTCGACGTTGACGTTGACTTCGAGTTGGTATCTTACTGAAGAGTAACATCTTGCATATTGAAAACTTATAGATACTCTTAGTTCGATCGTAAACAGAAAAAACCTAAAGCCGCAACTAAATAGTTAAAGTCGGCTAAAAATACGTATGACCTCATTTCGGCTTTTACTCCCAACATATCCATAAGTAAATACCTAAGTTTCGAAGCTTCCGAAACAATTTATCGATAGATTTGTGGCAAAATTATGGATGCACATGGTGGAATTCTTTATCCTAAAAACAGATTTGTAAAAGCGAAAACGGGTCGCATTTGTAAAAAGGTTCGTCATCCCTGCTGTACACCAACTTACCATTCACGGTTTCCGTAGCAAAATGCACCCAAAACCTTTCACATTAAGAGCTTTAGAGAGGCTTAAAGTACAGTGGTCGTTCAAAAACCAGTTGTCATGTTAGAGGCGATGGTTGATAAGGCTGTTCAAGTATTAAATGGCCATTTTATGGCCTGGCACGTCTTCGATAGCCGTCTAATTTAGATCGTGGTTTTATATCGGTTTTCATTACCTTCCTAAGTGTCGAGTTGTCGAGGCACATACAGGTCGAGGTGCTTATAAAGAGTTCAATGAAGATAATCAAGAAGCTATTTCATATGCTTTTCCCGTATTATTATCGTGGTCATAATTACATTAACATCAGTTGCATAGTTGCAAATAGGTGCACTTTGCTTAGTTGATAGGTAGATACCTCCTTTTTTTACCCGACGACGCGAAGCAAAAAGGAGGGTTATGATTTTAGCAGCGTATGTATGTATGTAGTATGTATGTATGTATGTATGTGGGTATGTATGTTTGTGTGTTCATCTGTTCCCTCGCAGAGCCTAACTCGGCCGATTTCAACAAATGAGGTGTCGTTGGATTCGTCTTAATCACCCAGGTAACATAGGATAGTTTTATTTAAAAAAAAAAACAAGATGGCGGCTGTGCTGCGCCCTAAAGTGGTGGACCTAAAAATAAAAATTTTCGGATACCATCGTCATGGGTATCAAATGAAAGGACTTTAAAAGACCTTTTCAAAAATGTATAACACATGTAGCGTCATTATAACAAATAGAACAAAAAATTCCAAAATGTGTTTTTTTTTGCCCTTATTGGTTCTTTTTTAGGTGATCATCCAAAATGATTAACTAAAAAGCTCAAAAAAAATAGAAGTTAAAAACTAAAACCAGACTACTAAAAGCTTAAAACAAGACCTGCTTATCCTTAAAATAGACTCATAGATAATTAATCGTAGTCGGAGGCCATCGGTTTATCAAATGCGAATGAAGTTAAAAACTAAAACCCGACTACTAAAAAGTCTTGTTTTAAGCTTTTTAGTAGTCGGGTTTTAGTTTTTAACTTCTTTCTTAGCAAGGAAATGCCTTTAAATAAAATCGTTTCGAACTGGGAAATTACATGAATGGAAACGCATAACTTTTTCAGATTATCAGATAGCTAATTTAAGAATATCGGACAAGAAGTTGACTTGTTGAACAGCCAGCCCGGTTTCCGATCTACCACATTGTTAACTCCCAAAATTGAGTAATTCCGCGCAATCCTTCAGCCGTTTCTAAAATTCCTATTAAGGCAGAGAGAGGAAAATGAATTGGTCGCGCAACTCCCGAGGCAATCGCACTAAGTGGCCTCATGGAGAGCGGGCCTTATCTGGCTTTATTAGTTATTTATTCGAGGCCCTGGGGCTTAGATAACTACGTCAGAAGGGCAGCTGAGTTCGTTGGCATTCCTGGAAGGACTCACTGCAGGGCTGCGCTTTTTTTGTCTTACAAATCTCACAATACATATTTTGTAGCTTATGGCTGGGTTTATAACTCTAGACATTCCGCTCTACGTCAAACAAAGGAATGAGATGTACATAGTTATGACCCACTTATGTACTGCCTAACCCAGCCCTAAGCTACTCTTGTTGGTTCAGCCAGCCTTAGACTAATTCACAGTTTTTTTTTTACATAAAAATAAGAATTGAGTACCTCATTCCGAGAGTACTGAGCAGCTACCACGAGTGCTTACTGTCACTGTCCCTGAAAGTGATACGTTGGATAAAAAACCTTACTACTATACATAGTATTAGGATACATGGCAGACGTCCCACAGTGGTCGATTTGTACGATTTAGGCGGCCAAAACTATTTTATGCTTTATTTCAGTAATAAATACGACAACAAATGCTAATCTGGTATTTTAGAGTGAATATATATGTTTATCCCTATTCGTTTCATTGAAAGCGTATTTTTCTATACAAAAAAACATTTCTGTGAAAATATTTTTGTAAATAGCGCCAATGTTTTTAAATTTTCTTTAAATTTCCCTTTGGTGTAAAATATATATTTTGAGTTCATTTGAATTATCGAAATCGGCTTAGTAGTTTTTGATATTTGGGTTAAGAATTATCACAATTTGTTAAGTAAAAGACGGCCGTACATAAAAAAAAATGTTTATTCTCTACAGTCTGCATGCTTATTTAAATTGAAAATAAAATATGGATGACAAAAAAATACAGAATACACTAAAATTAAATGGTCAACAGTTATTACCACATTATTATACTAAATGTTACTTACAATGTTAGGTACCGAATCATAAACAATAAGACAATATTTTATGAAAGTTTAACATACAAATTGTTATGTTACTCTTTAAAAGACAATTCTTCCTCACCGTCACTTTCCATGCATTTATCACAAGTGCCTTTTGTATTTGGCTCTGCAGGAAGCAAAAGCTCCAAAGTTTCCTGCAAAAATGGTTTTGATCGGATCTTCTTTTTTTTTCTCATTGAACTGATGAGTGGATCTGATGTCAAGAGTAACCTGTGACAAAATATCAAGGTTACAGTCTTCGCGTGAAAACTTTCGAGCAAAGTTTAGACGGTATGAGCGAAAGTGCTTATTACGAGCTTCTGCAGCTTCCTCCGAAAGTTGACCAATAGGCACTAGAGAATTTTCTATAACTTTTCCACCATGTACCAAAATTTTATGCATGGTAGGAGTCATAGAATGCCAACCATATAACTCTACATACAGTTTTGCTGTCTCCATGGCGTATTCATCAAATTTCGGGACATCTATTTTGTGACCGCTTGATATGGCTTCCAAAATAACTTTAATTCTATAAATAAAATTAAAGTCTATTCCCGTTATTTCAGCAGCCAGATGTGGGTTTTCAAAAAATCTTCTACTAGTATTGCCGTCATTTGTGTTACCAAAATTACATTTTGGCATATCTACCAAGATACCTACTTCTTCTCTGAATCTTTGCTGAATCTCTTTTTTTTTTGTTGTTCTAGCATCTTTTCTGCTTTGGTTCTTTTTTCACGGTATTTCCCAACGGGCAATTTATAAGCTAAATGTAAAATACTCTCGAATAATCGAATTCTGGCATGTAAAGTTGATAGGCCAAATTCAAGCGATTCTGGGTGAATTTCGTTTTTTTTACTTAAGTCATTAAAGTTTTTTGAAGTGGCTCCGCATATGTAGCATCTACTCGTTGATTTGGTGTCAGTCGCCGCATTGCAAACTTTGCCGTCCACCATGGTCATTTTAAGACTGTGGCTAACCGAGAATTTTTGCCCATTCAGTTCCAATTCCGTGGCTTTTAGGGACTTCACACTGTCCCGAACGTAATTTATTTCATCTTTTGTAATGTCTGTAGACTCTTTTATAAATCTGAATCGTATCGGGCGGCAATATCGTGGTGAAGAAGGAGTCGGGTTTTGCCAAACCATTTTTGTTTTGTCTTCGCCGCAAACAATTTGTAGAGGCACGAATGAGCTCAAAAATATATTTGCATCCGAGTCGGCGTCATTCATTAACTTTCGTTTGTATTGAGCTTGTTGTGAACCATCACAACCCCATTTGCAGATAATCTGCAAGGAATTTCTCTCAGTTTCTGTAAGAGTCATTAGTACTTCTTCGAGGAAAATTGATAATCGCGTGACGGTGTGATCTAACAAAGATTGTAGATCACTTTCAGCACAGGAAGCGGTCACTCGTAGCGTCTCTTTGGGTGGGTAACATTCCTGTTTAGCCTTCAACACTAATTCGTAGCACGGGTAAAAGCTTCTGTTGGTTGCTCGCAAAATTTCATATTGACTTCGTGTCAAATCAGCGTCCACGCACATTCGCAGTGCCTCCCGAGGCGTAAGGGGATCTTGTGCCTTTGATTTGGAATGTCTTTTTTTACATTCGTTTGCGGCTGCAGGCGAATTTGTAATATCTTTTAGGACTTGCGAGGCGTTTCTTTTTCCTTCTTTTTGTAAAATTACTTGCGCTGCGTGAACTATCACTTCTTTGCCTACAGAGGAGCGAACTTCTTCTGTTTTCCTCCTTTTAGTTCTTTCACTACATTCACTGAATGTTTTGCTAGGTCGTCCTGACTTATTATGCGTTTTTATGGGCATCTCGAACGTTCCTGCTAACCATGCATCATTGCTTATAAGAAATTTTTCTAGCGTGTTGCGTGCTTTGGACCATCTCTTTTTTATTTCTGTTTTAAAATATGAAAATTTATGATTTATATACTTTTTGTCTTCGTCGGAGTCCCCGTAAGACACTAACAAATAATTTTGTAAGTATTCCAATTTGTCGTTTATTGATGGAGAGTTTTCCTCAATCATCTTATCAAAAAGATATCTGCGAGTTACTACCTCCATGCCCGAGTAACTTGATGAACCTAGAACAACGAAAAGGAATTTTAACGCAAAAGAAACAAAAAAGCAATTTTTCTCACTTTCTGCCTAAGTTAATGAATTATTATTTTTCTCGCGAAGTGGTCAAAGGTGGTGGCTATTTTTTTTGTGGTTATCTGCTCAAAGAGCTATACTATTAGAAACCATAAGGAATTTAACTCGGACGGTCTCGGAAGTACAACATTTTTACTATTGAAAATAAAAAAATGATAATATTTTCTATGAAAAAGGGCGATCTTTGATACGTTGTAACTGCACTAAATATTGATATTCCTTATCTTAATTTAAATTATATTTGAAGGAGCTTACCTGAATTTTCGACTTCCATCACTTTCACTTGTAACTGAATAATATCCAATGAAATATTCACTTTAGAATATCGGTTGCGCTAAGAGTGTCGAGAACGAACGCGTACAGCTTGCGCGACGATCAAGTTCCGACTACCTGTGGGGGCGCGCACGCAGTTCTAGGAACTGGGGAGGGGTGGGGTTTGGGCAGTCGGGGTGTCTATTTTTCCGGGAATCAATTAGTTTTGTTATAAGTTAACTTTGAGAAATGGACTTTTGGCCGCCTAAATCGTACAAATCGACCACTGTGCCGGCAAAGCTTTTTCGCACTCGTGGTAGCTACTCTGGATGCTTACCAAGATTTTATTTAGTTTTTGAGCTCCCGATATTTCGGCGCCATCGTCATTGCAAACTAAATAAAAACGTTGTAATAAGGAGTAGATACCTATAGCATAGCCCCAAAACTTAAAAAAGTTAGTATACAAAAGTTTTAAAAAAGTACTTTGCTCACAACAGAACCGTCCCTCTGTTAGTGTAATTTCATTGCTTCATGCTAAGTCCTTGGGCACAACACAGCGACCTTCATGTAAATTGCATTGTTTTCCGTAGAGCAGGGCAGTTTGTTTGTTAACTGAAAACAACTATGTTTTAGTTGATTTGCTACGCCAAGATATTGTGCTTTAGAATTTAGGGTTCCGTACAAAAATAAGACCAGATAAGAAACCTTGTTAAAATAACGGATAACCTAAAAAATATTTAATCAAGATTATTTATAATCTACACTGCTTTCCAATTATCAGAACGGGCGAAAAAGTTAATGGCGGGTAAGCCCAAAATTTTACGGTTTTTTAAATTTTGTAGCTAAACTGAGCTGCTTTTGTTCAGCGATTTTTGTTTTACAACAGTAAAATTGTTTTTCATCTCCCATGCTCGGAAAGTTTGCTGTTACTAGCAACTTACAACCGTGTAAAACCCGAATTTAACCAATCTGCATTTTTGTGCGCTTCGAAATTTAAACGCCCTTGTTCTGCACGCCCCATGATGTAGAAAAAGAAAAAACACTGGCCGTTTCACTAGATGCCTTATAATTTCATAAAAGCTTCAGAAAGAAGAGCCTCGTTTAGACGCGACTCTCCACGACAGTGCCCATTTTCTATACAAAACTGTGAATGCAAATGAGGCATAGACATCTAAAGTCACGGAATAGAACATTCAGAAACGCGGTTTCTTCCTACAGTCTTTTTAATATTTTGTACAATATATTTATTTTTAATAACAGTAAATTAAAAAAATGCTCCGGTTCTGTTTTAAAAAATAGATAATTGTGGGTTGGTTTGTTAAATACATTTTTTCAAACGATATAATTGAATTTATGTTTTATCTCTAGAAATTTTTAATTTATATGGTAAAAGTTCAGAATGCACCCGGAAAAGAAAACATTCTTTTAATTTTCATTATTTTTGTGTCTGGATAAATATACTTCAGCAAATTATTAACAAAACGAATGGTTTTAATACCAACGAAGCTGAAAACTTTAGTGCGGCAGCCGTAACTACAGTAAATTATGCTTTTAAAAGGAACTTATTTGACTCACCTGTTTTGCCTGTAAGTAGTTGTCTACTTTGTTTGTCCCGCTTGGATAACAAAATGATTTCCTCGCTTCTGTGAGATGAAAAGTTTTGTGTTTAACACGAATGCAATATTATTTGCGTCTCGTGCTTCTGAATACCTCGCTACGCTCAGGTTTCTTTTTTTGAACCACTCGCTACGCTCGTGGCTCAATTTTAGAAACCTTCGCTAGCTCGGTATTCAATACAAGCACTCGCCGCAAACAATAATTTTGCATTCTTGCCTAACAAATAACTATTGTTTTCATTACTCTAACTAAACAACAGACAAACAATAATTAAGCTCATTTGTTTTTTGCTCGGAAAACTAGTGGTACTGCCCAAAAAACTAGTAAATTGAGCAAATATCTCTTAATCAGCTGAATATTATTGTTGTTTGTTGTTTAGAATTGTTATCCAGTTCGCTGTTTAGAATACAGAAACAATATTATTTAATTGAATAGTCGTGAAACAAAAAGCGCTAAAAAAAATTGCATTGTTAAGCTACAAAATTAAAAAATCTGTGAAAATTGAGCGTTTCACGCCACGCTACTATACTACGCACTGAACCTTAAGACCACTCTATCACCTAAAAGAGAGATCTTTTTACTGCACCATTCATTACAAAGATAAGTGAATTTGCGCTTGTATCATACTAAGTAATCCATAATCTTTGGCAAATATAGCCGGAAAGCGTATAAGTGTAGTACGATAAATCCGGCGATATTTCTTCCAAACGTTATCTTTTCAAACATCAACATTATCAAAAGAGGCTTTTCCATTTCAGGTTGCACGTCTTTGATACGCTTTGGAGTGGGTTTGTAAATGCTTTCCCTCAAATACGTTTTCTTTGGATTTGTATATTGCGTATCTACCTATAACTATTGCATATCCGCTGGCTTTGCACGAGCGACCATGTCGAGGTTTATACATGAGTGTATGACTCGATCTTTGTCGTTCTATGTAGACCGAAAGATTGGGAGAGTTAAATATTATCCACATGGCACTCATGTTGGTTGGATGCAAAAATAAAGTGATAACCATGACGAGGGGTGCCATAGTAAAAGCACACTAGCGCCGCCAATGAAATAAAATCATAACCTACGAATAAATCCCGCACAAGTCAAAATAAAACTAGCCGTTTTTTTCTTGTGCTCTTACTTTTACCATTTACATTTACATACAGTCATATAGCAGTCATATAAGTCCCTTAAACCTAAAAATACTCTGCGACGAATTTAATTTCCTTATCTTCTTCTTGAAGTGCATCACTGGAGGTTGGCAGTCAGCTCTCTGCACCGCTCTCTGTTCATGGCTGTCCTGAATATTTGTTCCACGGATTTGATGCCGGTCCATTCCTGGATATTACACAGCCATGTCATTTTCCTCCTTCCTGGCCTTCTTTTTCCCTCTATTTTGCCCATCATTATGGTGTGTAGCAGCTGGTATCGTTTTTGTCTTAAAACGTGGCCTTAGTAGGCAACCTTTCGCTGCCATTTCCTTATACCCAATCATAACCGCTTGATTGGCGTAATTTTTTTCCAGTACCCTCAGGGCATGAGCCGAATTACCTATCAATATTACCTGAACATGAAGAGGCCTTTACTCAGCAGTGAATGTTAACAGGCTGATGATGATGATGATGATTAGTTACAGTAGAATGAGAACAGGGTTGGAGAGGAATGACGTCAATCATCCTCGATAGTTCATGAAAAACATTTTCTCTATTATCAACGGAAGGAAAATATACGAGGGACAGAATATACTCGACTACATCCTTTCCGAAGAAGAGATCGGGGCCAAATATTTGCTTTCTATTACCTGGCCGCCATTGCCATCAATTTCGCGCCCGTCGTAAAGGTCGATCCCCAAAGTGCCGCTTTGGCAACTCTTTCTATTTGTCACACTAGCTGTACAAACGGCCTCACTCAAGTCTGTATACGTATATACAGGGTGTTAAAAGAACGCCAACAAAGCGGGAAACCACGTGTTGTCCTCATCATACGGAATTTTTTTACCCAATCCCTATTTTGGCCCGATTGGGTTAGAGCGTATCCATGGTTTTATAACTCTAGCCATCCCACTCTACGTCAAACAAAATAGTGAGATAGCTAGAGTTTTAAACCCATGGATACGCTAAGCTCTAACCCAGTCTTATGCTACGATTGCAAAATAATGAGGTTCAAAGTCGAAATAAAAAAAAAAAATTGGGTATCTAGTACGCGTGCCTTTCGGATCTGTCAGCGGCTTCATCTCCAAAGTTCTTCATCAGATCTTCACTTTTTTTATGGAACTACACGGAAAGTAAATCCTTTCAAACAAAAAAAAAGAATCATCAAAATCGGTTCACATATAAACACAAATAATAAAAAAACTGGTCGAATTGATAATAAAAAAACCTCCTCCTTTTACAAAGTCGATTAAAAAGTGAGGTTTTCAAAAACTCTTTCAGAAACTGACAACGACGTCAAAAAGTCAGCGAGCGGAAAACACGTCTCAAACGCCAAACTGATAACTTGCCGCAACTATTTGGTATTCCGTCCAAACGGTCGCCAAAATGTCCATGTGAATAAGTTTCCCTTCCAATGCCTTTCGCCCGAACGCTTTAGGCGAAATACACACCGAGGCGGAAATATGTAGAGCAATATAGTATTCGTAATGGCACACTGAGTTCTATCTACAGGGTGCAACCAAATTCGATAGCGGATTGACAAAAAAAAAACAATTTTTATTTCATAACCTCAAAATTGATCTCATCAGTTTTAGTTTTTGGTATTTGCTCAAATGTAAAACTATGTTGTTAGGTGCATTTCTGTAGTTTTGAGTTGATAAAACATTATACTCGTATTTTCTTAGGTTTGCACGAGCACTGTACATAATTTAAACATAGATTTTAACGGATTTAGTTAATAAAACGAGTGTTAAATTCGATAAAATCTGTGTTTAAATTATGATAAAACATTGTGAAAGTCAATGAAAAAAAAAATCACATTAATTTAAAAATCAACGGACCGTCATAGAGCAAAAAAATGTTGTGATCCCTATAAAACCGGGTCCCATCCTTACCGGGTGCTATTACCCTGTAAAAAGAGTTACGATCTTTTGTAACACCTTGTATATTCCCACGTCACATTCGCGAGCCACTGTACGGCCATGACCAGCTCGGTGTGTAACGATCCTTCGAACACGGTAAACCGCTGAAATAGTGTCTAGGGGGCGGGGGGCGGGCGGGCGCGATGCTAGTGAAATACGTGGCCGTGTTCGCCGCGGACAAATTAGCTGCTTCCTCTGTGAACATTAGACGGGAATTGCCCCTTTTTGACGTATGATTTAATTAACACGAAGGGCATGGACGTTACTGCATGGAAGCGGGGTTCGTACTTACCACTAATAATTTAAAAATACGCGGGAAGACAAGAGATTAGTTTTAACCGAGGGGGTATTGGCATGCAAAGGCGGAGGCAGCAATAGACTTTAGGCTGGATAGTTCGTCGATCGGACGATATACTTAAACTAAGGCCTTTGCATCTACGAATTGAGATGATTTATACAGCGTCCACTGGCACCTTCACTCACTCTAGATGGGTGAAGAGACCACTCGGCGATGCAGTGCCTGGGACATTGTTTTAGAGTCTATTTAGACGATAACTTACATTATAATTTATACGGCATTGTTGCA
The DNA here is from genome assembly GCA_949319315.1 of Zelleria hepariella. Taxonomy (NCBI): domain Eukaryota; kingdom Metazoa; phylum Arthropoda; class Insecta; order Lepidoptera; family Yponomeutidae; genus Zelleria; species Zelleria hepariella. The sequence continues at coordinate 8,819,568 of OX439395.1, forward strand.
GGCTTTCTAAAAAAACAATTATGAACTTTTTGTAGATTTTCATCAGATTTTCATGCATATGATTACATAACCCAAATATCCCAAATTACTCTACCAGAGGCAGTATTTAGATACCTACCTCGGGCTTGAGCTTGACTTCTTATCTTTATCTCTCAGTGCAAAGAAGTCATATTAATTTCGCCTAATTATATCACTTTATTGGTCGTTGTCATCTTTTTACAATGACATTATGTTTGCAATTTGATCACTCAAATTAGGTACTGTTGTAAGATCATCATGATTGTAGCTGCATACCAGGGCCCTTAGCCTGTAACGAAATGGTGCCAAAATGGGCTCCCGGTTGACGGTTTCAATTACGATTTATTAATGCTGTCGGTCCAGTGTCGGTCCTTTTAATGCTTTTGTAGTACAGCAAATAATATTATGAGTCTAATTCTAGATGATTAGTTCACTAGTTGTAGGAGCACAACGAAAAAATCCCGGTTTTGTCCTTCTACCTGGGACGCCATTGATACGCCATTGTGTTACAGGCTAAGGCCCCAGTTACAAGTACAACAGTTACATGAATAGCCCAATGGCTTGGCTATCTTGTACAGAGCCTGAGATTACTGTTATCATAATATTATCAGAGATAGGAAACCTTGAAATAAGTGCTCTGTTATCTCTGTTGTTGATATAATATTGTCTCTCGTCCACCTTTGTTTGATTATAAAAATAAACACTGTGATGCTTTCAATGCATTGTGAATAGTTTCTGACGTAGCTCTGTTTCTCTGCATTTCTTAGCGTTACTTGGATTGCTGATTACCCAAATGTTGATCACATGATCACATGAAGCTGTTTCTTAACTATTTAAAGTTGCCTTTTCATTCTCCATTTCACTGAGTTCTTAGCTTAACATCAGAATCTGAAATCTGAATCAGATCTCTCAATTCCCTAGCACTTTTTTCCATCAGTGATTGCCTGGAAGAAATTGTTATTAGCAATAGTACCTTGTTTAGTTAAGTTTATTTCCTTGTCTGTCTTTTGATAGGTATATATTTATTATAACTTCTGCCTCCTTTCCATCTTGCCCATCATTATTGTTTGAAGAAGTCTGTATCTCCCTCCAACACTACTATAAATGTATTATTGTGGCCCTTTTATCGACAGCCTTGGTCATAAAAAGGGCGCATAAGTCTGTATCTGTCATAATTATCGAAGCACATGCTCTAAATTATTCTTTGTTTCCTAAATAATTATTATTGCAACCTCTGCCCTAATACCTCAGTTCCCTAGCCCTCTTCTTCATGCATCCAATATTTTTCCCAGGCCACTTACAGTCAAGTAAGGGTTGAATAATGCCCCATTTTGTCGTCCTCCGAATGAGATACCTAGCACAATAGAGCCTGAGGTCGTTTGTGCTCGTTATAAACGGAATATTTATATCAACGTTGCGGTGCAAAATATAGAGCAAAAGATGAACAGTCAGCTACACGCTAGGATTTCGCATGGTAGCTCTTATTACGCGCGCCATAAGTGCGTCGATTGAACAATAACTACTTGATTAAAATTTTAAATATTCCCGACAGTTTAGCTTCAAATGAGCATATCTCAAAAACGGCTGAACCGATTTTGATAAAAACATATCTAAGAACACTTAGAAAACTTGCTTTCAAATAATTAAAAAACCGCATCAAAATCGGTTCACCCGTTTAAAAGCTACATACGGTGCCACAACAGACACACGGACAGACACACTCACACACAGTCGGTGGTTAATATAAAGGGGTATCCAAGCGTGACTCTACGGCGCGGCGGCGCTTTAACCAGCACCACAGATGAGGAGTGATCGGTTCCCATCCCGATTGCTGGCTCCGGGCGCCAATGTCTACTCTATGCCAACAAACCACTGGAGGAAGGGCAAACTTGTTCATGGTGCTAATGTTACACCATCAATGACTGATGTTATGCGCCTATGGTCGCTCAAGACTCTACAATGTTTTGCACACTTGCACAGAACAGCTACACACAGCGGATTTTTTTGGTCAGCACATCGTATCTTAACTTTCCTTCGAGGTCTCCATTCCATTCAGTCGTTCCCTCAATGCTGAGGAGGTGGTGGAGCGCGATCAATCTGCAAGAGACCTATTTAAGGATTGGTTTTGGTGTTGATAGAGTTTTAGAACCGTCAATTCGGAAGGCAAAGTTTTTTGTTCGAAAGTCCGTTATTGGCTTAATCTTATCTTTAGACAATATTGAGAAACTAATTTAAATATTTTTTATTTTGGTCCAGTAGTTTTGTTTTTATGCGCTAAAATGTTTTTTTCCTATGACCGCCAACAGTATGCAGACCGTCGCGTGACGTCATAAAACCGTATCTTTAAAACGTTGTAAAATCCAAACTACTGAACCAAAATTAAAAAAAAATATTGAAGTTAGTTTCTCAATATTGTCTAAAGATAAGATTAAGCCAATAACGGATTTTCGAACAAAAAACTTTGCCTTCCGAATTGGCTTGTTTGGCATGCGTCCATTGGACGCGGTCCGTTCGGAAGCTTTCCATTTGGACGTATCTCGTGATTCGTGAGTGGCTAAATTTAGAGGTGTCATTGGACGCTGTGAAAATTTTGTAAAGTTCCTCTCTATATTTCTGGAGTGTTGTAGTCTACGGTAACGGCATCTACGTGGTAGTTACAGGGAATATTTTAGCAGGGCATAATACATGTAGTGTGTCTTTAGACAAACGGGGTTCGTAAAAGACGAGGTGTGCTCTCAGAAATATTGTCTGGAGCATGTTTTTGTAAGTAACCAATTTATTTTGTGTTACCCTTTTGGCCTATAGGCTGGTTGAAATTGATAAAGCTGCGTCTGAAAAGGGCTAGACAGCCTAAAATATGGAAAGTCGTTAAGTAAAAAATGCAGGTTTAAAAGATAAGTAGGTCTTTTTTTACCAAAACATTTTTTTATGTAAAAACTCCGAATGTAAACCCTTTTAATAGCTGACGTAAAACAGATGCAAAAGTTTAGTCGCAAAGATATTTTGCAATAATTGCTATTTTAAAACTCTTGCATGATTCGAAGGAAAACTTTCTAGTTGAAATAAGTAAATATTTGTATGGTCTCCCGTCTCGGCCCGTAGCAACCAAGTTAACTTGTGACGTCACTACCGTCTCTACAAAATGTACTTAGGAAGCAGGAAATATTTGAAAAACCTTTCCAAGTTGTTTGAAAAGAATTTGTTTCGCAAGACTTTTTCGGTCGGTGTTTTAGCCTCAGGGTATCTAAGTAATTAATTAATCTGATCCTTATAAATATCAACGTATTTTAATAGTGTGGATGATATTTAGGTGGGGTACCTATTTTGACGATAATTACTCATATTTACAAATACCCAATATTGATTATTGTTATGGAAACAATTTTTTTTTTTTAAAGTGACTAAATAATAAAAAAATTTGGTCACTGAAGGCTGATTGGGTAGACACTTTCAGGTTATTCCTTGACTAGATACATATTTTACTGTCTTCAAATAATAAGTACCTACTTATTGGTTTTCCGCAAAATAGTGACGTAAATACCTATCAAATAGAGGTAGAAAGCAAACCATTGATTAAGTTGAGCCCTAAACGGACTAAATTGTAGTGTTGATGCTACCGTATTTTCTTATAGGGCGGTGCCTACTAGACAGGTAATTCTAGGGTGCTTGTATCAATATGTCTGCAATGGTAACGAAATACTAGATTGTTGGTTGTTTAAATAAATTAGGTATCCTTAAAGGGGTAAAAGACAAACTATGTAACTTTGAGCTGACTTTTTAGGGTTCCGTACTACTCCGCTGTCCGTCCGTCTGTCTGTCCGTCTGTCACAGTCACCAGGCTGTATCTCATGAACCGTGATACTTAATCAGTTGAAATTTTCACAGATGATGTATTTCTGTCGCCGCTATAACACATACTAAAAAAACAAATGAACGTGTTTTTTTGCCGTTTTTATAGATAGCTAGCTTTTGCCCGCGATTTCGTCCGCGTGGACTACAGACAAAGGATATATGCTTTACTTTGCTTTTAAGTGTAAAAGCGTGATAATATGTAGCCTATGTGTTATTCTGATGGCTAAGCTATCTCTATTCCAAATTTCATCCCAATCCGTTCAGCCGTTTCAGCGTGAAAGAGTAACAAACATCCATCCAACCATCCGTCCATCCACACTTACAAACTTTCGCAAATATAATATTAGTAGGATAGTAGGATAGGATAGGAATTATTAGGCTGGTACGGAACCCTTCGTCCGCGAGTCCCACTTGCACTTGGTCGCTTTTATTCGATCCTTTCGCATTTTGACATGAATTTTATTTTTTCAAGCACATTCTACAATTCTCTCAGCTTGGTCAGCTTATTTTGCAGTGAAGTACACACTGATAAAAACCGTCCTAGAAAGTCCGATATCAGATCCACCCACTCCGCAAGTAAATTGATAGCAACAAAGCGTCGAAGCTCAACAACCGTTCATCATCGCACGTAGAGATTTCCCGCGTGACGTCACAGGTCGTTAGGCCTCCGCGCACGTCCCTAACAAGCGTCACGCGACCCGACGATATTGCCCTTTTACTACCGGCCAGCCCGTCGACCTTATGACGTGATCGAGACACGCGGCAGATTCATGATAAAAAGAAGAAAAATTTCGAACGCAGGCAAATAAATGGGCCATAGACGAGAGTTTTCTTTTTTATTGTGTGCCAGGAAAACCGGTCACTGAAAAACTCTGAAAACAGATACGTTTTTAACTGTTTCTGAGAGACTGGCTGGCGAGAACGAGTAAATAATTAAAAACATAGTCATGAACAAATTGGACATAGACAAACTAGCAGTCAGTCATCAGTATTATTCTTTTTACGTGACCAATTTTGTGTGCCAGCCAGCATAATCAGCTGGCGGGAAAATATTGCCAAAACGTAACGAGACGCTAAAGATCAAGTTGGTACTTGGTTTGAATATTTTATGAGGAGGAACATCGTTTCGTAGCAATACATCATTCGCGCAAACGACATTGCCAATTGAGTCGGCCTCTCTTTGAATTAGGACTAATAATGTTGCGTCATGTGTGTGTGGCATTCATGTAAAGTACCGTGGCATTGAAACCCTATGAAACCCGATGACTCTACCTATAAATAAGTGACTGTTTGTTGATTCTCATGACGATTGGTGAAATCGTAATAATATTTCAACAAACCACCAACACTCGCCACAATCCTTTCCCAAAAATGTGAACATACAACTTTCATCACGATTTTCCAACGTGTACCGACGTCTTATGTCACTCGTCTGTGATCGTACGGAATCAATGATTCCTTATAATAGCTCTATCCGTACCCTTATTAACAACAGAAAACGAACAGTAAGCGCCTTTCGCTAACAAATCATTGTATTCTTCTTCTTCATCGATTCCTCATGGCTGAGGATCGCGACCTTGAATACTTCCTCCATAGATTGTCTTATCGATGAATTTGATTTGGTTCAAATCCATGGATTTCCGTGATTTGGCGTCTGGTTTTTTTTTGTCGACCTCCCCCTAAATCTCACCATCAAACAAACCACTAACCTTTTCCTCTCTCTTGCCCTCAGGACGAAGAAGTAAAGAAACAACTGCCAGTGGTTCCGAAATGCTGCGCAAGCGGTCAGAACCTGAGTGCGACCTTGGTGGACGGCAAGCGGGTGTGTGCGCCGACCATGCTGACGTTCCAGCCAGTGTTCTACCAGGCCAATGACACGCACATGTGGAGCTACGACAGCAACGTTCTCGAGACCATCGTTGGGAACCCCTGCAGCTTTGATAGGTGCAGTTTCCTGTTATTTTTATTTTTCAATCCGTAGCCAACTGAGTGAAGTCTTTCCAATGTACGGCATCCGTTTCGGTATTGGACTTTCCTATTCAGTGTTTACCCGTGCCTTATCGGTGTCCTTCCCATATTTCTGTATCCAGTTTTAGGTCTCCATTGCAGTAAATTTTTGCCCCATCACATAGATGCAGCATTCACTTAGCATTAACAACCACCCATGGAGTGAACTCGGTCATTCTGAAATCATATGCAAGCAGGCAGGAAGCCTATTACTGGGAATGCAAAATACGCAACTATCGAAGAAAAGGGCTAATCTCCTTCGATAGTTACATGTTTCACATTCCCCAGAATAGACTCTCTGAACCTAGGTGCTAGATGGCAAGCGGGTGTGTGCGTCGACCATGCGGAAGTTCCATCCAGTGGTCTACCAGGCCAATAACACGCACGACAGCAACGTGCTCGACACCATCGTCGGGAACCCCTGCAGCTTTGATAGGTGACAGAGAAAGAGAGAGCTCGTGCCGTGTTCAAATGCAACCACTGGCTTACATGATAGTTGTCAACCCCTTTAGATTTGATAGCGGTTTCCTAAAGTTCTTCTTCATCTTCATTTTCAACCCGAACCCAACTAATGATGAGTGTAGTTTTTTTGCTCGGCATCCTTTTCGGTCTTGAGCTTTCCTATTCAGTGTTTTTCCGCCCCATTCTTTTATGAATAGGTTATTTTTCTTCTTTTTCTTTCCTTCCGTAAGGTAGAATGAGATAGATCTGTCTTTCGCTCGAGCCTATCAGACATCAGAGGTTTGCAATCAATTTGCCTATCTCACTTTTGGATGCTGCAGAAGGAAATATAGAGCTTCAAACCAATGCCGTAAGTTTCAAGAGATGATATTTTAGGTCTTTCAAGTCTCTTCCTGCTAAGTATCTTTCTCCTTTGGTAAAAAAGCCAATTATCATGAACGTTGAAGAAGCAGTTGTCAAACTAGAAGGAGAAACTCTTTCATCACCACCTTCTAAAGCACTCATTTTCTCCCCAGGTACAAGCTAGACCCAGAGACGAACAGCGAAGACGAGTTCTACCTTCTAGTCAACGGGTCTCTCTTCGCGCCGTTCCACTCGCCGGCCATACTGGGCACGCGCGATTTCTGCATGGAGACATTCTGGAACGAGAGCAACGCGGCCGGGGTCACGCTGCCGCTGGTCTGCTTCCCCGCGCCCATCGAGGAGGCCAAGACCTCCGCCACGCTCATCGCTTATGCTATTGGTAGGTTCATCATTATCACATCTTTTTCTGTCATCCCAAATCAGCGATATAAGGCTTTCAAAGTGAATGTAAGAGAGTATTGTCATGTGAGAGAATAGACGGAGACCTAGGGAAGCCATAGACTGGTGATCCTTCGACAGGTCGAAAGAAAATGATCCTAGGAAGTTGATCAGATGAGCATTTAAAATTCCGGGAAATTGGCCCCCGATTTGATAGTCATTCATCATAATCATTACCCAACAATGGACCTTAGAGGAGATCTTTATGAATCGATGATATACATTGATATATTGATATTATTGTGATGTTAGCGGGAAGGCGTTTACGGAAAAAGAATGAGGTATATGCCCAGCACAGCAGCACAACGGTTTTATTCATGAAACAAAACTTTGGAGTATCAATTTATGTATCGCTTTATCAAGATTTAGAGCATACCTCTTTAACGGACCAATCTTATCACAACCCATCACTAACTTCAGCTCTCTTTCCAGGGCTAATAATCTCCGTGCCATTCTTGCTAGCGACGGCCTGCGTATATACATTCATCAGAGAGCTCCGGGACACTCATGGCAAGTCTCTGGCTTGCCACTCGACGTGTCTCGCCATCGCCTTCTCTTGCCTGGCCGCCACGCAGCTGGCCGGCCACGCGTTCCCTGCCACCGCTTGTACTATAATGGGTAAGGATGTTGAGGTTTATCATCATTATAGTTTGTTACTAATCAGTAGGTCTGGGTCGATGATGTTGGTGACCGAGTTACAAGCTTTAGGTGGAGATGGGCGGGAACCTACCAAGACGGAATGATGGCAGGTGGACCAGGGTGGTAACGGTAACGAACTCTTCCAGTTGGATTTCATTTCAGTGCTATTTTAGAGGGTTGGTTCTCAGTCTCCGTGAAGTATGGCCAATCCAACCCCAGGTTTGATCGAACAAATATTAATTTTCGCAATTTTATTCCTTCACCTAGCTCTTTTTCACTAGTTCATGCAGAGATTAGTGAGGACTCTGCAGAAAAAATAAATGCTCCCGAGAAAGCTCTGACAAAGAGGAATGCCGTGCTATTACAAGGATAATAAATCATTGTAATAGATGTAAAGGCCCTTGTTGATGATGATGAATAAGTAAGTGGTGCAAGCCATTGATGTCGCTATTTATCAACACGATAAAAAAGTGATATATTATCGATCGATATAGTATTAGCCCAATTACGTTTTTTTTTGCATGTCGTGTACCTATGTAACGTGAATTTTCCTGTTTGTTGCAGCCTATCTCATCCAATTCTCGTTCGTGTCGTGTTTCTTCTGGCTGAACGTGATGTGCTTCGATACATTCCTCAATGTCAGGTTAGTTCATGCCACTATAACAGTTCATGATATACAGGGTGTTAAAAATGGACCTGACAATACCAATTACTTACTACTGACATTATGTAAATCTGGCTATACTTACAGTCTACATTGCTATATTTATACTAAGTCCACTTTTTTCCATTGCTACGGAATACTGGAATGGTGAGTGGTGGACCCACATGCCTATTAAAGTTGCCTTGAGATCATCCACGGATACCCTATTAATCACACTCATCCCAAGCACCCAAAATTTCTAAAAATAGGTAGTTCATAATGCACTTTATCTATCCACTTTCGTCGAATTTAATTTCCGGACTATCCAACGCATATTTTTTTAGGAAGATCCTGCGGTAGTGGAGCGTTGTATTTCTGAGACTTTACATTGTCACCACTCCCGCACCCCTCATAATCCGCAGGAACCTCGTAGACTCAATGGATATTCAGCAAATCCGCCAGCTGACCCTAACTTATCTCCCCCAACAGAAGGTACCTGAACAGTACGGTCAGCAGACGGAGCATGCGGCGTCGCTTTGCCTGGTACTGCGCGTACGCAGTCCTGCTGCCGCTCTTACTGCTCATCGTCACGGTCACCATGGAGCTGTCGCCCGCAGTACCCAGCACCTATCTGAAGCCCAACTTTGGGGTCAAAGGATGCTGGTTCAAAAGTAAGTGCCTTAAAGACATAATTGGATGGTGGGATCGGTGGAGACAACTTGCCCGGGATCCGTGGATATATCCATCTGATCCCGGGATCAGCGGATACAACTTCTTAGCCACCGCGTCCACGGCAGCTACCCGCGTCCACGGCAGCTGCAACGCGGCCGAAACGTCGGGATAAATAAATTAATTCATTTTGCCTAAAACCCGTTTCGAATACAATAATAACTACATTAGCTGAGCTATGGCCACCGTAGACTCACTTTTCACCTTTTATCGTCTCACAGCCACACCTTTTTCCTCATTAATCTCCGATATTAACCTCCATTTTAACACACAGCGGACCAAGCGGCGCTGCCATACTTCTACGGGCCGGTGGCGGCGGTTTTGTTGGCGAATCTCGTCATCTTCTTCTTCACCTCGCGAGCCTTCGCCATGCACTACGATAAGCTGAAAGACTGCACTGGTGAGTCAGTTGAGGATAATTCACTGATATGATAAGGTGTTGCAATACTAGACTTTACTCTATGACCTCGGGCTTTGGGTAATATCTCAGACTTATTGGACAACACTATGGCACAGATTAGATTAAGTATAGTTACTACTTTCAAATATTCTGCGATTTGATGCAGATCTAGGTATAAGGATCATATGATAACAACATTATTAATTATAACAAAACAATCTAGAAAAAAAAAATTTTCTTCTCCTTACTTTGCGCTGCATATTTTGGTTCCTAATATTTTTCTTTTTGTATGGAAAAATTAAATTGCGCTTTCAACAAAGTCGAGATATCATAAGCCTTTAGTCAATTCCTGCCCCATTTTTGTGCTAAGCCAGCAGATACCTCAGAGAGTTTACATATCCACGTTCACACAGTGTTAAAACTGTCAGGAAAGACATTCGAGGCAAGCGAGGCGCATGACAGCTTGATACCTACATACAGTCTAGTTGCGGCTTTATGTACTTCCTTTACGACTGATATCTTCCAGTAAAGGTGCGCTGGGACGTTGTTACGTCAATCTAAATAGAAGTCAGATGAGTAATGTGGTTGACGATAAGTGGTTGCGTGAATTGAATGTCGAATTGCCTTTTTGAACATTGTTTGTGAACTGTGTCATCACGATACTGAGGAAAACGTGACCAATGTCTATGCAAGTAGTAAACGGATCTAATTATAATAAGTGAAACAAAACGAATAGTGTAGACCATGAAACTACCGCCTATTAGTTCTGTTTGGTTCTGTAGCTAGAGTGGCCTTAACAGATTTTTTTTCTTGTTTGTGAATTATCTGTTTTACTTGTTTGTGGTCCGGCGACATAGCCCAAGTAGCCGGAAAACAGAGGTTGCGCCTGACACAGGATCGTGAGAAGTGGCGTGAGCATGAAGAGGCCTTTACTCAGCAGTGGGTGTTAACAGGTTGTTGATGATGATAATGATGAACAAATAAGTTGATAGGGCATAGTGCTATTAATTTGCGGTCCAAACTTGTGACGACCCAGCCTGAAAAAGAGACGGTTAGTTCCAAACATTGGGCAGTCTTCCTTCAGGCTATGATGATAATGAAATAGCCCTTTTCAATGCATCATAAATCTCCCTCTAATTCCAAAAGATGTCCGCAGGTTAGATCCAACGCGTTTTTACGGGCTGAACCCTATTATAACCGTGACCAACCCTCATTGACTCAAAACTCACCCTTTTCCTCTAGCGTTAAATCTGGAGAATTTCTGACTTCTTCATATCTAACGAGTGATAAAAGAGCTGGTCCATGACTAAATTACGAAGACAACTCCAAAATCTTCATTCCAATCTCACCCTTATTCCTCTAGCGTGAGAGCTGACTAACTCGGATTGTAGCACGTCGGACAACTGGATGCTGCTGTGCTTGGATCTGAGAGATACTCTACTGGTCCCTCAGATGTCCAAATTCCCATGATCTATCAACCCCTTCATTCAATCCACACTCTTATCCCTTTAGCTTTAGAGCTTACTAATACCATATTGTGATGACCTATGAACCCCAAAATTTTCATTCAAATCTCACCCTTATTCCTCTAGCGTTAGAGCTGACGCACTCGGACTTCAGCACGTCGGACGACTGGGTGCGGCTGGGCGTGGTATTAGGTGAAACACTGCCGGTACACCAGAGGACCGCCTCGCCGCAGAGAGAGAACCCGGTCAACTTCACGCAGCGGCTGAAGAAGTATCGGAAAATGTAAGTCAGAACCTCTACTAGGCACTTAAGGCCGATTTACACCTGAATAAGTAGCGAATGGTAGCGAGTGGCCAGTTGCCACTATGGCGAGTTATGTTGCTATTGCGTTTGAACGCCACAAGCGTTTAGTTAATAAATTTCGATAGACTGCGATCCTATGTTCCGGTGAGTCAAGTGCAAATTCCTCCCGCGCGTTCGCCGCAAACCCGCCAGATAAAGAGCCATGGCGAGTTAAGTACAGTGCAGCTGTAGTTTTTGACGCAGAACTGCCACTTACCGATGTATGTGGACGCTACTTCTAACTTAACTTTTAACTGTCAAAAAACTTAACTCGCTGCTGTACTTATTGAAGTGTAAATCAGCCTTTAAATCGTATTACACTACACGTTTTTCAGGGCTCTGATCTGCGGGTGGGTGGAGAAGTCGCCATGTTTTGGAATACCGGTAGACAAGCAACATTTTAGTCGAGTACCGTACGAGCGCTCGAGCCAACTATTTCTGTCATTGTCATTGAACCGTCGATGCTTTATCAGTATCTATTTCAGTGACTTTCAAGCTGACGTTGCGCTGTCTGATAGCCCAATCCGTTCATCATACAATGTGGTGATTATTTGCTCGTTTTGGCGATATGAACGTGTAACATTTTAGCATGGTTTTAAACCATGGTACTTCCATCCCGTAACTTTACACTCTACTCCAAGGAATGAGTCATGTCACGTCATGTCACAAACTATGTGATGCGGTATGCGGTACTGAGTTAAATATTTTTCTACATCATCTGCCTTTGGGATATTTTAGGAATTAGTTAAAATTACATCATAGACCGATAAGGCTACTGATAAAGTCTGCCACTCAACAAATATTATTTTTGGTAGAAAAGTCAGCAAATATTTAAATTGATAGGATATGTTTACAGGAAACATTTGAACATAATTATAAATCGTTATCGGGTAAAATGTTATGAAACAATTTAAAGTCCTCTAAAAAGTAAGAACCAACCGAGAAATAATATCTAGGTATACTTTACATTTTATACTTACCCAAAAGAAGCGAAAAGAAGTGAAGTAAAGAGGAAGCAACAAGGAAAAAAAAAAGAAAGAGAAAAAGATCGTTATTGCAAGAAAATCACAAAGCATGAGTAAAAAATTTTTTTCTTATCAAAAGTTTTACCTTCTAGATTAGCTACAAGCGGCATCTACCTTGAATCATTTTCTTCACCATGATGAGTCATGATAATATCGAGTTGTATAGTTCCTAAACTTTGACTCACTCTAACTTTAGAGAAAGCACTGTACCTCGGGCGTCTGAACTCGACATAGCCCATGATGCTAGACGCAGACCGCAGGATGTTACATAGTCCTTCCTTTTATCTGAACCTGCTTTTGCCCGCTACTACATCCGCAATACCTTCTTAGTGATTGAAATGTTCCTCCACAGATTCCGCACCCTCTGCATGCTGTCGGTGATAATGGGCCTCTCGTGGGTGATGGAGGTGGTCTCTTGGGCGGCGGGCGCGGGCTCCGCGGCCGTCTCCGTCTGGTCCGTCTTTGACGTCATCAACGCGCTGCAAGGCGTCGTCATATTCGCCATCTACGTGCTACAACAGCCTGTGCGGAGCCGGCTCAAGGTTTGTCCTTCATCTTTTTCTTCTTTGTCTTTCTCTTCTTTGTGTGCCTTTCTATCTGGTCCGTGCTTGACGGCATCAACGCGCTGCAGGGCGTCGTCATATTCGCCATCTACGTGCTACGACAGCCTGTGCGGAGCCGGCTCAAAGTTTGTCTTTCATCTCTTTCTTCTTAGTCTTTCTCTTCTTTGTGTTCCTTTCTGTCTGGTCCGTGTTTGACGTCATCAACGCGCTGCAGGGCGTCGTCATATTCGCCATCTACGTGTTACAACAGCCTGTTCGGAGCCGGCTTAAGGTTTGTCCTTCATCTTTTTATCATTCTTCTTTGTGTGCCTTTCTGTCTGGTCCGAGTTTGACGTAATCAACGCGCTGGAGGGCGTCGTCATGTCATACATTTTTACGCTCTACGTGTTGCAGCAGCCTGTGTGGAGCCGGCTCAAGGTTTGTCCTTCATCTTTTTCTTCTTCTTCTTAGTCTTTTTCTTCTTTGTATTCCTTTCTGTCTGGTCCGAGTTTGACGTCATCAATGCGCTGCAGCGCATCGTCATATTCACTTAGTTTAGTTTAGTTTATTTACTCTATCTACACTATCTAGGTGTTGCAACAGCCTGTGCGGAGCCGGCTCAAGGTTGGTCCTTCATCTTTTTCTTGTTCTTCTTTGTGTGCCTTTCTGTCTGGTCTGAGTTTGACGTCATCAACGCGATACAGGGCGTCGTCATATTCGCCATCTACGTGTGGCAACAGCCTGTGCGGAGCCAGCTCAAGGTTTGTCCTTCATCTTTTTCTTCTTCTTTTTTGTCTTCTTTGTGTGCCTTTCTGTCTTGTCCAAGTTTGACGTCATCAATGCACTGCAGCGCTGCAGGGCGTCGTCATAACATAAGATAACTTTCCCCAATCATGTTTTCCCTCACAACTACCTATTCTTGATAAGACATTCTAGTTTTCATTGCAAAAATATTTGTAACATTTAGTACGGTCGGCCACAGTGACAGATACCCCATAGCAGCTCTTACCGCGAACAAAAAGGGGTATACTAGCGTGTGGCCGACTGTACAAGCTGAGAACTCCAGGGCCCTTAGCCTGTAACACAATGGTGCCAAAATGGGCTTCCGGTTGACGATTTTAATAACGATTTATTGATGATGTCAGTCTAGTGTCGGTCCTTTTAATGTTATTGTAGTACAGCAAAGAATATTAAGAGTCTAATCCTAGAGGATTAGTTCACTGGTTGTAGGAGAGAAACGAAAAAATCACGGTTTTGTCCTTCTACCTAGGACGCCATTGATACGCCATTGTGTTACAGGCTAAGGCCCCTGTTACTGTTAGAATTCATAAAAAAAATCGTTTTTCCTGTTAACAATTTTTCCTCTCTCGCAGCTGTCAAAACTGTGCGGTGTATGCAGAATACGAAGCGGGTCCGAAGTGGCCGTGGTGAGTGAAAGAACTAGCATAGATTGCGGCACCGGTCGCAGAGACTACGTGTGAATGTGACGAAGTTACACTTGTGATAAAGCAGTGACCTAAATGTGAACGTTGAAGGTGTAAACTAAGTGACACGCTCGAGACTGATAACAGTATTATTGGTATGATCGATTGTACACTGTGCGTTTTAGTGGGGTTTTGTTAAATTCTGTTAAGTACATTGGGGTTTTTGTAAAAAGTCCAAAATACAAGTTTGACTTTTACCATTTTGGTTTCAATAAAAAATCTAATATTTTGAAACCTTGGGCTCTAAAACCACTAGGATTTCACGCAGTGTACAAGTGTAATATTTGTATGGATTATTCAAAATTTTAAAGATTTATTGTTCAAGATGTTGTCAGAACCACCTTAGTATTTTAGGTAATTTTATATGTTTGTTCGTAGAAAATAATGCAACGCTATTGCCACAAAACTTTTGTCAGTGTCAAATGTCTGACATTTGCTGGAGTGGTGGTGGTTATTATGGTTATTTTCTCATTATGATTATTTTATCTTTAAGTTTTGATTATTTTGCATGTTCAATTTGTATGATTTCCCATCCAATTGGCCTGTCATATTATAACAATGAAATTTAAAGTTACCTATTTGTTTAGTGCTTGTTAAAATCATGGTTGTTGTAAAGTAAATAAGTCTTAAAAGAAAAATATTTTTCTAAAGAATTAAGTATGACCAAGAAATGTATGGTTAAATGAAATAACTGTTCTTAACTTATCTACAGCGTTGGTGAAAATAGTTAAGTTTATATTGTATTAGAAAGAATAACTGTAGTGCCATACTGAATGTAAAGATTTTTGACAAAAACATGGTGCATTTTATCCTTTACGTGAGCTAGTCATAAAAGTATGTTAAGCGAATAAATTATTACTTGTTTTTGGTTAATCTAGATTTAATATTAGTTTAGTAACGTTGTACACAAAGAAACTGTAATCGTCCCAAAAGTAAAGTAATGTCCCAGTATATTTTCACTCTATTAACTACCTACTCTTTTCTAATTTTCATAATATTGTAACTGTACCTCTAACTATAAAAAAATATATGAAAAAAATGTCGCTGGATAAGACTGTCTTCTATATTCTGTCACCTATGATGTGGAAAGAGCATAATATTATACGTAAATAGAGTTAAATACATTGCATTGTCTCAAAAACTAACTAGGTAATTCTATTTATTTTGCTTCGAAACAACAAAAAAATAATCGGAAATGTAAAAGAACAAGAAAAGCAACAATTTGATATTCCAAGACAATAATTAGTGTCGTAATATTTTTAAATCGTTAATAACCCTTTTTGGTCGAACGTTTCTATGAACAAATTTTTATTGGCTTTTTATTATATGGAGGAAACGTCTTTTATTTGTTGTATCTCTCTTTTTTTTTCTTCAATAGCACTGAATTTATTATCTAAATGAAAAGTAATGTAAGAAAAATTGTATTGCAAAAAATCTCCTGTTCTACACAAAGTGATAACTATTATAAGGCGGACTTGCGTCACTCAGGGTTAGCTAACTAACTCCGAGTTAACTTGACATTTCCATACAAATTTTGACGTTAACTCAGAGTTAACTGGCTAACCCTGGTTGACGCAAGTGGACCTTAGTTAGTTATCTATCTGCTCAAAGAAACATATTAGGTAGGTATAATATTGGTGGAAAATTTCTTGTTTACTTACTGACTATCTTAGCTTAAAAAACCACCACTTCAAAAACAATAAATGTTTACGAAACACTGCCGAGTCACAGTTCGCCGAATTCCTATCGAGTATGGAATATTACAACTGATCGTTAGATAATTTCACTGAAAAGTTGTTAGACCGATAGTTTAGTTCATCGAAGTATTATTGAGCGAAATTTGTGTAACAGGGGAGATTTTTTTTATATCCTTACTGCCGGTTTCTGATTTGAGAAATTCGCTATGCAAGCACTTAACTATCGTTCTGCCTCTGCGGATTTCTCACAAAACGTCGATTAAGTATTTACTTAGTAAAATTCTCAATTCAGAAACCGGGCCTTAGGTTTATGAAAGTACCTAGCATGCAATGTGTGCTATAATGTGCATAATACTGTATTATCTATGCCCAATGTGGTATGTAAGCATAGATATTTATTGTTAAATGTTAAAGCGAGTTTTTTTAAGTAAAAAATGATGTCTATTTGTCTATTTTGCAAAAAAAAAACAATGATGTTATAATAAACCAAGCTTTATAAAAAAGTACTTATTGTTTTATTCTAGCTAAAGTTACACTGTAGTTTTTCCGGGAATATACATAGAGCTTTTTAACCATTCAAAATATCTACACAATAAGTAACCAAAGCTGCAAATTTTACTTTTCCATTTCCAGTTTATACGGTCGGCCACAATCTCAGGGTGGTATTCTAGAACGCTACTTAAACTCAGTTCAAACTAGAACGCTTAAACTCTGTTTAAACTCAGTTCAAACTAAAAAGCTCCTTGAACTCTGTTTAAACTCAGTTTAAGTAGAGTTTAGTAGTGTCGACTGTCGATAAAACAGCGCATGTTTTGATTTGAATATCCCTCCCTTCATATCAAAACATGCACTGCTTTATCGACGGTCTGAACTCTGTTTAAACTGAGTTTAAGTAACGTTCTAGAATACCACCCTTAGATACCCAATGGCAGCTCTTACTGCGCGCGGCATAAGGGCGCCAATCGAACAAAAAGGGGTATCCGAGACTGTGGCCGACTGTACATACCTAAATATATCCCGAACTGTGATTAAAACCGTCGTTTGTAATGGCAATCGGTGGTATTTTTAATAACGATAACAGTAATGATAGGGATGGGGAAAAGAGAAGTGGCGAGTCGGGAATACGACGACGGTCGGATCATTTCAGGATGGAAGGTTGCATCCCAATTCGACATTTTGCAGAATTATTTTTCCGAGTAAGAACTTAAATATTTATGTTTTGAAATACCGTTGCCGTGTTGCTGTAATCATACTGAATTATTGATAAATACGCAAGAAAACAAAGTTGGTTCGATAGATAGAGGCTTATCCAACTTTGTTTTTCGCGCATTTTTACTGTCGCAACAAAAGTCGTTCGGAATCGTCATTAAATAATTATGTTATTGTTCACAATCCATCACAGACAAATTAGTCAATCAAGAACCTTGATTTACATTAACAAAATTTACCGATATAACATTAAGTAACTTACTAAGAAGTTCAGAAATAATTTAGTCTCTTCAAATTTCTCAAAAAAAGACGACTCAGACATAACAATAATTATAAACTACCTATTTATTTAGTGAAATTCTCAATTATTAAAACGGTCTACGAAGCGTCTGTAACAGAGTATTAGTAAATATCGATAACCGCCGAAAACCGCTGTTTTTGGCGGTTATCGATAACACTGGTATACAAAATTTAACTTTTTTTTTGTTTTATGAAGTTTCTAAACTGTTTCTTACTAATTGGAGTTCGCTGATTTCATATCTACCCTCAGTTTTTTTCTAGCAGCTCTAGTTTTTGTGATACAGGTACTTCTTAAAATTACGTTACTCTGCTTACTTATATTTTTTTAGTGAATTTTTTTTATTAAATATCGTAAATAAATCGATATGTCTACATTGAGAACGACTTGTTTAAACGATCCAAATAGTTTTGGTGCTGTTTGTGATGAATATAAGTGTCGAGGAGTCGTTTAAGTGCGTCTGACTTTATAAAAAAGGCCTACTTGGACTTCTTTGGGACGCCATTACAAGTATTTAGTAAGCCTTGGATCCCAAATTTTTGTATGTGGTAGTTGCGTAACATTATTGCGTTTATGGGCTAATAAAAAAAGACCGAATTTGAAGTTCAAAAGTCGTATGATTTGGCGTGAACCGGCTAATCATCACGATGAGTGTTATTTTTATCTTTTAAATATTACCGGAATAAACGGCAAAAAATGTTCCAAATGAACTTACCCGAATTTCAAATCAGCTCTAAGACCAATTCTAAATACCAGCAAAGAACCTGTGGCTGATACGCAAACTAGTACTTAGTTTTCAATGTAACACCACAAGTTCTGATCACTAAATATTCCGGAAATTCCAGAAAAAAACAAATCTTGTATTTTTGACGGTCCTCAAATCAGGGAACTAATTAATGACCAAAATTTTACTGACTGTATGACAGAGGAAGAGAAATCTGCATGGATTTAATTTTTTTAAGTTGTGCAAAATTTCTTAGGAAATAAAAAGTTTCTAGACTACATTCAACACATTGAGCAGCTCATGTTGTACTTTCAATGATTAAGATGTAACATGAGCATCAAGATACACTTCCCCTTCAGCCATTTAGACCGCTTCCCAGAAAATTTAGGCTCTTTAAGCGAAGAACAAGGAGAAAACTTTAATCAGGACATTCGCACGATGGAAGAGCGATACCAGGGTCGTTGGAATGCAAATATGATGGCTGATTACAGCTGAAGCATTCAAAACAAAGCTGAAGTTTTGATTCATGCAAGAAAATCTTATAAAAGATTTTTTTTTTCATGTTAGGTAAAGAAAAAAATTTTTATATTTCATAATTCGAGGTTTTTCGCAAAAAAATCAATATGTTAATATTTCAAAAACTAGAGCTGCTAGAGAAAAACCGACAACAGATTTGGAATCAGCGTGGCATAATCATACAAAATCAGGTATAAAATTTCATAAAACAAAACTACTGTTTACCAGTGTAATTTTTCAGCTTGACAGTTCAAAGTGGGTGTCTACACATAAAAATCTAGAAAAGCATGGCGCATCGGGTGATCATAGGATTTTGTCAGAAACTTCTTCTGAAGGAAGATATGATTTTTTCGACATTGGTGGCGCTGGTTAACCTTATACGCACTCTTAAGGCTTTAATAGGGGCTAACTAGCGCCACCAATGATAAAAAAATCGTCGCTTTTTTTATAACCCCCTTTTTGAAAAAGTTATTCAACAGAGTTTTCTATATTAGTAATAGCAATTTTTAGAACCATCAGCCCAGAGCCGAGACCCAGGAATCTAGGGTACAATTTAACTTTTGGCAGAAGCGGCTGTTTTGGTGGCGCTAGTTAGCCCTTGCGTCCGGACGGCGGGGGGAGATGGAGGGAGACGCCCTCCACCTTAGACCCCAAATGCATTCAACTCGATCGACCACTGTAGGTATATCATTTTACCTACCTCATACCTCATACCTTAAAAATCATGTCGAGTTGATCCACAGCCGCGGGGTTGTTGCCGGATGAGCGTTAATCTTGCGGAATTCCAACCGACGGCCTCCGCGTCCCAGGTTCGATTCCCGCCCAGAAATGTAAGCGATGCGGATTGTATCTTTGTTCGTACCGAGCTCTAGTTAATGGTTATTTAAAGGGATGAATAGGCGAAGAGATGGCTAGGTATGTATGTTTAGGGAGGGAGAATTTTTGCTTCGGATTCCTGGAGCTTTACAATCCGATAGTAGTGGTCTAATCTATTAATATTTTATTTATTTCCTTCATAATGGTATTACATTGGTCATAGTGGTCTATTCTATTCATATTTAATTTATTTCCGTCATGATGGTATTACATTGGTCATATTCATAAGTATTGAAAAATAAATACAAATCTTACCTTCCGTAATTAAAGTATCACATTATGTACCCTGGAAGGGCATTGCAAATATTTGAGTAGGTATCTAAATTAGGTTGTAATTGAACGAGCGAGCGAAGCGAGCGAAGTTCTCCGAGTCTACTGGAACAATCCAGCGTTTGTATGTTTGTATGTATGTATGTATGTATGTTTGTATGTATGTATGAATGTTCGTTCGACGATAACTTGAGTAAATTTAGTCGGATCGTCATGAAATTTGGTGGGCAGGTAAATGAGGCCAAGAGAATTTTTAAGTTCGAACCTGAGCTAAATCGGTCGAGGGGTTGCTGAGATATGGGGTCGCGAGTTCATAGTTCGGGGCGAACCACTAGTACTCTACTTTGTAGGTTGTAATACTCTACTTCTACTCATCTAAGTACAATGTGTGCCCCGAAAGAAGAGACTTGAGACGCCAGGTTTGACATGCGCAGTGACAATTTATCTTTTTGAGGTCTCTTTAGAGGTAGGAGGTCTGTCTAAGTGCGGACGGGAAGGGACCGGGCGTCATCAGGGGGGTTACCCTTGACGCTATTGCGATCAAATTGAAAAAGTTTTGAAATTAATTGCTCTTTGAATTCGCATAGTAATGCCTTGATTTTAAATACTTTGTAATGTTTATTCAAAGGTAAGGCTGTTTTATTCAATAAAACACAAAATGCGTCTTAATTTGTAAAATATTAAATATATTACTATTGCGGCCGTATTGGAAAAATGCGTCAAGGGTAGAGGGGCAGGGCGGTGGAAAGAGGTACGCGAGGAGCGGTCAAATCTCTTCTTTCGTGGCACGCATTATATTTATAGGATCGGTAACTTATAGGTAATTCCATATACTAGCTGGGGGGGCACAGGCCTTTTCTCAGGTACCTACAGGGTGCACTCTAAGTCGATAGCGGAACTTAAAGTGGGCTATCTACAGATCAATACAAACAACTTGTACTAGGTGGCGAAAAAAACGGAGTGAAAAAAATATCAGCTGTTCCATACAAAAGGTCGACTCAGTACTGCGCCAAATGTATGAAACAGCTGATATTTTTTTCGCTCCATTTTTGTCGCCACCTCTTACAAGTGGTTTGTATTGATCAGTAGACAGCCTACTTAAAGTTCCGCTATCGACTTAGAGTGCACCCTGTAGAGACTTCACACTGCTTCTGAATGGGCGCAAACTGGGAACCCTTTTTTGCGTTGAGGTAGGTACCTACCTACTTATTTTGCTCAGGATTCCTCATAATGTTTTCTTGCACAGTCAGCGAGTAGTATCGCCTTTACAGATTCACAATATGGAGTAGCTGATATTTTTTTCGAGATTTTGCACTTGGTTCCATAGTAAAAGTTACTTCCTTTCAGTGTCACAGGACCTTTCTGAAACACCCTGTATAGTGCTTGTGCAAACCTATTTTTTTTTATCTACCTCACATGTTTGTTTAAATACTTAATTATACCTACTCATTAAAAACTCAAAGTACCTACCTACTTCAAAGTAATTACACAAAATTATACAAATCCAAGGGTGATTAGGCGGAAACCCCTTAAATTTCACAAGAATATATTTTAGGGAATAAAGTAGGAGGCAGCTACCGTATGTCGTTTTCCCACCCAACAAGGGTAGGTACAGTCGGCCACACGCTAGGATACCCCTTTTCGCTCGATTCGCGCCCTTATGCCGCGCGTGGTAACTGCCATGGGATATCTGTGACTGTGGCCGACCGTACCTGAATAATACGAAAGCTCGGATTTATTAGGAGCAAATAGAAAATCTTAGTAGGTAAATTATCTAGTTAACATGCCTAATCTATGAGGATTGTTTCAGTTTTTGTCATACAGTTTCAGTTGTTGTCATACAGTTTCAGTTGTTGTCATATAGTTTCAGTTGTTGTCATACTGTTTCAGTTGTTGTCATACAGTTTCAGTTGTTGTCATACAGTTTCAGTTGTTGTCATACAGTTTCAGTGGTTGTCATACAGTTTCAGTTGTTGTCATACAGTTTCAGTTGTTGTCATACAGTTTCAATCAGAATTAAGAGGAGGGGTATACCAATCATCAAAAATCATAATATCTTATTTTTGGATGCGTTTTTTCCAAAAATGGCTCTTCAAATGAGAATGCCTAGGCTTAACTATTTTTAGGACCTAAGGCCTAGACTCCAGATCCAAGAACCTACGAATACGCGCGCGCAAGTAAAAAGTAGCCGTTTTTTTCTTGTGCGGGATTTATTCGTAGGTTCCTTTTTAGCAAAAAACGCATCCAAAAAGAAGATATGATTTTTTTTTAATTGGCGGCGCTAGTTGTTCACCTTTATAAGTCTTTTTATTCACAGTGTGGAGAGTACAGTAGCACCTACCTCCTCGGCCATCTAACGCTGCTCTGTTTATAACACAAAGTGTGATTGATGGCCTCTTATCTCGGTAGGTGCACACTCAACTCGTCTGCGTTGAACTTTTACCAGAAGATCAACTCCAACCAACTGTCTGAAGCGGAGTTTTCCAGGTCTCAAGTCTGTATACACGACAGCACGTCAGAGTGTTCCTACAGTTTGGTTGTAAAGTCGCCCGTAACGTAACCGAGTAGAGCGCTAGCGTGTAATCGTCGACGTGCTGTCTTGTGCAAAAAGTTGTAAAAAAAATTTAATTTGATTACACGCTCTTGAAGTCGTGTAGTTTTTTAGGATTTGTTACCTAAAGTGTCAGTGTCTTACAAAAAGTAATACAAAAAATAACGTGTCAGGGCTACCTTGCTATGAATGCAAATAAAAGAGCCTTTTTCTTAAGAAGATTTAAGCATATACTTTCGCATATTTTTACAATCTGGCTTCACAATATCGAACAAAAACTTTTATTCAGTTTATTCGAGATTTTATTTAGTTTTCATCGGTTTTTCATCAAAATAGTGAGTTGACTCTCTGATAGTGGTATAATTGTCCCGTCTGCCCTGAAATATGGACTGCTTACCGATCCCCGTGCATATTTAGAGGGGATTATACCGAGAAAAGATTGACGTAGCATTAGCCGATGTTAGCAGATGGGAGATGCATTAAGGCAGCTCGGCACGCGAGGAACCTGTTTCGGATTTAGGTACAGTCAGCGACACGCTGAGATACACCTTTTTGTTCTATTGCCGCACTTCTGCCGCGCGTGATAAGAGCTACCATCTGGTATCTTAGCTCATCGCTAATCGTACGTACGCTTTAAAAGGCACTAAGCTTCTAAATTACATCTGTTTTTAAAAAAAATTAGGAGTGATTGTCACTACATTACTTTAGATGTCAAAATCTTAAATTGTTATACTGGCCAAGAGCGTGTCGGCTTTTCGCAGCTGAGGGTTTAGTTTCACAACTCCGGAATAAAAGAATAAAATTCTAATGAACATTTTATTTTAAACCCCCACGGGTTACTGTACACTAGCTATAATTGTAAAAAAAAATCACCACCAAAAAAATACATGAGGAAATATCGTAACCCCTTTTTGGAAACACTCTACATTATTTCGATAGTCCTTGTTTTCTTGGTATCATCGCTTTTTCTACAATCTATTTTCGGGTAAGGAAAATCACTTTATACGCATGTAACCGCAACCCCCATGAATATAAATTGCATAAAACAAAAGCAAACAGGATGGGGTGAGACGAAACACAAACTGGAACGTTACCGCGTGATACCAGCAAACTTCTGCTCAAACGACAAGTTTGCGATAATTCCGATAGTTAGGGTGGTATCAGGTATTAATAGTCGTCTGAGATCACCTACTTGAGCTCGATCTCAAGTAGGTGAACTCAGAAAAGTCACATGCTAATGTCAAGCCTTGGCTAATGTCAAACTTGAGTAGCTGTCAGCATATTAATAGACACTATGTGGAGATTGACATTGACAATCAGCGACAAAAGGCTTGACATTAGCATTTGACTTTTCTGAGATCACCTACTTGCTTTCGATCTTGAGTCGATGACTATTAATGCCACCCCTAATGTGTTCAACTTTACTGTACCATATACCTAGAGGGTAAGAAGTACTTAAACTTGAACATGTGATACTTCCTAGTAAAGGGCGGAAAAGCAGTATCTATCGAGATTCCGCGTTCTCAGCAAAACCTAAGACATTTTCTTATCACACATCGAGTCCACGGAATGACAGTTGCTACAAAGGCTTCATCTGACAGTAGCAACCTAGCAACTGTCATTCCGTGGACTCGAATAAAAAAATAGAGTTTAGTTAGTTAGTGTACTTTACATTGTTTGCAAGTTAATTTAACTTATGCCAAATCACTTTTAAGGCCCCAAAAAAATAACAGCTTTGTATTTTATTTCATAACAAACACGAGTTTGAGTACGACCTGGGCCATACTGCCAACCCCTATGTACACTACAGGGTGCACTCTAAGTCGATAGCGGAACTTTAAGTAGGCTGTCTACTGATCACTACGAGCACTTGTACCAGGTGGCGAAAAAAATCGAGCGAAAAAAATATCAGCTGTTCCATACAAGAGGTCGACTCAGTACTGTGCCAAATGTATGAAACAGCTGATATTTTTTTCGCTCAATTTTTTTCGCCACCTAGTACAAGTTGTTTGTAGTGATCAGTAGACAGTCTACTTAAAGTTTCGCTATCGACTTAGAGTGCACCCTGTAGTAGGTAACTACAACTACTACAAGAGACAAGTACAAAAGAGAATTGCGCGATTTCCTGTCCATAACAAGCCGTGGAGCCCCTACTAGGAACTCCCTGCTAGAGAATCTAGTGGCAATATCAGGCGCTGCTCTACAAAGAACGCCGGCTTTATCTTCAGACTAGCTTTTGGGTGCGGCTTGGTTTCCATTCAGGTTAATTTAAAAAATACTGTAAAGTTCAAACGCCTTAGAATTTTTTATGCAAAACAACTAATGTGTAGGCGAGATTGTATGCAAGATTAAGGGTGGTGTCTTTGCCTGAAAAGCGAGTGAGACTATAAAATAAATAAAAAGTTTTTATTGCCATTTTAGGAACAGTATACATATTTTGCCCCCACACTAGGCATGGCATGAACTAGAGACCGGAACCCCTTTAAAAGGACTCGAACGCATTATCAACATTTCAAGCACGAATTTCAGTATTAAAATCATAAAACTAGAATTGGTATCTGTCATCAATTAGCTATTTTATAAGTGCCTGTACCTTATGTTTGATAACGTAAGATAAGACCCTGAAAGTCTTAGATACACAGGTATAATTTATACAAGGTATCTGTAATATTCGAAAAGCCCAAACCACCAACCAGCTATTTATTGAATCGGACAACCGCTCCTGTTTTAGGTGGAGAGTTTACACAAGCAACAGATGAACGGACAAACTTTCTCGTCTACTATAACACCAGTGTTATATCAGCATGCCTGCAAATCCTTTGAGGCTCTAGAAACGGCCTTCGGAACGCACTCTCGTCACAAACGATGTAACCTCTGGTCGCCCACCTGTTCAAACTGTTACTATGGACCCTCAGGTCACCAGCTCAGTGAGGCTGAAATAGGCGACTGTGTTTGACATAAATTGTCACATATCTGCTGGTGAAAGTTATTGGGAAGGAGGTGAACTGTCTGTGCGAAGTGCTTTTGGGAGGAGAGCTGTCGAGAGCTCATAAAGTCGCAAACATTTAGGGCTAGAAAGATTTTTCTGAAGGAACTGAATATGCATTGAAGTAAAGAGAGAGTCGTCCTCTTTACTTCATTGCATGTTAAAGTTCTACATGTAGCACATACGTAGGAACGGTAAGTTAAAATTTCATGTCATTATGCAATTTATATTAATTTTTTACTCGATCGGATGACATTGGACGACAGTATGCCCTTAGGTTGAATTCTCAAAATGTTGAATTCTTATAATGTTGAACTCTCACATAACATAACATTATCTTCGCTTTTGACAGCAAAACTGCCTTGCTTTTTGAATGCGTGCAATGACAGTAGCTTTTTTCGCACAATCCCAAAAAGAAGCACCAGAAATATTGGCGATCCAACATCGAAGTTTCAAAATTCAAAGAGATCCGGAATCACATTCAACAACAACAGAGGCAAATCTAATATCTTTTTTCTTTCTCCCTCGGTGTAATCTGCTGTGTTGTGGAATATTCTGGAATATTCTCAATTATGTTTTGTGTTAGTCGAGGGGCGCGCAATCGATGCGGATGAGGGATGTTACCTCGCCAGAGATAAGTCACGTCTTCAGGGCCTTCCAATCATTGGTTCCGAGAGTTAATACATATTTTGGAGCAGTTATGCGATAAATTGGTGGTCTAACTCAGGCCTAGGCCTTTGCATCTACGTAATGGATGAAGGGACCACTCGGACGCTGCAGTGCCTGGGACATTTCTACATAGAGTAGGCTTGCCCAGCACATAACTCCAACTGTAATCCTAAGATTGACCAGTTTCATGAAATTATTCAATATTTTTGATGGTGTTAGGATAAGTTGCATCGCTTTTTGGAGGGTACGATAGTGCTTTATTTAAAAAATGTTAAATTACCTTTGAAAAAATATACCCTCAGCGCTAAAGTTTTTAAACGCATTGTCTTTGTTCGTTTACTTATCTTTTGTATAAGATCCCTGCCAATGTTTCTTATATCACTAATGTAGTGGAGCGGCGCACAAATCCGTGGCCCAGTGTCATCGATTACTGGCCCAGATATTAATTACGATGGGTATTCGGGATAATTGAACGTTTATCACTGTGATTTAGCTCTCTCATTTCATTAACCTGCCAGATGTAATAGATTGGGGGCCCTGGAAGTAAATCAGAGTTAGAAATAAATCATTTATGTGCCTATGCCGACGTGCCAATGCCACCATTGGAAATCGAACCAGGGGGTCTACCGGCTAAGACGAAGCCGATTACCATTGGCGAAAATCGAAGTTCCATTTATGAAAAAATAATTGAGTGGCAGTAAAATGTACTGGGTGGCAGTACTTAGGTACTTCTGCTGGCTTAGTAAGAGCGGCCTTATCGATTTTACACCTCATTACATCTATCTGTGTACCGCTCTGTGTATATTAATATAGTGGTAGAAGAGCATTAGGTATGTCCATTTTGTATTGAAATGTCATTGTGTCCAGCGCTATTTCAATATGGCGGTTTGTGCTAGGCCACAGCCTTCTTTATCTCTCAAGCCGTGCTGTGCAAGCCTGGCAACGTCGCCGGGTTCATGGTATAGACAATGCACTGCCTGTCAGAAGCCATTGTGATAGTACGACCAAGTTACAACTAATCCGAGTCTCACTAACTTCAACTCTGGCTGGAAACCATTAATTTTAGTCACATAATAATACGCGGCTAAATAACATGGCAGTTATGCCGTTTGTTTTTATACCATGTTTCTTGTAGTTTTAAGTTAGTTGGATAATACGTCATCTTCATTTGACGTGAGGATTTGTTTTGATTTGTTGTGTCTGATATTGTGAGTGAAAAATAAGTAATTTATTAGTTATTCATTGCTTTAAAACAGCCCAACTTGACTTGCCAGCTTAAGATATGTTTTTAGAGTATTTTCATAGTTTTAGTTACGATTTGTAGTTACAATTTCATCCTATAGAACCAATCGTAACAAAACATTAAAACATGCATTTATTTTCAAATGCCTCACCGGTGTTGTGTGGCCTGGCTGTAAGTCGAATTACGACTCAAGCCTAAAGAGAGGAGAAATACCTTTATCTACGTTTCCTTTCCCACGGGATAACGATTTATTAAGTGGCTGAAAAAATAATTATTAGACGGTCTTACAAGGCAGACAACCGCTTCACACAGTCCATAAATGCGAGGTTGCCAAACTTAATAGCATGGCTTGAGAGATAAAGAAGGCTGTGGCTAGGCAAGTAAAGTTTACTTTGACAAGTAAACTTTACTTGTCAAAGTAAAGTGTATTTTCGTGGAACCTCCGAGAAGAGCGATCGATATCGATTTAGATAATGGTTAGGAGTTGGCGACTGCGAAGCTGTAGAAACTCTAGTATAGCTAAGTAGCTCGGTAGGTATGTACCCTTATGGCTTCCTAATGGGAAGGGTCACCATAAGCCGGAACAGATGATAAGTTTCATTATCTCGGACTCGCATCGCCTATAATATCTCTTGAAGGGCTGCAATTTTTTTCCTAGGCGCGGGTGGGGCCTACTCGGTAGAGCGTATGAATGAAATAAATACTTAAACTGTATCCAAAAATAAAAGTCTTATTGTGTAAACAAACCACTTACCGGAAGAAAAATACGCATTCTCTGTGTGATCACAAACAATAGCTGGTAGATCATTATTGTAGCATCTGGGTAATCATATGCAACACTAGTATTTTTGTAATAATACGTCCATTTCAAGGTTTTTTTTTTTTCTGAAAACCGAATTCTCTGTAACCTCAAACTTACAAGTGACATTTCCATAAGTATAAGTCGCCAAAAGGTACCAAACATTGTTTGCTAATTTAATGTGCTTTGTCTAACTAAAACAAAGTCCCAGGCACTGCAGCGCCGAGTGGTCTCTTCACTCATCACAAATAGTAATCTATGGTTACCCATTACGCCATGTTTGTTTACACAATAAGACTTTTAAATTTGGATACAGTGAAATGTAAGTGCGGTTGAATTTAATAATACATTCAAATAGAGATGATACATAGGTTAAGGCACTAAAACGGTTTCAAATTCAGTATCAATCATGACCATTCTGATAGGATCATGAAACGCCTGCAAAAATATAGAGTTGATTTTTTTTTCTAATTATATTCAGAGAAAATGCAATTCGCCTTTTTTGAGCTTCGCCGGAGTCGGGTACAAAAGGTATATTTTATGGTAAACATTGTTGACTGATGTTTTTGCTCACCTAGCAGCATCATGCCAACATGCAGTGATCAACCGCAGTGTCGCCCGCAACATGTTGCCAGCAACTCAGCAGCAGGTTTTTTCAACTACATACTATTTCCCCTCCTGCTATCACATGCCATTACACCACACCAAGGGTTGACTGGAAGAGATTTCTACTGAAATAAGTCCGCCATGTACACCACTACTTTTCTGTATGCAATTTATGTTGTATTTTTTCATGTGTGCAATAAAGTATAAAGTATGTTTACCATGAGGGCACAGGCCTTCGGAGAGAGAATTAGAGGCGGTTTTCAGCTTTCAGGTTGAGTATCTAATGCACAACTTGTAGGTATAACCACTTCACCCCAACGTCAAATGGAAAGCCAGTAGGCCCCCAGGGATGATGTGCCATCAATCTTACTCATTTTAGCCAGAGTTGCTCTGATCATACATCGCGACTTTAGGCCGGTCGGTAATTTCATTGAGCTTAGTGGGAAAAAAACGTAATTATCCTGATGGAGAGAGGGTACACAATATTGTTGGTTGATTGATCTAGGGGATCTAGGAATAGATGGATTTTTTTATGAACGTTGGCCGGTCGATGATTAAATAGAGTGTGTTATTACGGGTTAGAACCTTCGATCAAGGATAAAACTAAATACAACATAGAACTCTGAAATGTGTCTGGAAAAATAGATGCCCAAATTGCCTTTGGGAGCTTATTTGCTCGTAGTCCATGCAATTAAAGTAAAACTGTACACTATTTCATTTCATTTCATTTTCATTTCATTTCAATGCAATAAGGTTGACATTCGAATATTAGACGTATGGTCGAAATGATGTTTCGTATTGTTCTATTGCTGATATCTTTTGTTTCTGTGGGGACAAGTTTTTATTGTGATTTTAAACGTAATGCGGATTCTATGGGATTTAGTTCGGTGGTTAGAACTTAGAATAGCAAGGGTAGTATAAGGCTGGGTTAGAGCGTATCTATGGGTTTATAACTCTGTGTATCCCGCTCTACGTCAAACAAAAAAGTTAAGGCCCAGTAGGACCCACAACTAACGCCGCCAATGAAAAAAACAAATTATTTTTGGATGCGTTTTTTGCGATTTCTCAACGCGAGGCTTACCTAACTATTTTTAGGACCTAAGGTTTTGATTCCAGACCCTTGAACTTAAGAATGCAATCGATTCAAAAAGTGGCCACTTTTGGCGAGAATCGATTTCATTCGTAGATTATACAGGGTGTCAAAAGACCGCCAACAGACCCGAAAGCCACGTATACTAGACACCAAAACAAAGTACTTTTTCGATAAATTATTGCTGGGAAAAGATTTTGGTTTTTTAGGTTATAATTTTGAAAAATATTTTATCACGCAATGGACGTGTAACGCACAGAAGTCATATTGCGCAAGCGCAGGTATAAGTTTATGTTACTTAAGTTTGAAGTGCCGATGTTTAGAATACATTGCGGGTTGCAATTTTAACGGCGTTTTTTGCAAGAAATATTCATAATTTTCATATGGCTTCTTGGGAAGGTATGTTAAGAACAAGATACTGAATGCATTTCTGCAAAAAAAAAGTTTTGAAAAGTCCGACTTTGAACCTCATTATCTCGGAAACCGTTGATTTCCCAGTCATAGTTCCTTGGGCAAAAATGTTCCTTATGATGAGGACAATACGTGGTTTCCCGCTTTGTTGGCGGTCTTTTAACACCCTGTATTATAACCCAACCTTATGCTACGCTTGCTGAAGTCTAGTAAAATCATCATCATCATTTGCCCACTTCTTGGTATAAGCCTTTCCCCCGGTCGGCACAAAATATTCATATTATTTATCCTTTCACCGTTATAGCATTTTGAGCACAGTGCCATTCGCAAAATCTATCTATACTTATAATAAAACTCTAGCGAAGTCAATTCTGTACATTGAATATTTTTAGAAAAAAACTAGCAGGGGTTACTAAGTAAAGTATACTGAATACAAAAATGCAAAAAAATCGGTCTATGTCTGTCTGTCTGTCTGTCTGTCTGTCTGTGTGTTACCTCATCACGCGAATACCGCTGAATAGTTTTCAGTCAAATTTAGTACCGTGATAAGTTGTGGTTCTGGGCACAATCTAGGCTATCCGATGTTCAGAATACATTGCGGGTTGCAATTTTAACTTCGTTTTTTGTAAGAAATATTCTTAATGTTGATATAGCTTCTTGAGAAGATATGTTAATAACGTGACACTGAACACATTTCTGAAAAAAAAAACGAAAATAAAAAAAAAGTCCGAATTGGAACCTCATTATCTCGGAAACCGTTGATTTCCTAGGCATAGTTCCTTGGGCAAAAATGATCGATAAGATGAGGACTATATGTGGTCTCCCACTTTGTTGGCGGTCTTTTAACACCGCTCGGTATTCAATACAAGCACTCGCCTTCAAAAAAAAAAAAACTAAGGCCTTTGCATCTACGTAATGTGATTTATACAGCGTACAGTGGCACCTTCACTCACACTAGATGGGTGAAGAGACCACTCGGCGCTGCAGTGCCTGGGACATTGTTTTAGATGGAGTAGGCTTGCCCAGCACCTATACCATCCTGACAGCTTAGTCGACCTAGCCCACAGGAAAGACAGGTCAATACGTGTGGAGCCAACTGAGCCGTGGGTGAAGGAAACTCGCCTTCAATACAAACAATAATTTTGCATTCTTGCATAACAAATAACTATTGTTTACCGTTGAGCGGGATAGACAGAGTTTTTAGCCGTATGCTTTGCTTGCTGGCTTAGTATGAGAATGAGTAAGACCTTATCTATGGGCTTATAACTTTATCTATCCCACTCTACGTCGAGGGAGATACATATAAACCCCTTTACTTCCTAAGCAATTCTTATGCTAAGCTTCCTGGTATCTTATCACGGGAGATACCGTAATGTAAACAATACATATTTATTATTAAATTTATAAATGTATTGTTTAGATTAGGGTTTTTATTCTATTTTATTCTATTGCTTTCTTTTGAGCCCTGCTACCGCAAGTTAAGAAATAATAAATATTAAATTAAAATACCCCCGATATTTTAGCTTCAAATAAGCATATTTAATAAATAGCTGAACCAATTTTGACAAAACATAACTAAGAACATTCGCTAGAAAACCTGATTTCAAATTTAAAAAAAAAACCTCAAGCTTCCAAATCGTTCACCCATTTAAGAGCTACGGTGCCACAGACAGACACACCCTCATAAACACATACCTATACAGACACACTCACAAAGCTGTCAAACTTATAACACCCCTCTTTTTTGGTCGGGGGTTAAAAAAACCTTCCTTTTGAGTTTTCCTCCACAGTCGAATTTAAATTAAATGTCAAATGTGTAAAAACGCATACGAAGTCGCGGGCACAACTAGTAAATAAATAAACCAGCGGGTCTATTATGTAAAAAAAAAACACTCAACCGTTGAGCGTCAAAACACTCGAAAATAGCCCTTATTGAAATGAACAATCTTTTATTTGACATTTAAAAACCGTTATTTTTACGGTGGATATTTTAGAGAATACAGGGGCAGATCCAAGTATTAAATCCCTTCTACGAAGGAAATACCTAATGACGATCGTCAGAATTAGATTTCCTTTGCCATTCGATATTTTGCATTTCTGATCACTTCTATTATAGTGCTTTCCTGAAAGAAATTGCTCCTTATTTATTCTCTTTCAATGCCTTTTTAAAGCCATTGCCTGCTGGAGTAGCTTTGTCGGATTTACTGCTGCAGTTTTTATAATACGAAATGGTATTTTCCGATCGCTATCGCCTAGCAATTAGACGAATTAAGTGCAAAAAGCTCGTAATGGCATGGAAAATTGCATGAAACCACGCAACTTTAGAGTTACCACAACTTTTTCAGCTTCGATTTTAGGATTTGGTCGCAAATTGCTAAATAAAAGATATACAACGTGTTACAAAAGGTCCTTAATCTTTTTGCAGGGTGTAATCCTACTGGTCACCAGCTTGACATTTCTGTAAAAAAAGTTGAAATATACAATTTTTATTTCATAACCTCAAAATTTGTTTTATTTTCAAAAGTTTTTGATGATTTGGATTAACATATTATTGTGTGCGTAGGTGCATTTGCATATAAAGCCGCGCTTTCACGGTCTTAGTACACTATGACGGAGCGCGTTGTCAAAGCAAGCTAAGGCTTCTGATTGGTTGTTTTCATTTCAGCGCTACGTCGCGTCACTTTAATGGCCAATCAGAAGCCTAAAGTTTACTACGAGCATGACGACGCGCTTTGTCACAGTATACGAAGACGCGGCTTTAATCTCACAAAATATCCTGATTCTACAGTCCTATTCGATCTCTACAAACGGTACTGCGAATCGTGTCTGTAACATCAAAATACCAGTAAAATACCCGGTTAGACACAGAATTCCTTTGAGATATATTGGAGTCAACATCCTCCTTTGATATCAGGCGATAAGGTAGGCTATATCAAAGGCCTAATAGCTGTTACCCTGGTACGGTTGGCCACAGTCACAGATAACCCATGGCAACTCTTACCGCGCGCAGCATAAGGGCGCCAATCAAACAAAAAGGAGCGTGTTGTCGACTGTACCTATTTATTTAAAACGAAAGATGCCGATTCGATTCGCATGTTTGCTGCTGTGTGTTACTGACTTTTGATTAAAGTATTTTGGAGATAAAAGGATTACGTTATTTTCACCTTAGCTACAAAATTAAAAAAAGAATTGTGTAAATTGTGCATTTCCCGCCTGCTTAAGTTGAACCTTAAGGTGGGACGATAACAACGTGGCGTGAAAATTTTCACAGTTTTTTACATTTTGTAGCTAAACTGAGGTATTTTTTTTTTACTTTTTTGTTTTTTCTAAAGCACTAACCCGTGCTAGGAATTGTTGTTGTTTTGTTGTTTACAATAATGAAAAGAATACTATGTTATTGCCGCGAACGAAAAATCGCTGAACAAAAATAGCTCAGTTTAGCTACAAAATGTAAATAAACCGTGAAAATTTTGAATTTCCCGCCACGTTGCTATCGTCTAACCTTAAGGTTGGGCGATATCAGCGTGGCGGGAAATTCAAAATTTTCACAGCTTTTTCAAATTTGAAGCTAAACTGAGCTATTCAGCACGTCAGACTATACACTTTTATTATAAAGTCGCCCGTAACTTAACCGAGTAGAGTGCTAGCGTGTAAGCGTCGACGTGCTGTCGTGTGTACTACAAAATTGATTCCTTGTCATAATAAGTAGAGCGCTCTAGGTACGGGTAGAGCAAGCGTTTCTCAAACGTTCATTAATTCAAAATCCGAACGGTGCGGGTGTCGCGCGGGTGATTATGTACCGGATGTTGTTACAGAGAGAGGGCGCTCG
Source organism: Zelleria hepariella (assembly GCA_949319315.1). Taxonomy (NCBI): domain Eukaryota; kingdom Metazoa; phylum Arthropoda; class Insecta; order Lepidoptera; family Yponomeutidae; genus Zelleria; species Zelleria hepariella. The sequence continues at coordinate 8,853,753 of OX439395.1, forward strand.
CGTTAATTTCCGGTGGTACGCGGGCGCCGGAAACGGGGAAAAATAGTCGTTTCATTACTTTTAATAGTTGACGAAATAAATTAGGTTTTGGGGCGTCCTGCGTTGTTTCGCTATTCTGAAGACAGTTCGGTCGGTGTAGGATGCGAAAGAAATAAACAACATTTTGAATGACAATTTTTAACGTAAAACCCTACTTTACAATATGCAACAACGCGATTCCTACCGATGTATCACCATCTCTCTCTCTCTCGGTGAAAGCTAAGACAAGATTTGTAATGCACCAAAACGAAGAATGGTGGAGGGGAATAGGGGATAGATAGATTGATAGAAGTACCCAAGGGCGTCGCCAGCCGATGGCGCAGGGGGGGGGCAAGTTGACTTTACCTACTACAATTCATACTTTTCTCATTCTCTATGAATGAAAAAAGTAGCATGAATTGTAGGTAAAGTCGACAGCACATGAAGCTTTTCACTTGTACTACGAGCCTTACATCTACAGTCAGAGTGTAGTTGAGCGTACGGAATATTAGGAGTGGAATTGGTGAATTCATTCGAGTTTCGACGTACGGGAATGATTGTTCAAGGCTTGAACTTCAAGCAAATTAACTCAAAGACTTAGGACTTTGGTTGCATTATATTTGGCAACTTTTTTAGAATTACTAGGGGGGGCAGCTGCCCCTCCCTTCCCCCCCTTGGCGACGCCCTCAAGTACCTACTGTGGCGGTTTCATAACTAAAAGCGATCTTTTCCTAAACAACCTTTGAAACATTTAAGGAGATGTTTGAAACCTAGTAACCATGTCACATCCACCCGCCTCTCCGCTTAGGTGGATTTTTCTTACATTTTTCTTATTTTTAACAGACCCGACGTAGACAGGCGTCGTACTAAATTTATTTTTATTATGTATATTTTTTTTTTTTTTGGTGTCAATGACACACACCACACACAGCGGCCAACCTTATAACACCCGGGTTAAAAATGAATATTCATACCGCGACTTACAATTTTAAAACACCATCGTTTGTATGTAAGTCTGCGAAAAGTCGAAAACTTGTTCTGAGCCAAGCGGCTCCTTTCTAAATGTAAATGAAGGCGCCAAGACAATCATCTAGTCCTCGCAAATGAGTGTACTTGCACCCGTAAAATAAACCTCGTTACCTCATTCGTGCTAGTAGGGTGACCAACGCTGTGAAGAAGTCTTGGTTAAGAAATCTTCACTCAAGAAATCTTGACTTTGGTTTTTACTTGCCATCTACAATTTGTGTGATTTTAGTATCCTTTAAAATCATCCTTTCTTGGTAAGAGTAAGTTCCCAGAAACGTGATTTGGTAATTTTCGCTCGATAGATAATAAATATGCACCTCTGCGCCCTCAAATCTTACACGGTTCTCTTTCCGCACGGACTCTAGCAGAGTTTTTAAGACCAAAGCCGAAGTAGAATACTTGCATAAATCTGATCTGCATTTAAGTATTTTTTACACAGACTGAGCTATCGTTTGGACAGGTGGATAACATAGAGTTTTTCGAATTTCAATCGCATTATTAAAAGGCAGCGTTTATTTTCTTTTATCATGCTGTCACGCTTATTTCATATTATCAAGTCATTTCATGTCATGGCTTGACAGACAGCAAGAGGGAATGCCACGCCATGCGCTGCTTTTGTATAGATAGGTAATGAATAGGCGTACGCAGTGTCGAAGAGAATAAAGGAAAACGTTATCGTAAAAAGTACATTTCTTACGTTTGTTTTCTTTGTAGACGTCTGTTAAGTTATTTTCAGGCTTTCTTCGGTGGCTTCATTGAATAAAGGTGATACTACCTAGATAATATCAAAGTGCGATGGCATGTTTGATTGTCTTTTCGATCTATCTATCTACCACGTCCCCATGTCTCTACATATAAACCCTATTCTACTACATATAAATCCCATCATGTTCCTATCTATTCAGCTATTGCTGTGGCTGACGATTGTCTGTCAGACAGTCAGGATCAACAGGGTATAAACAAATCAAGTGTCTAGGAATCAAGCACGTTTTTGCTAGTCTCTGCCAATATAGGCTATTATCTCAGCCATAATTTGATTCTGAAAATCTCATCTCCTCATTGTCGCTATTATTGGAAGCTATTATTTTTTCTTTTCCTTGGAGCTAGAGTTTTCCGAAAAGCTGTTTCCCATACAACAATAAAATTGATACCTATGCACTTTTGATAAGTGTACTTTATTAAAGTTTAACTGAGTTGTAGAGACGTTGATCTTGACTTAGTTTTATTCGTAAAATTATAGGCACATCGATATTTGGGAACTGCACAAAATAATCAACGTGATTTAGAAATTTCAGACTCAGCAGACAAAGAAAAATGCTACTCGATAGCACGATAACAACGTTTGCCTGGAGTCATAATTGAGAAAAGTTGAACCAGCAACCATGGACAAGCAACCCCAGAAAACAATAAATTCTTGCCGAACCGTGTAGTGAATGCATGGAATAAACTACCTGAGGCAGTAATCAGTGCCCCCTCCGTGAGCTCTTTTAAAAACGGAATCGATAAAGCTGCCAGTGTATTAATAATAATAAATTATTTATTTCAGGCATCTTGGACCCATATTATAAATAATTACATTACATTTTTTAAAATTACAACATAAAATTACAATTACAACAGAAAATCAGAAGAAATAATGATAAAAACGCTGAATTAAAATGTCAAAGATAAAATTATAAAAAATTTAGATTATTAAAAAAATTCCAGTCTTCACACAATTATTAGGTATTTATTTATCACTAATTATATTTATTTTATCTTGTCATACTCTAAATGTATGCTGGAGCAGTGTCCCAAGTAACAGCAGTCTAGTCGACTGGCAAACATGGTTAGGACACTGTGGCGACTAGCCCGCACTCTCCATAACAGCGAACCGCAACGCTTGCGCATGCTCGTGAAAAAGCAGTCAACTCGCGCCGCCGCGAACATACCCGAGGCGCTGCAGAATCGGGGCAGGGCATTAATAAATAATTATAATTATTATTATACAGGGCCTTATATTTGTCCTGCCGTCTCAAACCCTAACAGTCACCCCATCGAAGCTTGTAGCTCTGGCGCGAAACGCGTGACCTAAAGGACCTAACTCGCATGAAACGACTCGAGCCCCTTCATCTCTACAGCAGATAGCAGCATTTGTTTTAGTTGAGGCGTGCGGAGCTCTGAGTTTGCTTGAAAGCGTTTAACTTCGGCTTAGATTCTGTATAATATTGTGAAGTTCATACTTGGCAAGTTAGGGCGTGATACACGGGTGTGCAGGATGCAGACAAGTTTCTCGGGGCGTGCTGTGAGAAGATTGTTAATTGAATCTTCTTCTTGAAGTGCCTCTCCAGGTTGGTAGTCAGCTCCCTGCACCGCTCTCTGTTCATGGCTGCTCTGAATAATTGTTCCACGGATTTGATGCCGGTCCATTACTTGATATTACACAGCCATGTCATTTTCCTCCTTCCTGCCCTTTTTTCCCCTTTATTTTGCCCATCATTATGGTGTGTAGCAGCTGATATAGTTTTTGTCTTAAAATATGGCCTAAGTAGGCAACCTTTCGCCGCTTGACGGTTTGAATTAGTTCAACTTTTTTGTGCATCATACGTCTAACTACGTTAATTGTATAGTTATTGCAAAATTTTTGTAGCAGGTAAAGTAATCTGTGTGATGTTTTATTAACGCCCGAACCAAAAAGAGGGGTTATAAGTTTGACCGCTATGTGTGTGTGTCTGTCTGTGGCACCGTAGCTCTTAAACGGGTGAACTGATTTGGATGCGTTTTTTAATTATTTTAAAGCACTTTTTGTTTTTTCTAAAGCACTAACCCGTGCTAGGGAATAATTTAAACATTTAAACATTGACTCGGTAGCTCAATTGGTAGAGCGCCTGCACGGTATGCGGAAGGTTGCGGGTTCAAGTCCTGTCCCGAGTGAATTTTTTCAACTTATTATAAATGTTTAAAATATTTTAAAGCAGTTTATCTAGCAAGTGTTCTTAGATATATTTTATCATAATTGGTTAAGCCGTTTATGAGATATGCTGATTTGAAGCTAAAATGTCGGGGTATTTATAATTTTTAGCTTGGTAGTTATGTTCAGACATGAGACTAAGCTGTGATTAGTATAGATGCTGGGCAAGCCTGCTCCATAAAACTTTGCCCAGGCACTGCAGCGTCCTAGATTCACTTTACCTATCTATGGTGTGAGTGCAGGTGCCAATGGACGCTGTATAAATCAACTAATTATGTAGATGCAAAGGTCCGAGTACCTATGTGGTGAATGAATTAGGGTGCATTGCCACTCGCTTGGTGAGTGGGTGTTTGACCTTTTCTTTGTCGCCTACACACAAAGTTATTTATATCTCATACGAGTGTCGTACACCACATTTAATTTGGAGATTAATTCCATTATGTTACACCGTAATTGGTTTAGCTTGAAAGATTTTTTTATTAAGATGGAACGATAGCAACGTGGCGGAAAATTCAAAATTCGGGTCAGGGCTATGTAGCTATGGTCAAATTGCTATATTTTACAGTTTACGTAGGATTATTTTATTCCGAAATACCCGAATTATTGCCACTTCTTTTATGTTTTTTTCTCCAATATCGATGTTACAATTATATCGATAAACCCCTAATCTATTTGAAAAAACTTTACTACTTATTACTTTGCTACCTATATGGAAATCGTTGACGTAAAAAAACATACTATGTCTTTATAATTTGTTAAATAGAATACGGAATAATGTAGAGATACTTGGTTTGGCTAGCAACTAAGTTTGCTCTATCTATTTAAACTTCGCTTCAACTCGACGCTAGTTTTTTAACACCCTGTATAAACGGAAGTTCCTACTTAGCTCTCCTATTTTAGCAACTTTTCAACTAAGGCCAGTTTACCGCAGAGAGCTTTTAGAATTATTTTCGCACGCACATCATGGCTCGAAGCAAAAACGGAACAAACAATGCATTTATTATATTATTTTGATAATGTCCTGGATACATGGGTTAATGGTTGTAGATAAATGGATTTGGATTGGATACTGAATTTTGGCATGTAGTTTGTACTAATTGGCGGTGGATTATTGGATTTTATATGGAAGCCTGGCAAATTTCTGGAATATAAATAAATTATGTGGATTTTATGCTATACGCAGATATAAGTTACCCTATAAGTTTTAGAATTATAGATAAGTACTTACTTTAGTACGTTCAATTTATTTATATTATAATTTGTTGCAAAAATCAGATGAACCAGCTTCGGCTTCAGCTTCAACACGAGGGGACGAAATCGATACGCTCACGGGACATACATTATTTTCAATAACCGTATTGATTTGAAATTGAAATTGAAATTGAAAAATTTAAACATACAGGGTGTTAAAAGACCGCCAACAGACCCGAAAGCCACGCATACTAGACACCAAAACATAGTACTTTTTCGATAAATTATTGCTGGGAAATCATTTTGGTTTTTTAGGTTATAATTTTGAAAAATATTTTATCACTCAATGGACGTGTTACGCACAGGAATCATATTGCTCAAGCGTAGGTATAAGTTTATGTTACTTAAGCTTGAAGTGCCGATGTTTAGAATACATTGCGGGTTGCAATTTTAACGTCGATTTTTGTAAGAAATATTCATAATTTTGATATGGCTTCTTGAGAAGGTGTGCTAAGAACTAGATACTGAATACATTTCTGCAAAAAAAAAGTTTGAAAATTTGGACTTTGAACCTCATTATTTCGGAAACCGTTGATTTCCCAGGCATAGTTCCTTGGGCAAAAATGTTCCATATGATGAGGACAATACGTGGTTTCCCGCTTTGTTGGCGGTCTTTTAACACCCTGTATATAATAAGATGAAAAAATTAACTCCGGACAGGACTTGAACCCGCACCTCTCGCATACCGTGCAGGCGCTCTACCAATTGAGCTACCGAGTCAAGTAACTGTCGACGCGTCGTCATGAACGCTGTTTTTCGAAGACTAACTTAATCCCATCCAAATATCATTGGCGATCTTGGTACTACAGGGTAAAAAGTCCATAAATCAGCTAATCCTAACCGAGCCTCGTGTATAAAACACAATTTTCCCAGGCCATTTGCCGACTATCGGGAACTCATGAGTCAGCGTGTCGCAACCCTACCGTATCGTCGACAAAGCCGCTAATCGGCTGCAGCGCGGGCCAAAACTGTGGGCTGTTCTGCTTTTAGCCGATATGGTTTCCTCCTATTCTACGTTTCTTACCTTAAAGATTTATTACAAGGTTAAAAAATTCGCTCGGGATAGGACTTGTTGAACCCGCAACTGCAGAAGCTAAAGCGTAGAGGCAGAGCGTCTGCACGGTATGCAAGAGGTTGCACGTATTTCAGCATCCTGTCCCGCTCGAGCGACTTTTTAAACCATAATAAATAAAAAACGCCTGCATAATAAAGTGCTTTAGAAAAAACAAAAAAAGAAGAATACTTTCTTCATGTAGCAGGTAAAAAGAAACCTCTAAGAATCTTTCATGGTTTTTCCTATGCCGTTGAAAGCAAGCTTTTTGGGCCAGAACTTTTGGCCCTGGAAAGTGTATGCTAAACAACGTTTCTTGGCCATCTGAAAAGACGCAATGTGACATCCTAAAAGACGAATAATGGGTTACACTAGTTAATACCACCACATTAATGTCAACAGTGGATTATACGGACGAACTTAACTGAGAAGGCTTATGGTCTATGTACCTATGGGTGCTGGGGAAACCTACTCCATCAAAAAATATATAGGAATTGCAGAGTCCGAGTGGTCACTTCACCCATGTAGTGTCAGTGGAGGTACTAGAAGGATGAAAAAATCATCTATGATGAAATGGCGATGGACAAGATTATTACACGTATCTTTGTCCGGTGCACCTTGGTTCATTAGGAACACGAATATTGAACACAGTATCAGAAGAAACCAAGATACACGCAGATAAATACAAGCACCGGCTGGCAAATCACCCTAACCGTCTCGCAGTGCAACTGTGCAACTGACGATGTGTACATAAGACGTCTGAAAAGGCGTGACACTATGGACGTCAGTAGTTGATAAACTACTAAAACTGAAGAGGGATCCTCAATGAAGGATCAAACTCAGCTCATCTGAAGACGCCCGCACATCTGATCGCAAATCAAAGAAGAACAAAAAAATACAACACGTATCTTCGTCAACACGATTGCTAGAGCGCAAACAATCAATGGCTCAAAGGGGAGCCCACAAAACTACGTATTATCCCCGGCAAGGCAACGGTGAAATTGAAACCAATAAAATGCTGGTTAAAGTAAAACGTTTTCCATGTAGCGAGCCAACTGGAGGAGTGACAGTTCCCCACTACACTTGACAAGGGTTGTCATAAGTCTTCCGTTCTTAGGGCTGCTATACTACATGATTGTGTATTCGGTTGGGGTTTGGCGGCTGTATATTTTATAGTGTAGTTTGAATATATTGCTTGTATACGTGCGGATTTTGCTGCGTTTAGTATGGTATATTCGTCTTTAGGAATGTTAATTGTAAGTTAATAGCTCTATCTTTGGCACAGATTAAATAATAGTTACTACGTAATCTTTGGTAAAAGAACAAAGATCACTGACGTGGTAGAAAGAGTCCGATCACTTAAATGGAACTGGGCGAGCCACATTAGTAGAATGAAAAACAATAGGTGGACGAAGAAGGCGACAGAGATGAATACCGACCTAGTGTCTACTCATCGACATATTTGTACAAAGACATCGCCCATGCTGGATGACAAACGCCAGGAAAGGAAAAAAATTAGAAAACTGGGGGAGGCCTATGCCAAAGAGGTGACTTCTAACTTTTAAATATATGAGAACATATAATATACTTATTTAGTTACCTAAATAGTCGTAAGATACCTACTTACTTTTATTAATCACTGCATGTTGCATATGTTAGTAAAATAAAGGCTTTTTATTTATTTATTAATCTTTGGTCCATGGAGGAAGCATATATTTTGACTGAATGGATGGCTTTTCTTTTCATTTTGTGGGGAATCCCCTGTTGTCTCTTCTTATAGATTGGTATAAAACTTTCTAAATAACTCCTTTCACCAAAAATATTACCACGTATTTCAGCATATTTTATCGAAATTCTATCCCTGGGGAAAAATAGCTGCGCTTTCGTGTAGCAATAGCGTTGAGGCTGAGTAAGTGAGCTCAAACTCAAAGCAAACGTAACTTTATTTCGTTTTCCAAGCACAGCTTTGGCAATATTTTGTTCCCCATGCGTACCTCTTTCATATTTAGATAGATAAACAGAGATATGATGTTTACCTTCCTTGAGGAAAACTATCATACGAAAAAGATTTGCGCGAGCGTTTAGGGGAAGATGTTGTATGTAGCCGGTAGTCGAGTGGTTGCTAGGATCATTTGAGATTGAGGCCCGGTTTCTGAGTTGAGAATTTTACTAAGCACATACTTACGTATCGCTCTGTCGCGCTCTTTTGTGAGAAATCTGCAGAGACAGGACGATACTTACCCATTTGCTTAGCAAAAGCTCAACTCAGAAACCGGGCCTATGAGGGATAGATTTGAGACGGGAGTTGGATAAGTCTTTGTAGAGATCACGAATACTAAAGACAAAAAAAAATAATAAAAAAAAAAATTCAGTGAAAAATACCTAAAAATAATTAAACTGTGGCCACCCTTACTGATATAATACTAACGCTTGCGCCCGAACGGCGCGCGCGCTTTGAGAAGCCGGGGGTGTCCGCACGTCGCGGTTATTATAGAACAACTTCGACAAGTTAATTTGTCTTTAAAAAAAAACTACTTATTTTTAGTTTCAAGCGTTACCTACTCAAACTATCTTTCTTGAGTCGGGTGTCACTGACCAAAACAACACCCTGTATAGATATAACCCCCTTATGTACTGCCTAACCCAGCCTTATGCTTCGCCTGCAGGCTACCTATTTGATCCCCCAGCCTTGTTTTGACTGACTGTCAAGAAGGCATTAAACAAGAATGGCGGGTCCATTGAATAAACAATAGGGTCTCTACATTGACGATCTTATGCTCTCAATGCCCATGCTCACTAAATATTAAACTACAGAAAGTTAACAAAATAAACTACCAACTTCTCGTTGAAAGTAGAGAATTAATGCAGAGCAGAGGTCATTAATAAAATAATAATAAGGACTGACAAATCGATTAACGAACTCGTATACGTACATTGTACAAGGCAGATAGTTTCTAGGCTGGGGCTTAATTGTTTAATTTTTGAATCTGTCGCGAATAATCGCGATCCCTTTCAATGGTATCGGAATCATTATTGCGACTTTAGAATGGAATTCTCTAAGTTCTAAACCACAATCGCTAACAGAACGAATGAGTCAAAACGCCATTTGTAATTAATTCTTATTAGGAAAAATAAAAGCTTACGTAAGTATTTTTACTGTAGGAACACCAAAATTATGACGGGAAATCACTGGGTAGCAAGCTTTGGGACTGAGTAAACCTTCTATAGATAGTATTTAAGCTGTAGATTTAGCCGCCCCTCGTCAAGACATCAAACCTGACGTCCATTAATGTTTCATTAGGACCCGACAAATCATGGGCGGGATGATTTACGCGCTGTGGCGGATTTACACATTCGCCGCCAGTAGACTTTTCAAATTTGGCCGCCCTACCGACCGATCAATTCCTAACATTTTCACTCTCGTCACCTCTTTGAGCTTCAAGAAAAGCTCACTTTACCCCCCTTCAAAATATTATCCAAGTAAATACAATCATGCACAAATACACTTGTGTGGACCTTATTTAGGTATACGTTATATGCATATTTTTCTTTTTATGTAAGAGCTAAAAAGATGCCCCCCAAATCTGCCGCCCCTAAAATCTGCCGCCCTAGGCTTCAGCCTACTCAGCCTATTGGTAAATCCACCACTGACCGTAAGATAAATCGCATGCTCAGGACAAGAATGGGACAAGTCGGCCACATCCTAGGATACCCCATGGTAGCCCTTACCGCGCGCGGCTAAGGGTGCCAATCGAACAAAGAGGGGTATCCTAGCGTGTGGCCGATGAACACTAACAAACACCTACGCCTGAGTAGTTAAATCACTGATGTTTGGCGATATAAAATATAATATAATAATCTATATAATATAAAAATGAATCGCCGTGCATAAGTCTCGCTAAAACTAAGAAACGGCTTGACCGATTTGCATATTTACTGTTTTGTTTAGTTCACCATAGTTCAGGGTAGGTTTAACAGCAAAGAAATATGGGAAAAGTTAATAGATTAGCTGAAAAACTGAAGAAATAAAAATTGGTAATTTTGGCTTGGAATCGCCATTTTTGGAGAGTCAAACTATTTCAGGTGATACGAAGTTCACCGGGTCAGCTAGTACATAATAAAATTGTTATACAAGGATGCAAAACTATTGTTTGCTTCAAGTGCATTGAATGCCGAGCAAGCGATTTCAAGCGAAGGCTTCTAAGATCAAAATGTGAGAGATATTAAAGAACGAGATATTGTTATAAATCCATGTAGTCTATCTGGCTCCCGCAATGGACAGATCTGTCCTTTCGGCCATTGTTCTTTAATTGTTCTCTTTTATTATGATGAAATACGTCTCACAACTAGCGCCGCCAATGGAAAAAAAACATATCTTTTTTTGGATGCGTTTTTAGCAAAAAACGCTCCTGCGATTTCTCAACGCGAGGCCTAACTATTTTTAGGACCTAAGGTTTGGATTCCAGGATTGGATTTCCTACGAATGAATTCTCGCCAAAAGTGGCCACTTTTGGCGAGAATCGATTGCATTCTTAAGTTCTAGGATCTGGAATACAAACCTTAGGTCCTAAAAATAGTTAGCCTCGCGTTGAAAAATCGCAGGAGCGTTTTTTGCTAAAAACGCATCCAAATAAAATTATTAAAAATTATTTTTCTTTATGGCGTCTTAATAACGGTCCTATAGGTACTTCTGGCTGTATAAATTCTTCCTAGCTACCAACTAATAAGGTTGTATCGTAACAGTACCTACATATACTTAATTACAATTTTGTGCCGGCAACTACTAATTAAACTAACGAGTATCCGATTTCTTCGGGGGCTCATTAGTAGAGTCGTGTATCCAATTTCGTCAGTCGTAAGAAATAACAAGGCGGGTGGTTGGTGGATAAAGTAAACAAATAATAATACAACGGAAGATGGGAATCATACGAACTTATGTTGTTATGATCGCGATACGCGAGAATGTTTTTAGATTTTTGCACTTTCCCGTGATGACAAGAGTCTTGATTAAAATAACTTTAATTTCAATGCGAACTACTGCAACTTTAAACAATGCGAACTACTGTAACTTAAGGGTCCGTATAAGGCTAACTAGCGCCACCAATGTTGAAAAAATCATATCTTCCTTTAGAAGAAGTTTCTGGAAAAATCCTAAGATGAGCCTATGCGCCATGCTTTTCTAGATTTTTAAGTGTAGATACCCTCTTCGAAATTTACTTTTAAGCTAAAAAATTTTCGATAACCGCCAAAAACGGCCGTTTTTGGCGGTTATCGAAATTTTTTTAGCTTAAGACTAGAAATTGAGTTGGGTACCCACACTTAAAAATCTAGAAAAGCATGGCGCATGAGCTCATCTTAGGATTTTGTCAGAAACTTCTTCTGAAGCGAGATATCGCACCCCCCGGCGAATAAACCCGTAACATCAAAAACGTAATTGTTCAGGAAAAAATAAAAACTGATTTTTCGTCACAACTCACTAAGTACATATGGTAGAAAAGTCATTTAGGTATCAATTTACAGGTAATTTTTTTGCTCACTACATATTGAAACATTATTAATCTATAGATAACACTACGGAAGTTATTAAACAAAATGTATGATACCAATATTAAAATCTTGTTTTATAACTGCAAAGTGATATTGCGGTTTTATTCGTTGTAAAATCGAAACCGAACATTTACAGCATCATAGTATTATAGGAATATTCGCTGATATTTTGCATAGATACTCTTTTCGGTAAGAGCACATTATGGCTTTATTCTCGGCATATGTAAAGTGACTGTGTTAGATAATGGCTCATTATCTTTTTATTCTGGTACAAATTTCTAAGAATATGAAATGTAAGTGTACATTACAATTTTTCATATACATTTTAATTCTCCATAAGTGCCCCTTGTAGCAATGACTTGTATAAAATAAGTAGATAAAGGAGTCCAGGAAACTTTGAATACCTACCCAAAGTAGTTAACGAAACAAATCGTATTAAAAATCGACAGTATAATGGAAAAAAAACACAATAAAATTAAAAACTTCCAAAAACAAAGGCAAAAAAGTTAGCAAAAAGTGATTTTTTCAACTTTTTATGCCTTTGTTTTTGGAAGTGTTTGAATCATTAAATAACAATTTCATTCGAAACTTCTTCTTCTTCTGGTGCCTCTCCACTATTGGAGGTTGGCAGTCGGCTGTTCATTAAGTCATTCTGTCCTTAGCTAGACTAAAGAGATCTTATATGGTGACCACTCCTGTTCATTCTTTGATGTTTTTCAGCAAACTCTTTCTTCTTCTGCCGACGCTTTTTCCTTCCTCAATCTTTGCCTATCAGGATAATTGGAGAAGTCTATCGTATCTAATCACATTAATTACTTATCTATTTATATTGTGTGTTTTAAATTAGTTCTCTTTTGTATGACATATCCTTATCCTTATACTTAAGATACCACTACTTTTCGAAAGCTTCAATCTTCCTATTTATTTGATCTTTACGATCCGTTTTTCATATACATTCACAACCGTCGTACATTTCTATAGGCTAGATGTAACATTGAAGCCTCCTGATCTGGATCTGGAGGTTATGATCGCATAGCAAATGGATAGAAGATAAACCTTTATTTGCTTCATAAACAAACGTAGGTAAAAACCAAAGTCAACTTAAACCTTATTAAAACAGAAGAAAAATACAAACTTGGTTACCTTAGAGCCTGTGAGTTTTACCAGTTTGATTGGCTTCTTCACAGACGATTATCACCGTGTTAGTCTGGCTCCAGTAAAGGTTCTGAATTATTCGCTTATCTCTGCTATCAATTCTAACGTCTTGTAGATGACGCATTAGTACCTATAACCGGGCTTAGCATGATCAAAGGCCTTCTTGAATTCAATCAAGCAAATGAAAACGTCAGTTTGCAAGTCTCTGGACTTGTGGTCTAGGTAGGTGCAAAGAAGACTTATCTTAGCCCTGTTCTTAGCCCTGACCTGAAACTGAAATAGCTATTGGCAATGCCTATGCTCAATGGACTTCACTCTGATCCTCTCATGAAGAATGAAGAGAAACATACCTGGCTTAACAAACTTATTGTGCGGTAATCGCAGTATTTCTTCATGTCAGTAGAGTGACAAAGGTTGAAATTTAAAAAAATTGTGGTAATATCCCAGTGCTGTAAAAGGTTTTGAAAGACCTGGAGAGCGCCATATTATTAGAGTATGTTTTTAATGGGCTTGAATTAATCTGGTCTTAGTGATTTACCAATTTTGGCTCTTTTTAGAGCCTTAACTAGTTACTTTTGATCAAAGGATTGAAGGACCAGTTTCATAGATCAGTATATTGGCAAACAGCGTTTTCACGTGGATTTTTATACTTCCTGCATACAGAATTAAATGTATGCAGAAACCTTGGTGTTACTTAAGCCTTATGAGATCATTTATACATCGTCTAGTGGCAATTACTTACAAAGGCGTTACTAAGTTCAAGTACCTAGGTTTTACGGTAACTGATCCAAACACCCGAGAAGGCGAGATAGATATCAGAATTAAAAATGCATTCCGATACTCCGCGGCTCTCCACAAAGTGATCACGTCCAAGCACCTAACAAGAAGAACGAAAATACGCATTTATAAGAACCATTTTTATGTAAGGATGTGAAACTTAGACACTGACGCAAAAAGAAAAGATCAAACTCCTGGTCGCGGAAAGGAAAAATCCTGTGAAAAATATTTGGACCCACCAAGGGAGAAGACGGCACCTTTAGGATCCGGTAAAACGCCGGACACATGGCCGAGCCCAACATAATCGGAGAGACTAAAACTGCAAGACTCCGCTGGCTTGGTCACGTATAAAGAATGGGAGAGGATTGGGCAGCTAAAACAGCATACGAACGGCAACCTTGTGCACGTCTACCAGTTGGACGTCCCAAGTATCGCTGTGTTGATGAAGTCTCAAAGGACTTGCGCGAACTCCAAGTGGAAGATTAGAAAGAAGTGATGCAGGACGGAGAGGGATGGCGTCTTTTGGTTGCGGAGGCCAAGATCCACTTCAAGTCGCTGAGCCAGCGTAGTAAGTAAGTGGCAACTCACACCACATGGGTGCAGTGACCACTTGCTGCAGTGACTGGGAAATCAGCCAATGAATTCCGGTTTTATCCTTTACGCAACCCAGCCATCTCCTTTATCTCCAAATTCCATATCATGGTTGTTCCATTCTTTATAGAACTTCGAGCCCACCACTCGTATTTTACACAAGTTTTTTTTTCTTGTACAACAGTGTCCGGTTGTGAGAGTTTGTGTAGCCGTTTTCTCTCCATAAGGTTTACTACATCATACGAGACATAAACTTAAGACATCTTCGTCTATCTATAGCTGTTTCTTGTTCTTTATTCCTCGCAAAATCGTCCTTTCATAGTGACTACCACATCGATGACATATTGTTAGATTTATTATTACATCATTACTGGAAAAAAAATACAACAACAAAAAGCTAAACGGTTTTACAGACATGGCAAAACCGGTTCCTATTTTCTAAACATGCATTACAGTCATGGTGATCAAAATATTTCACGAGAATAAAGCCGTAAAGGCTTTTGTAATTTCGGCATACAATAAATGTATCAGTAAGGGATGACTGCGGTTTTATTCTTTGTTCAAATTATTGAGTATGGTCAGACGAATAAAGCCATATTTTTAAATATCTCCTTAAATATGGTATTTCAGGGTCTGAAAAAAATTACACTTATGTATTCGGCATCGGAGATGACGTTTCTGCAATAACAATAAAAAAGCCGTAATAGCACTTTACGGGTTTATTCTGCGGGGGGTGCGATATGATTTTTTCAACATTGGTGGCGCTAGTTAGCCTTATACGGACCCTTAAGTACCAAATGTATTTATTTATTCAAATACTATGAAATTAAATTGTTAAAGTAAATTAAATTAAAAAATAATTATACAAATTAAATTATTAACCTAATATTAATGCCCCACTTGGCCAGATGTGTTTGTTTATTTCTTTCTGTGCATGTATTATTTATTTATATTATGTATCGTCTTAATGTAATGTAAAATGTAAATCTCGCCTATTATGATTATGGCCCTGAATAGGCTGAAATAAATGTTTTTTTTTTTATTCATTTTATATTTCAAAAGTTCGTTGATTTTTATCAGCCGAAATTTTGCTACCTAAAAGACTAACAACCGGACTATTGCTACTAGAGGGTCTTACGGACATCGCGCAAATAGCTATCAAAGTACCCAACATCCAACAAATGGGGCCATAGCCATGCTTCAATTCGGAAGGCAAAGTTTTTTGTTCGAAAGTCCGTTATTGGCTTAAACTTATCTTTAGACAATATTGAGAAACTAATTTCAATATTTTTTATTTTGGTCCAGTAGTTTTGTTTTTATGCGCTAAAATGTTTTGTTCCTATGACCGCCAACAGTATGCAGACCGTCGCGTGAAGGTCATAAAATCGTATCTTTGAAACGTTGTAAAATCCAAACTACTGAACCAAAATAAAAAATATTGAAATTAGTTTCTCAATATTGTCTAAAGATAAGATTAAGCCAATAACGGACTTTCGAACAAAAAACTTTGCCTTCCGAATTACGATTTATTAATGCTGTCGGTCCTTTGAATGTTTTTGTAGTACAGCAAAAATATTCTGATTCTAATTCTAGAGGATAAGTTCTCTGGTTGTAGGAGAAAAATGAGGAAACCCCCCGGTTTTTACCTTCCGCTTGGACGCCATCGACACGCCATTGCATTACAGGCTAAGGCCCCTGTTCGATATGAGTTTGATAAGTGACCTTCTCTCTGCAAGGCTAGCACAATGATGGGTTAGAGTCTATCCATGAGGTTAATATAAATCTAGCCATCCCACTCTACGTCAAGCAAAAGATATAACCCCCTTCTGTACTGCCTGACCAAGTCTTATGCTACGCAATACAATTGGTTCTATTTTCTTGTAAACTGTTCAGATTCTTTTCAAGCTAACGAAGTCAAGAGATGAAGCCATACATTGCCAATAATACTGTTACTGCGAAATACATAAACATACACAAAGAAGTGGAAGAAGACGCGACTAACAACGTCCGTTGTCGAGAGGATTTCTAGAGTCTAGGGGCGTTTTTCCACCGCACCGTCACGTCACGTTACGTCACGTCCGTGACGCTCGTACCCCTAGTAGCGGTAGGTACAGTCGGCCACACGCTAGGATACCCCTTTTTGTTCGATTCGCGCCTTATGCCGCGCGTGGTAACTGCCATGGGGTATCTGTGACTGTGGGCGACCGTACCTATACCAGACGCTTACACGCGCGTGCACTATATTCACTTACGTTACGAGCGACTTTGCAACGAAAGTGTAAGCGTCTACGTGCTGTCGTGTCTACATTCATTTAAGTCATCCCAAAGTATAAAAAGTATACGCCCATAAACCTACTTCGGCGCCTTCATCATGGACGTGAAGTAGTACCGGTGAGGTGGACAACCGCCCTAAGGATCTCTTAGCTTCGGGAGAATATTGTGTACCCTACCTTCGTAGAAAGACGTGGGACGATGTACTTTTTTCTAAGAATAATTTAGTAGGGAAAGTGGATTTGGTCCTATCTTTGGATGGAATTTATTTGAATGGAATTGCTAGACTGTGATAGATACCTCGTTCAATTTTCTTGAGTGTGCAGTGCGTACTTAATACGAGCAACATAAAGGACATACTCGTATAATAAAACCTTGTAAGTACCGTAAAACCTTATAGGTTTTGATGCAATTTTCCTTTACAAGGTGTTGCAAAAGATCCTAACTCTTTTTACAGGGTGATAGCACCCGGTCATAGGGATCACAACCTAATTTTTTTTTGCTCTATGATGTTCTCTTGTGGCGGGATAAAATTTAAATATTGATTTAATTTCACCGACTTTCACAATGTTTTAACCACTCAAAGCTATGCAAATGCACCGACACACATAACAATAACAAAAACTCATGAAACATTTTAAATTGTAATAAAATAAAAATTGTTTTTTTTTTTCTAAATTACAGAATTTACATTCTGTTGACCAGTAAGTTACATCCTGTAAAAATAGTCAAGATGTATTGTATGTAAATGTAACACGTTGTAGACTCTTTCTGTTTAGACTCGGTGGACTGTGTCGCTGGTATAAAAAGTTTTCTTTTTACGCATTGAAACTGCTATAACGCTTTCACTCCTACTTCTTCATTTCTCGTGTCAAAACCGTTTACATACTTAAAACGACACTGAAAATCACTAAAAATACTTCCGATGTTCCTACATTATTATACAGTAGGTACAACCCTTATACGCTCCAAACTAGGGCATGCACCCGGTTCTACCCGGTTCCGAAATACCCGGGTATACCCGGTTCTGACGAGGTATCTGCAGAACCGGTTCCGAAAAATATACCCGGTTCCCCCGGTTCTTTATAAAAATCTAAAAAGTTACTTAATTCCGCAATAATAGCTGTATTTCCTCGGCCCAATTCCGATGATAAGTGCAGGGGTACTGTCAATCTCGTACAGCACTTGTCAAGGAACGAAAATTATGAAGTTATCAGCACAGATGAGGTGGGAAATGTAGGCAAAAACGATGTTATTCTTGTCCCAGCCTCGACGGCCTTAAGTTCGAGACCACGTAGACGTAGACATCAATCAGTATAGAAATGGCGATGTTTGAAAATGGTGGAAGTTGTTGTAGCAACCTTTCGCTAGCATATGTAGGTATTACCTACTATTTGATGATGATTCCATCCGACCGGATTCGGTCACGGTGACTGTTGCGGCTGGGGAAGGCGTCGGTCATTTGCCGTCATGTGACTTATGTAGCCTATCTTGGCTGTAAAAGGGCGGTTTCACCCTCTTCTTCTTTTATCCTTTTACTCCTCCGTGGAGTCTGGGGCTGACACAAGGGCTTTCCATTTGTCTCTTTTCATAGCTAGGGAGGGTAGCTCTGGCCAAGTTGATCCCTTCTCTTTCGTCTCAGAGAGAATCTTTTCCACTGGGACGTTCTTCCGGGTCGTCGTGAGCCTCCGGCGGGTTTCCAGTCGACAGCCACTTTCGGGATGTGGTGATCGGGTCTACGCAGGGTTTAACCCAGCCAACGCCATTTGCGGTTCCTGATGTCTTGGGATACGGGTTTTTGTTTGGTGATCTGCCACAGTTCGGCATTTGAGATGGTGCCAGTTGTTGGGCCAGTATCTTCGTAAGATGCTTCTTAGACAGTTGTTGACGAAGACCTAGATCTTTTGTGTGATACAGCTTTTCCGACCTTCCGGGTTTCGCAGCTGTTCAGTAGCGCCGTTTTCACGTTGGAATTGAATAAGCGGATCTTCTTGGTTCCAAGAATGCTAGGACTTTTCCAGATGTCCTTTAGTTGGGCAAAGGCTCGCCTAGCTTTTTTGATACGCCTTTCAACATCCCGTTCAATCCCTCCTTGCGGTTGCACCTACACGTTAAAATTCCATTGGAGTATTTATACTGTATGGCCGCTGGCGGTCTACATCTGAGTTCATCACGTCTGGCATCAAGAGCAGCTCCACGTTTGGCCGCAAACTCGGAGATGTTTGATTTGTATATGGATTTAACGGTTTCACTTACTTTTACTTTTTTTTTATTTGACTGTATGCCGCCACACGGCTCGGTCTTCAGCCTGCTCTTCCCATGTCAAATGGTCGATTTCACAGCTTTTCATGTGGCGTTTCTGCACGTCCTTAAACCTAAGGTACTGCCCGCCTTTCTTGAGTCCCCATTCCTATGAGCATATACGTATTTAGGAGCTATGCCGCTAACAAAGTGTGGTGCCTGAAAGGATATTCTCCTCAGCAGCCTAAATTTGTAATCGTTTACGCAGCTCGCTAAGTGACAGGAGCTTAGACGTGGTTAGTTATTGATCCTGACTGTGTAGTCTGATTTTGTATAAGATAATTATATTTTTGGAGTTCCTTTATTATTCCTGTGATTTCATGATAACAATGCCAGTTTTTATTTCATACCTGTTAATAATGTCATTTCCAGCCTATCCTTTCAGTTTTTCAGTGATTTATTTGTTATTAGGAAACTTACAGTTTTATCGGTCGGAACCGGGTAGAACCGGGTTACCCGGTTCCGACTGATCCCAGAACCGGGTATCAAAAATCTGGAACCGGAACCGGTTCTGCACGCCCTACTCCAAACACTCCAACTTGTACAAGTATTCTCATCATCTAAGTAGGTGCGTACTTACGAACAAGGCGTGTAACTAATCAGCTACAGAGATACCGTGTAAAATCGCTCTCGTTTCATAATTAAGGACACTCCTGCCTGTTGTTGCTTGTGGCGGGTTACCGTGACTGTAGGTTACTGGGAGTGCTTGAGCAAGCGGCGAAAAGAAGAACTAAACATAATAAAGATTTTTCAAACGAGCGAGCGAAGCCAGAGAAGCTCGTATGGATAAACTGGTATAGCCTAGGCAGAACTAGTTTGTCCTAGTAAGAATATGTAAGCTCCGGGATAAACTACTATGGCCTAGCCCGAACGGATATTGCGGAACCCGAATACATACCTACATGTCAGGACAAAAAACGGATCGATTTGTTTTTCCTGATTTTAAGATATTTGAAAGCTTACAAAAAGTCTTAGGAGCATACTGTGGTTTCAACCCCTTACTGCTCACATAATTACTAACTATAGTTTTAAGAAAAAGTACTAGGCTAGCATGAATAAGTAGGATCTGTATTTACCCCCACTCAAATGATTCAGGCATTTTTTAGGCAGCAGGCGCCTACGAGCCTCACTAGAAGGTGTAGTTCAAATTCAAACACTTGTTTGTGTGCATAGGTGCATAAGTGCGTTTGCATGGTTTAAAGTTGATTAAACTTGTGAAAATAAAGGAGTTGTATCCACCGATCCCGGGATCAGATGGATGTCTCCACGGATCCCGCCGAGTTGTCTCCACCGATCCCGGGATCAGTGGAAACATCAAAATTAAGTTAATGTTTGTATCCTGTGATCCCGGGATCGGTGGAGACAACAAAATAAATATATTTTTGTGGAAACTGATCACGCTGTACAGAAAGAAAAAAAAACACGGATGAACAAATTTTCTTCCGCGAGTTTTTTCCCGAGTTTTGCAAGAAAAGATATTTGATGGAAAAGTACTAGGCTTGCATAAAGTCGTAGGGGTTTACGTCATTCATTCATTTCGTATCATTCATTTCTTAAAAATAAATAACCACAGCCCAATGGTATGATATGAGCAGTGTAGGCACCTACGTCTTTATGTAGGTAGGTAGGCCTGGTTCTTTTTAACTTAATATCAAGATTAAGTGTGGACCATGAGAATCGAAGATTTATAGGTAGGCGAACAAAAATTACATACAAAATTAAAATTAAAACAAAACTTCATCCAGATCACTTTTTGTTTTTTCTAAAGCACTAACCCGTGCTAGGGAATAATTTAAACATTTATAATAAGTTGAAAAAATTCACTCGGGGCAGGACTTGAACCCGCTTGACTTTTTGTGCGCTTCAAAATTTGAACTCGACGCCCTAATAAAAAAAAATAAGGAACTCCTTCATTGTAGCGTTGCCTAGCAACCGGTTGTTGATTTTATGACATTTCAAGAACACACGATTTGTAATCAACAACCCGTTGCTAGGCAACGCCACATACTCCTTTATGAAGAAGCAAAGAAGTAGGAAACTCATTTCACTAACCTCTATGTAGGTACCTATGTCTATTAGTTGTCTCGCAAGGCTAACAAAATAATGTCCTTAGGTTGCTTCTGTGAGATGAAAAGTTTTGTGTTTCGCACGAATGCAATATGAATTGCGTCTCGTACTTCTGAATACCTTACTACGCACAGGTTTCTTTTTTGAACCACTTGCTACGCTCGTGGTTCAATTTTAGAAACCTTCGCATTCAATTCAAGCACTCGCCGCAAACAATAAATTTGCATTCTTGCATAACAAATAACTATTGGTACAATGTATTTCTTTATTTACATTCCAAGAATCAGAAAAAAAAAATCAGTAGAAGGTTCAGCAAAAAAACAAAAGAAGAAGGTTCAGCTGTCATTGTCGGCGGCCGCCTCACCCGCAGCCAGCACGCGCACGGCGCGCGCCGTAGGTCGCCGCTGAGTAGGTGGGACTCGGCACGCAGTTCGGCACCATTATTGGCAAAGCAAGGCAACCTCTCACATCATATGATGTGAACCCTGAGGCATTGAGCCTAAGGCACCTACGACTTTATGTAGACCTAGTATCGGTTACGTTACGGGCGACTTTACCACCAAAGTGTATGTTCCGAGGTGCTGACGTGTGTAGTTTTCCATCAAATATCTTTTCTTGCAAAACTCCGGAAAAAACTCGCGGAAGAAAATTTGTCCATCCGTGATCTTTTTTCTTTCTGTACAGCGTGATCAGTTTCCACAAAAATATATTTATTTTGTTGTCTCCACCGATCCCGGGATCACAGGATACAAACATTAACTTATTTTTGATGTTTCCACTGATCCCGTGATCGGTGGAGACAACTCGGCGGGATCCGTGGAGACATCCATCTGATCCCGGGATCGGTGGATACAACTCCAAAATAAATGAAAACCATATTTTTTAAATACTTTTCTCCCGTTACAGCGCTTAGGTACATTTTATTAATTTAAAAATCAACGGAAAATCAAAGAGCAAAAAATATATTTGGGATTTGATCTCTGTCACCGGGTGCTATTACTCTTTAGAAAGAGTCAGGACCTTTTGTAACACCTTGTAGATAGAGCAGTTACAGAAAAATGTGGCATGTCTTTCCCGGGCACCCTCTATCCTCTTCATAGTTATGTGAGTCAGACTCTAACGGGGTGAAGGAGGTGTCATGTGTGGGTGTATAGTTGTCTACAGGTTATCGGCGGTGTATAATAATTTGATACCTACGTGAGCTGCCTTCGTTATTTTGTAACTAGTGCTTCTGAGGTGGAGCCTCGGAAGGTTCTGTGAATATGAACCTTAGTGCGAGTGCGTAGTCTTGGGAAAAGTAGGTCACTGCTAGGTGACGTATATACGTATAGACATGGAAATATCAATGGCTGGGAATGTTAGGGTTGATGTCAAATATCACAATTTTTAGCAAGCAATATTTTTCGCGCATTTGAAAAAAGTTTCAGTGCAAAAGTTGTTCTGAATAGCCAGGATATTTCTCTCTTTTAGCGCAGTCATCCGAAAATTTCAATCGGTATCTAAGTATATCGACCTATAAGTAAAGTGATCTACATATAAGTGAAATTAAGTGAATAGCTGATAGATAGGTATCTACAGGGTGTTAAAAGACCGCCAACAGACCCGAAAGCCACGCATACTAGACACCAAAACAAAGTACTTTTTCGATAAATTATTGCTGGGAAATGATTTTGGTTTTTTAGGTTATAGTTTTGAAAAATATTTTATTACGCAATGGACGTGTAATGCACACAAGTCATATTTCACAAGCGTAGGTATAAGTTTATGTTACTTAATCTTGAAGTGCCGATGTTTAGAATACATTGCGGGTTGCAATTTTAACGTCGTTTTTTGTAAGAAATATTCATAATTTTGATATGGCTTCTTGAGAAGATATGTTAAGAACTAGATACTGAATACATTACTGTAAAAAAAAAGTTATTAAAAGTCCGACTTTGAACCTCATTATCTCGGAAACCGTTGATTTCCCAGGCATAGTTCCTTGGGCAAAAATGTTCATAATGATGAGGACAATACGTGGTTTCCCGCTTTGTTGGCGGTCTTTTAACACCCTGTATATTTTTCTCTATATTCCCTTATAAGATTTTGCATTGGTTTAAAAAATAACTACATATCTCACACAATGTGATTTCGTCAGCACCCGTGAATCTTTGGAACAGAACGCCAATATTTAACATTAAAAAAATATTTTGCAGCCGAAGTTCACCCACACAGTAGACCCCATCTCAACAATATCTAAGGGTGGCATTAATAGTCGTCATCACAAGCTCGAACTCAAGTAGGTGATCTCAGAAAAGTCAATCGCTAATGTCAAGCCTTGGCTAATGTCAATCTAAAGATATTGTCTATTAAGATGAAATGCGTCTCACAACTAGCGCCGCCAATGGAAAAAAAAATCATATCTTTTTTTTGGATGCGTTTTTTAGCAAAAAACGCTCCTGCGTTTCCTCGACGCGAGGCTTAACTATTTTTAGGACCTAAGGTTTGGATTCCAGATCCTAGAACTTAAGAATGCAATCGATTCTCGCCAAAAGTGGCCACTTTTGGCGAGAATCGATTGCATTCGTAGGAAACCCTACCCTGGAATCCAGGAAATCTTAGGCCCTAAAAATAGTTAAGCCTCGCTTCGAGAAATCACAGGAGCGTTTTTTGCTAAAAACGCATCCAAAAATAAGTTATGATTTTTTTTCCATTGGCGGCGCTAGTTGTGAGACGTATGGCGCCTTAATATGCTGACAGCTACTAAAGTTTGACATTAGCCAAGGCTTGACATTAGCATTTGACTTTTCTGAGTTTACCTACTTGAGATCGATATCAACTATCCCACAAAATGTCTCTAGTGATTTCGTTCGGACCCGTAGAGTGCTAGAAAGCTAATGACATGGATATAATTGCAGACACAGTTTACCGCTACAGTACAACGTGTTACAAAACATCCTAACTCTTTTTACAGGGTGTAACCTAATGGTCAACAGGATGTCAATTCTGAAAAAAAAGGTGAAAAAATAAATTTTAATTTTATAACATCAAAATTTAAAATTTTTCATAACTCTTTTGTTTTTGGTATGAGCTCAAATTTAAAAATATGTTTGTGGGTGTAGGTGCATTTGCATAGTTTTGAGTTGTTAAAACATTGTGAAAGTCAATGGAAAAAATTTTTTTTTTTATGTAGCATGTACTATGTCCCACTGCAGGGCAAAGGCCTCCCCCCTCTCAGCCCAGATTTTTCGGTCCTTAGCCACCTCCGACCACTCCGGCAAATATTTGTCGAGATCGTCTCGCCATCTTCTTCTCGGCCGGCCCCGTCTACGATATCCGCCTTTGGGCACCCACTCGGTGGCAAGTCTAGCCCACCTATCCGGGTGCATTCGGCTAACGGGGCCAGCCCAGGTCCACTTCAATTTAAAACAATATTTAAAAAATACTTTTCTCCCGCCACAGCGTTCACATTTTATTAATTTAAAAATTAACGGAAAGTCATAGAGCAAAAAAAAAAATTTTGGTTGTGATCCCTATCACCGGGTGCTATTACCCTGTAAAAAGAGTTAGCATTTTTTCTAACACCTTGTATAGTAAAACCCCATCTCAACAATATCTAAGTAATGGGAAGACAAAGGCGTAGTCGCGACTCGCGCCCAATCACACTGATCGGGTAATAAATCAACAATTTAGCGTTCACTTTTCATAATTCACCCGATATCGAGCTTCGCGGCGGGGAATAAAGAAAAACCGGCCAAGTGCGGGCTTGGCTCGCGCCTACAGGGTTCTGTTTTGAAACTGAAAACTAGTTTATTTTGTATTTCGTAAACGGTTAAACTTACTTGTATTATGTCGGTGTAGCCGACTAGTTTCGGTTCTCTTTCGGAGACCTTAATCATGGAGCTGAGACGGCCCTCGCAACGCCGTGGCCAGTCATGTGCAGTGTTACTAGTTTATTGCCAAAAACACAAATAAAAAATCAAATAACAAAAAATAATAAAATAATGTTTTCGGCAGATTCGGTTCTTATTGTTTCGTGGCAGGCTTTGTTTTTTTTTTAAATGCAGCGGTGATGAATAAACTTGTCAAATTAGAAACTTGCCAAGAAATTAGGAAAGTATAAGGTTTTTTTTTATTTACCTAATTTTACGCCAAATGTCAAGATTGTTTCAGGGGTTCAAGTTTTTAGGGCGTTTTTCGATAGGCGGAAAGTTGAAAGAAAAAGTACTTCAAAAAAGGAGGAGGTACTCTTAAATGTGTCTTACCTCAGAAATTTTTTCGACGTGAGCCGATTTCGACAATTCTTTGTTTTTACTTTCCTATTCCCATAAAAAAACGGTGAAGATCTGATGAAGAACTTTGGACTTTGGAGATGGAGAACGGACAGCAGCCACTTGAAATCAGTGCAATAGCTTATTATCAAGTGTACTTTTACATCAGAAAAGTATTTTTTTTTTAATTTTATTATTGTAAATTTTGTATTATTAACAGCTGTTGACAGTGACATATTGATAGAATAAAAATTGTCTCTATTTTGATGTGAATTCTAATCCAACTGCCATTTCATTATCTGTGTATGTAAGGCTTTCGATACGAGAGAAAAATTACTTGATAATGTTGTGAACACGCGTATGGGAATTAAGGTTCCGTTCAATCGACTGCTAAGGAACCCAACGAAAATCCAATTTCCTACTCTTGCATTATTATAAGGGAGGGATGGTTTTTGCGTTGCGTCGCGTTCACACTATGCGCGGCGGTAGCTAACGACTTTGAGGGAATCTGGGGCCTTAGCCTGTAACGCAATGGTGCCAAAAAGGGCTCCGAGTTGACGGCTTCAATTAAGATTTATTAATGCTGTCGGTCCTTTTAATGTTTTTGCAGTACAGCAAAGAATATTCTGATTCTAATTCTAGGGGATCAGTTCGCTGGTTGGAGGAGAAAAAGGAGGAAATCCCGGTTTTGTCCTTCTGCTGGGGCGCCACCGACACGCCATTGCGTTACAGGCTAAGGCCCCTTGATATGTTTACTTTTTCGATTTGTTTAGTTAGTGTATCTGATCTTTTTCTTTTGGTGCCATCTCCTATCGGAGGTCGGCTTCTGATACAGGAATCGATTTCGTGTATTATTCTTTGCGCGAAGGCTAATTCACTATGCACAGCGCCGGAAAACAAAGATTTCCCTCCCCTCCTGAAGAAAAATAACGCCCTTCAAGACCAATTAGCCAATTAGCCTACACAATAACAGCAACAACCACAACAAAGCACACTGAAACATGGCATAGTCTGTGCGTACCCCCGGAAGGTGTTTGGGATATGAGCGATTATCCCGCGCGATAACAATGGGAAATTATGATTGATGAGAGGCCGCAGTCTGCTAGCTATCTTTTTGCCGGCGCGTGTAGACTTGGCGAATCGGAAATACCAAGGAATGGCCACCCATTTCTTGGGCGAAAAAACTTTTCAACGGGGACTGCATACGTAGCCTGTTGGATGTCCCACTGCTGGGCAAAGGCCTCCCCCTTTTCAGACCAGCTCTTTCGGGCCTGAGCAACCTCTAAACACTCCGGCAGACATTGGTCGAGATAGAATACGAGTAGATAGATAGAATACACTTTATTGTACATACATACATATACCAACGAATTACAAAGAAACTTACAACTAATTAGTAGATCTATGTACAATGGGCGGCCTTATTTTAAAAGCAATCTCTACCAGACAACCTTCGAGATGTCCCGCTGTCGTCTTTTTGGGCGACCTCGGCTGCGGCACCGCCACATGGTACCCACTCGGTGGCGAGTTTCGCCCACCTATCCGGTTGCATGCGGCGGACATGGCCGGCTCAGCTCCATTTTAGCTTTGCCGTCTGAGCACCTAACGTCGGCTATGCAAGCTTTGAACCTGGTTAATGGAAAGGTAGGACCAAGAAGAAGAAGAACTCCCACAAGCATTTATCGTATTTTCAGTTACAACAGCCGCACTCAGCCCCTGTACCTATTATCTAAAATATCCACTTTCGGCGTAGAGACCCTCGGGCCGTGGGGACCAGGTGCGCGACAACTATCTCTCTATACAAGATCTCGTCGCGCCTGGTTGATGCCTCAGGTGACCAGAGGGCCGGTGCCTACCTCGGGCAAAGGCTGAGCCTCGTCATCCAGCGGGGCAACGCCGCCAGCCTTCTGGGCACCCTTCCGAGCGACGGCGGCGATCTGGCCCAATTTTTTTTATTTAAATTAAGTAGGTTAAATTAGTATAGTTTTCTTTTTATTATTTCTTATTAGTTTAGTTTTGTATATTTAATTTCGTTTAATAAATTATTATTATATTTATATTTATAATTATTATTAAAAATAACGGTTTTTAGATGTCAAAATTAAGATTGTTCATTTCAATAAGGGCTATTTTCGAGTGTTTTGATGCTCGGAGGTTGAGTGGAATTTTTAGATAATAGAGGCGCTGGTAAGCATATTTTGCGTCGCGTGTTTTGCGCCTTACGCAGTGCAAGATACGATTGTTTTGGCACTGAGATGTTGATATTTTTGGGCCCGGCGCTAAAATTCTGGCCTAAAATTCTTCTTAGCCGCCAGAATAACTTAGATACAAAGCTTTATAATATGTTATTATTCTATCTACTTTAGCAAGCAACCACTGGGGCGAACTAGGGTAATTAAAATTCCCACGGTAAAAAGACCGTTAATTTGACGCCATTAAAATTAACTAAACCCTAATACGGACCAGGGGAATAACATGACCCCCCGAAAAAAAACCCTTATACGGACGAAGTAAAAAAAATGACCCCCCGACAAAAAACCTCCATACGGACCTGGTCATTAAAGTATCCGTAACGGATAATGTCCAGTAATATATTTGTCTCTTTTATACCCATAGTGGTTAAGTAGCCCGTTGCTTCGTCTAAACACTCCAATAAAAATGATTTTGGCGATAGCTGTCAGATTCTAAATTAGTCAATTGGGGATCTGTGACAAAATCTTGATTAGTTAGATTCTGTATAATTTGGATTCGGAGTAGGTCAGAATCGTATTTTCTTCAGAATATGAGATAGTCTGAACAGTGATTACGTTAGATTATTGCTGAGTTGAAATATAACTACGTTTTATTTTGCTTACGTCAGGAATTTAGTACAGTCAAAGTAAAAAGTGGTCTCTACTGAAATGAAAAAACTAATTATTTAAAACAAATTGTATTATTAGGTACCCAGTTATAAAGTAATAAACTCAAATTATCCTTACACGCAAACGCAACTACTTATTATATTCTACAGAAAAAACCAATCTATTTAAGCCACCAAGATACATGTGAGTAGATAAGCCGAGAAGTGTTTCCTTGCTAAGCTGCAGCTCGCACTACCTAGTTAATAGACTTGCTGCTGCAGCCAGGCGTTGGATCATCAATAGGAAAATCCCTTTCAATATGCTTCTCATATCTTAAGCAGAATGTCTTTTTCATTTTTTATTTTTTATTTTGTAGATCCATTATTAATTTTCTTAGATGAATATCGAACTTCACATCAGCCTGCCTTGATTTCCTGGAGGATCGGTGCGCACTTGCCTGTTTCAAGCAAATATCGTAGGGTTTAGCTTCTTTTTTTAACACGTATAAAAATTTTTACAAATTCGGTTGTTTAGACATTTTTTTATTACACCGGTTGTGCCATCCTTCTAAATGGTTTGTGGTGCGATATTTTTCATCTGAACATCCAAATAGATTTGGGGTACCTAACTATGGTCATCCAATATTTTTCGAAAAACTGAACAAATCCGTCAACGTCTATCTGTTCATGACTGTACTGCTTTTTTGCGATTCAAACCTATTTCTATTCCGACGTAACATCAGACCATCCTACTGAGAATCTGACCTCCTCAGAAATTGACTTTGAACCGAAATTGGCACAAATCTGAAATTGACAACTTCAGAATACAACCTAAAACAAAATTGACTAATTTAGAATCTGACAGCTATCGCCGAAATCATAAAAATGTATTCACCTGATGCTGTTCCTTAGTAAGCGAATAGAAGGTGAATTAACTTTTGCTTCTAGGGAAGAGTTTGCAGCAACAAAAGGCGATTATTTTATAGCTCTTATTGCGTTGGATAAAAGGAATACATTTGATTCAAAAGTGTGAGATAACACTTTATTGTGAGGTAGCATAGAACTACTAATGCATTCTGCGAATAGAAAATGCGGCTCTCGCTGTCTAGCTAAGTAAGAGAAGCTTTTTGCAATAAACTGCATATTATTTCCATTAAAGGATTAAAATCTCTTAATGTTTTCCACTGATAAAAGAGTACACATTTAAGAGGGTGCTAGAGCACCATTTTCCCATACAAACGTAGTTCCGGTTTAATTTCTAAACTACAGGCTGGATTTTTCTGAAACTTGGTTTATAGCAGTAGATGACCAATACGAAGATTTGCAAATAGTTTTTATGATAAGAAAAATTGCCTGAAAAAAATTAGAGCGATGCGTTATTCGCGCCGAAAAAGGGGTTACTTTCAGCTGTTATTTACTTACATTATTACACTGTCTATTGGAGTCTAACTACCTTGGGAACATCAAGAATGTGTTTTATTGGTCAGAAAAAAAAACCTAATAAATTGTAGAAATGGCAGCTGAACTACGAAAAATTTTGGGAAAATAGATCTGTTACATTACAACTACAACTAGATAGGTACTCGCGAAAGGATACGAACACACGTAGACTCATACAGCCGCATTGCCTCTCACTTTTCCCGCGCCCCGTCTCGCTCTGGGTGAAACAGCTATAGAAAACAGCCTTTCACGCGCTTGGTCGTCACTGAGTTCCCACGGTCCTGAAGGGGACTCTTAAGTTATTTCTTTCGCATTTTATTGTGGAAATACTTTGTTTCAATACAGATTTCGGAAGGTGCCCTTTGTCCCTTTGATTTGCCATGAATGACATAATAATATCGAGAAAATTTTACTAATGCCTGAAATATAAAGAGTACCTACCCTATACTTTGTTCATGTATCGTATGAAAAGAAGGAAAACACGCCGAAGAACCACATAGGCCCGGTTTCTGAGTTGAGAATTTTACTAAGCAAATGGGTAACTATCGTCCTGCGTCTCTGCAGATTTCTCACAAAAGAGCGTGACAGAGCAATACGTAAGTATGTGCTTAGTAAAATTCTCAACTCAGAAACCGGGCTATAGCCTGATGAAAGCCTAACATAAGATCGGCCACGGCGGCGAAAAATACTTTAGAGCTCTATCTACATGATTAGGGATTTCAGAAAATGGTGATGAAGATGGTAGGTTAGGTTATACACCATTATAATAGGTACTTACAATTTTAAGATAAAAGGAAAATTTGAAACAATTTGATGTTGACAGAGCTGGATTAAGAATGTGTCTAAGAATCTGCGGGTAAGGGTATGGCATCGTATTCTTAGGCGGGCGTATCGAGCATCTTCCTTTTGGTCGCTTCCCATCGATTTGCCAGTGAATATCAGTTTTTCTTAGTTCTTTTACTCTTTCCTGGCAATTTGACCGAAGTATTCAGGATCCTTCGCGTGCAGATCAACCAAACAGCAATGCAATACGACTCTTTAGGTGGAACCAAACAGCAATGCAATACGACTCTTTAGAGGTATTCTCGATCTAGCCTGGGGCGCAGCGCACAGCCTAGCGAAAGTTCCCAAAGAACGCTAGCGGCAGTTTCCACTAGTTTCTCTCTCGTTTTTTTGCGCTACAAAAACCTAATTGAAATTATGTCGGGAGTGGGAGCGGTACATAAAATTTGCGCTCGCCGCGAGTCTTGGCGGAAGTTTCACTTGGCGGAAGCTTCAGCTCAGGCGCGACGGGGTCTGGCTCAACTCGACAGGAAATTGAGGGCCTTTATACCCGCTATTATTTTATTTTTGTCGCTGAATAGTGGGAAATCGAGGATTATTCTTATTGTGATTGTGGACCAATGACATTCTAATACAAATGGACAACTCATAGGCGCTCGAAAAACGTAACTGCAAAATTGTGCTTAAATTCAGTGTAAGCACAATATTTTCATTAGACGTTTGATGACTACGCAGCTGACAACAAGTCAAAATGTGGTACAAAAAAGTGCCGAAATAACACCTTGACGATGCGAAATAAAGATGGTGTGACCTACCATCGGTTAAATAATATTATTTACATATGATAACAGGAGAAAAGGTACAAATATTAAGAGGAAACTATTAAATTTTCAATAAAAACCATTAATTGTAAACAAATGTTCCTGTTTCTTTCTCTCCCGTGGGTCAGAAAGAGATAGACAAAATGATGCTTCAAGAACAAAGTCAGAAAAGAAAACAATGGAGACTCCTTTTGTAAAGTAAAAATTCTAAGGACTAAAATTTTTCGCACAGTTCTTACTCTATCCTTAGTTAGTTGAAAAGGGGCAGGCATTTTCACTAACATGACAGTTCGACCTGCCAGTTTACTGTGTGAGATGTTGGGATAGACTTTAGTTAAAATAATATAACTACCAGCGGCTTAAGTCTGTAACACAATGGCGTGTCGATGGCGTCCCAGTATACGTAGAAAGACAAAACAGGGGTTTCCTCGTTTTTCTCCTACAACCAGCGAACTAATCC
Organism: Zelleria hepariella; assembly: GCA_949319315.1. Classification (NCBI taxonomy): domain Eukaryota; kingdom Metazoa; phylum Arthropoda; class Insecta; order Lepidoptera; family Yponomeutidae; genus Zelleria; species Zelleria hepariella. Next base: position 8,885,351 of record OX439395.1, read on the forward strand.
TCTAGAATTAGAATCAGAATAATATTTCCTGTACTTACAAAAAAAAATAAGGACCGACATAGGTAGCATGAGTAAATCGTAATTGATGCTGTCAACTGGGAGCCCTTTTTGGCACCGTTGCATTACAGACTCAGGCCCCAGGCCCCGCCACACTGATACACGAATACTTCACCCTCTTCATTCGGCAGAAGACCAAAGTCGAAGATATCTGGCTAGGCGGGAGTACCAACGGTGGACTAGGGCGTCACGGAATGGTGGCCTAGAATGGGTCGAGGGTCGGTGTGTAGACCGAAAGCTCGATGACATTGTCAAAACAGCGGGAGGACAATGGACGTGATGGGTTGGCGTGAAAAGGAAGAGGCCTATGCCCAGCAGTGGGCTTTATTTATGGGCTGGATAAATAAGTAGATTTGTATCACCTGGTTTTTTAAACTTCGCTGTTATTATTTTCCTAGAAGCTATCGAGCTATTCGAAAAGTCTTAGAACAAAATTAGTTGGAAATCACATTTAGGGGTTGACATGTTTCAGGAAAAAAGCTATTTACAAATTATACTTACCTGCCTATTTTTCATAGTTTTGAATATAAACTGTTTAAAATAATATCCGCAACATGGAACAGATTTTTTTCCCCATAACAAAAAACTAAAATAGGCTATTGCTACTCCACTGCTATCTTTATTACAATAAACTTCAAAAATCAACTTACGTAGCTTCAAACTGCGTGATTGATTTACATTTCCGCTTAGTGACACAATACATTTTGAGGGCTTGAAGTGTTAGCAGCAATGTAGAAACAAAAAGTCAGTCGAAGCATAATAGGGTGAAATCAGCGTGTGCCATGTTTCGACTTGGTTATTGTACGGAACAGTTTGTCCATTTGTATTGGAATGTCATTGTTGTGGACAAAAAAAATTCTTAGCTTTGCAAGAGAAAACGTCTTGAAACGTTGGGAAAATGTAAAAATTAAATCCCATCAAAAACCTTTTCATGTAAAAAAAAATACCAAGACTAGACCATACACCTCGCACTGTCAATAACTTATCAGATCTCATGTAGAGCCAAGCTTCAAACTCTACACGTCCTAACTCTACAAGCCCTAACCTCACAAACTCTACACCTTAGTCAAAATGTATGTTATGTTTAATTTATGTTTATTTATTTAATCTTTAAAAAGCTTTATAAAATGTAGGTATGTGGCTTCAGATAAAACGAGTGTTAAATCCAGTAAGATTGTGTTTAAATTATGATTGTGAAAATTTTTTCAGAAATTTTTGCAAATTGGGAATTTTTGGAATTGAAATATTTTTTGCACATTTTCAAAATCGGAAACGATTTTTTTTAGAATCACGAAGAGAGTCTTCTATTTTTCTCTTTTAAGCGACTTATTCTCATCGATAAACAGTCTATGAATAGTTAAAATCCTTGATAAATAGATAGATCTAACCGAGACCGAGGGGGTTGGCGTGAAAAGGAAGAGGCCTATGCCCAGCAGTGGGCTTTATTTATGGGCTGGATAGATAGATAGATAAATATAAAGTTTTTCTCTCAACTTAAATGACCTAGGAAACATTCAATAGGTGGTTGTAGTTGGTCCTGTAATATACGTGTAAGTTTATTTCTGGGTGATTTAACTATAACTGTAAACTATTGCCCAAAAAGTAAAAAAATGGTGATTGAATTGAAAGCATATTGTAGCGATCGGCATCACCCGAAAGGTTTTATTTTCTTGATAAAAACTCGGCGCGCTCATTTTTAACGGGTGTATTTTCGCGGATGGTGTTCGCGTCGAGTGTCTCACAGTCGCGGGTTTAAGTTGGGTAATTAAAAGTTTTTCGTGAGCCGTCAAATAGAAGCGACAGAATGGCTGTGTGGCTTGCATTCGAATGCTTACTTTGAATGAGCTGAGATATTTCTTTTACATAGCGGTTTCTTCTTCTCGTACTGCCGTCTCCTATCGGAGGTTGGCAATCATCTTAGCTATTTCTTCTTTTAAGTCTGACTTATCACAAAAAAAAAACACTATTTAGTTCGCGACTGGTTAGGGGATTGAGAGAAATTTGGGAAATTTGCCATCACTGAACACAAGAGTGGGGCGACCGATCACTTACTAAATAGAGTTTATTTTGCCTTAAGGGTGGACGATAGCAGTGTGGCGGGAAATTAAAAAAATTCACAGTTTTTTTTACATTTTGTAGCTAAATTGGGCAATTTTTGTTCAGCGATTTTTCGTTCGCGGCACTAACATAGTATTATTGTCATTATTGTGAACAACAAAATAACAATAATTCAGCCGATTATGTGTTCTGGTCTATGAAGAGGTGGCACTGCCCTAATGTATTGTACTTGTCAGAAAAAAAAAGATTTTTGAAGTAGCTAATATAATTTAGAAATGGCAGCGGAACTACGAAAAAATTTGGGAAAATAGATCTATTACGTTATAACTACAACTACATACTCGCGAAAGGACACGAACACACGTAAACTCAAATTTTTAAATGGAGTCCATGGAATGACAGTTGTTACAAAGGCTTTATCTGTCAGTAGCAAACTAGCACTGTCATTCCATGGACTCGATTTAAAAATTAGAGTTTAGACTCATACAGCCGCATTGCCTCTCACTTTTCCCGCGCCCCGTTTCGCTCTGGGTGAAACAGCTATAGAAAACAGTGTTTCACGCGCTTGCCCATCGCCGAGTTCCCACGGTCCTGAAGGGTATCACTGCATCGCGCGTCCGCGCTGTGATCCTGAGCGGCATATAAACGCGCCCTTACAGTTGTACTCGGTTAGGTTAGGTTACATGCAACTTAGCAACGGTTTAATTATTACGATTTTACGCAATTTCAATTAAAGATTTCTTCTGTTGTATTTAGTGGGTGCTCCTGCTTAACGCGCTCGTTTGTTGGTACCGTCAATTTGCACACACGCCTTTTTAGTGTTTACATTTGTACCGAGACGGCTGAGTATTGGCTCTGGTGAGCTCTAATTTCCTACGTTACATGCAGAGGTCTGGGTCTCCAGAATTTTATAGATCTTGGCGTTAAGCTACGTACTGCTTTCACGGTTGATCCTACTTTCAGTTCAGGGTTACAGGAAAATTTTTAGTACCTTCTTCTTACGTGGTTGGCCGTCAGTTATGATGGTGGCCGTCAGTTTTTCAAAGAATAAAGAATATACCTATTTTAAGTCCATAAAATATGAAATATTCGCGTTCGTTTCGAGATTCTTGTATTTTAAAGAATTGTCGATGGATGACCTTATTTACGTATAATGTCCACAATTTACTACAATTTACTGGGTAACTAAAAATACAAATGAAGGGTTGAGGAGACAACAAGGTTATTTATATAGATTTTTCAAAACTTCAAGTGGGTCATTCCATTTTCCTCCACCAAAGTGTGTCTGAAAGATTTATTACAATTCATCGTTCAAGATCAAATATATCATATATTCTGGGCTGATGGACAACAATAAAAAAGAGAAACAATTTATAAAGCAACGACCACCAAAAGTTCTAATGTTAGGTATAACAAAAACGCAGTTTCATTCAAAGAGTAACAAAGATGTCTCCAACACACGATGGGAGAAATGATTAATAAAGTTTTTTTTAACTCACCCTCTGAACTTTCATTAGGACTTAAGGTACGGCACACTAACGTAACTTAATGAAAAAATCTTTGCCTTGTATTTAATTCAACTCAATTCATAAAATTTCAGACGAAGTCCATATGTGTTAGTAGTACAAAAATAATACTTACAATTATTAGCAGAGATCAAAGTTTTTTTTTAAATCGACAATTTTTGTATAAGTTTTTGTCTTCGGTCTCTGGTCTTAGGATTTAGCTAGGTGAATTGAGATGGTCAAGGTCAGATTTGTAGCAAAAGTATCCAAAAATTTCGCGCGTCGATTCATTAAAAAAACCCACTCACGCTCTCAAACGTCAAACCCGGTTTATTTGCTAAAATATGTCTATTACTGAGTAGTATTTTTTTTACATTTAATAATTGATAGCCGACTTTAGTTAGGAGATGGCACGGTCGGCCACAATCTCAGATACCCCATGGCAGCTCTTATCGCGCGCGGCATAAGGGCGCCAATCGAACAAAAAGGGGTATCTGAGACTGTGGCCGACTGTACCAAAATAAGAAGAAGAAGAAGGTAAGCCTTAATCGTCGCCTTAAGATAACTCGGCTGCACAATAAAAAAGTTTCCAATTCAGCCAAGTTTACAACTTTCCGTCAAGTCACATAAGCGGGAATGGCACTTAACCTTAACAGGGTATCGCCGTTGTTTCCCTTGTGGGATACTTTAATGCCTTCCTTAACTTTTTAGCACGCATTAGTTGGTATGACCTTAATTTTTAAGTCGCCGGCTTAGAAGGGGGTGTGTCTGCACGGATGTAGGTACGGTCGGCCACAGTCACAGATACCCCGAGGCAGCTCTTACTGCGCGCGGCATAAGGGCGACAATCGAACAAAAAGGGGTATCCTAGCGTGTGGCCGACTGTACTGTAGAGTCTACAAAGTAGACTATGGCCCGGTTTCTGAATTGAGAATTTTGCTAAGCAAATACTTTACTATCGTTCTGTCAGGCTCTTTTGTGAGAAATCTGCGGAGACAGGACGATACTTACCCATTTTTTTTAGCGAATTTCTCAATTCAGAAACCGGCAGTAAGACTGTCTAAACAGATTCTAGTCGAGGCACTGGAAGACACACGTTTGGGTCTCGGATTTGGATGGATTTGGATCGTTTAGCGCAGAAGACTTACCTATCTGCTCGCTCAACTTAGCGCACTAAGGTTAAGTGGCATAAGAAGCATAAATAGCATATCAGCCCGTTGACACCTACTGCTGAGTAAAGGTCTCTTCATGCTCACGCCATGGCTCACGATCCCGTGCTAGACGCAACCACTGGTTTCCGGTTACTTGGGCTATGTCATCGGACCATCTGGCTGGTGGTCTCACAACCGATCAAGACTGCATAAGTTTGTCAAAACGTTGGACGAATTTATTTGGTCTTCTTTTGCGCACTATGCAGGCAGAGTCATTAAAAACCTGACCGGCTATAATTTGGCTTATACATAGCAGCAAAACGGTCAACCACCTTTTCAGAGTGCAGTTGGTTAATTCCGTCCGAAATAAATAAAGAAATCCTAAAAGCCTATTTTATCGGAAGCCTAACAAAGATATTTCTGGCAATAGCAAAAACGGCGTAGTCCATCCTGCCTTTTCAGAACTCAACAGCTTTATTCCGTGCAAAATAAACAAATCCGAAAAGCCTCCTTTATCGAAAGCCAATGATCCTCCAATTATCTTAGCATAATGGGGCGCGGCGGGGACAGCGTCCTATTCTAGTATCCAATCGCCTTATATCAATAGAGAAAGTATTTAACAGAGTTAACTCCAAATTGGCTAGTCGAAGGAGTGATATAGCAAAATACAGTTATCAACATGAGTGACTTAGAAGATATTTTAGTCTTAGTCTATCTACGAACTGTTAATTCAACGAGAAAATCGCCAATCTCTACATTTTACTTTTTAAATTTGCGAATGACGTTTTTTTTTGTTTTGCGTCAAGTTTCATGCGACGTTGCTAAATGAGACCAATTAATTAGTCCTTGAATCTATAAACATAGGTAAAGATAAAAAAAAACATAATTAAACTAGTTGTTCGCCCGAACTTTGAACTCGCGACCCCATATCTCAGCTGAGCAACCCCTTGACCGATTTGGCTCATGTTCGATCTTAAAAATTCTCTTTGCCTCATTTACCTGCCTACCAAATTTCATGACGATCCGAATAAATTTACTCAAGTTATCGTCGAACGAACATTCATACAAACATACATACATACAAACATACATATATACATACATAAATACAAACATACAAACGCCGGATTGTTCCAGTAGACTCGGAGAACTTCGCTCGCTTCGCTCGCTCGTTCAATAACTACATCAATTATACAGACAGATAGCAGTTTCAGTGATTATTTTACATATTACGGAGTATCGAATATGAGCACCTTGATGTCAACTCCATTTCTATACTTCCTCTAAGGGTATATCAATCGAGAATTTATTCATCGGCATCACGAGTGCCGTAGGAAGGCAACACTCGGTAATTGGTCCTTGTCGTGGAGATAACAAATAATGAGAGCAGCTCGTTCGACGGAACGCGGCTCCTGGGGCTTAAGTCTGTAACGCAATGGCGTCTCGATGGCGTCCCAGAAGAAGGACTAAACCGGGGTTTCCTAGCTTTTCTCCTGCAACCAGCGAACTAATCCTCTAGAATTAAAATCAGAATATTCTTTGCTGTACTACGAAAATATTAAAAGGACGACAGCATTAATAAATATTTTGGCACCATTGCGTTACATACTAAGGCCCCTGCTCGTTCGATGGAACGGGACTCTTGTTTGTTTACGTAATTTTTCTCTTATTTGGCGCGTTTACACTTGAGTCGCTCTTGCGAGCATTTTGCGAAACACACGTTGACAAGAAATCTTTTTGAGGCCTCTCCACAATCCACATTCATGTCGCTCAACTCCGCGAAAATGGTTAAAAACAGGCGAGGGGCGGAGTCGGTTTTCTGTACAAAATGGACTCTGTCACGTTCGTGTAAACACTTTTCTTGCAGCTATGCGCGCAGTGGCGTAAAAAGTCGACGTTAGCGAATTTCTGTAACGACGATGGTTCCATTCAAGGGTACATTTATACCTATAGGTACTTTTCAGGAACCACTCGGAATAAGTATTTAAAATGCCAACAACATAATATAAAATTACGTTTAAGCGTTTTTAATCCGTGTCGTTCGTGTGGAGTTGGACGGACGTGTCACAGACTTTTTTATGATTCCAGTGTCCAGTTTGTTTGTATGATGATCAGAACGATCCCTTAAAGTTTGATGGGATGTTTATGAAACACGATAATCATAGATTTCAAAATCTCAAAAGCGTGCTAGAGTCACCTTGATGCTAGATTTTGAAAGCTGCACTGTAGACTTTCAGGACTGTGTCAATCCTACAATACATACTGCCGGTTTCTGATTTGAGAAATTCGCTAAGCAAGCTCTTAAATATCGTTCTACCTCTGCGGATTTCTCACTAAAGAACGTGACAGAACGATAGTTAACTATTTACTTAGTCAAATTCTCAATTCAGAAACCGGGCCATAATTGGCTCATGTACACTCAGTCTAAATGCACCGCTAGACTCGGGCGGCGCTGTAGCCTTTGCTTTGCTCAGATTTCCTCGCTTTTACTGGAGTTCGTTAGTATAATTTCACTCCACTACGAGTACTAGAGATGACTTACATTCGTGTAATAGAACCAGGTCACCGGGGAGCGATCTGTAATCGAATAAACAGGCCTTTACTGTGTGTCGACTGTACACTTGCGTTTCCATTGCTTAAAACTTGTTGTTTTTTGCTGACAAATAATTTTATCTAAGTATATACCTACCTAATTTTAATTTATTTACCAAAATTAATCGTAAAATTGCAATACGACGAAAAAATACAATGAAATGTAAGACACATGTAATGAAATGCACACTTGTGTAAGACCGGTTAAAAAGAGTATCTTCAACTGACTTAGGTTTTTAAATGTAGAACTTTATAACATATCAAAAAATTAAGTAAAAAGTTACGGGCGACTGTACTACTTTTAAGTAGGGAATTCCTTTTTCTTTCTTATCCCAAATTAGGCCATCTGAATCTCCTTCAAACTGTGCCAATCTCTCCCAAAGTCTTTATCTCACTTAAACATTATCAATTACCATTTAGGAAGCTGCCGTAATGAACTCTACATTTTGTTTAATCCCCAGCAGCAGCCGCAGAAAGGCCCGTGTTCACCGCAAATCGATGATTTGACTGATGACTGAATCAATGATTTCTAGAGGGTATTTGGTATTGTGTAAACGGTTGGTGTCGGGATAGCCGACAATTTTCGGTTCTGATTTGGACACCTCAATTATGGAGGAAAGATGGCCCTCGCGAAGCCAAATAGCCTTTCACTAAGCGCTGGCAGCTGCTGCGCGCGCGCCGAGAGTTCATGATTAACCTTTCAAACCGAAACTAGTCGGCTATCTCGACATCGATACCGTCGTCAAACCGGTTACAAAATACAAGATTATACAGGGTAAGTTACCGACTCCAAATGCGAGGCAGGTCAGTGCTGACCTGATAATGACCCTTGAAGCATTTCCCCACTTTGGATTCGTCGATTAAACGCCTGAGATCCTGGTTCTCATAACTAAACAGTGAAATTATTGGGACATAGGGTGGTATTCTAGAACGCTACTTAAACTCAGTTTAAACAGAGTTCAGACTGTCGATAAAGCAGTGCATGTTTTGATATGAAGGGAGGGATGATATTCAAATCAAAACATGCACTGTTTTATCGACAGTCGACACTGCCAAACTCTACTTAAACTGAGTTTAAACAGAGTTCAAGGAGCGTTCTAGTTTGAACTGAGTTTAAGTATCGTTCTAGAATACCACCCTAAGTGTTGGTTTCCGCTTGCAAATGGTAATTTGAGCACTGGTGAGCTCGAGCCCGAGAGTCCCTGCTAATTACCCGGCTCATTGAAGTGACGTGGCTGCCGCTAATGTCAGTTCGGGGGCTGCATACAAATGTATTCAGCCGTGTTATCGACACTCAGGTGGTGCTAGAGCTGTGCTCATAACAGCTATCTTGCGCTGAAGCAATAGCTAAATAGATTAGTTTTCAAGGACCTGCGCGAACTTCTTCGGGAAGTCGAAAAGTAAGTTTTATTATGAATATAACAGGGTAATTTTAAATATCTTTATTCCTGAAATATGTCATCTTTAAAATGTGATTTCCAAAAACTTGGTGAAAGCGCACTTTTGTTTTTGCATCTACAATTTTTTTATTCAATTAAATTAATTCATAAATACAGTCAACAGCACGTCGACCTTTACAGGCGTGAACTCTATTCAGTTACGTTACGAGAGACTCTGCAACGAAAGTGTAAGCGACTGCGTGCTGTTGACTTTACATGCCACCACCGGGACTCGAACCTAGGCCACTCGCTTCTCAGTTCATGAGCTGTAACAACCTAAAGCCAGCAGTGTTGGAACATTTGCCGGGCGCAGGTGATATGCCAGGTTATCGTTGGTCGGAATAGCACCCGACCGGCTTCGCTGTACTGAATTGATCTTTATTAGCTTGTAAAACTATCGTTATCGAGGAATTTCCGAAAATTAGAAGCTTTTCTGCCTAGTGGGTGTTAGTTTTACGGGTTTTGCAAGAGTGTGACAATTACGTAGGTATTTAGTGTCCACGAAAATGATAACGGAATGATGGCAGGTTAGCTTTGGTTTCTATATGCAGAATTACGTACTTTATATATAACATATCAAAAGGAGAACCGGTAACCTTTTTAGTAAATTAAAACGTTACGAACGACTGTATACAGGGTGTTAAAAGACCGCCAACAAAGCGGGAAACCACGTATTGTCCTCATCATAAGGAACATTTTTGCCCAAGGAACTATGCCTGGGAAATCAACTGTTTCCGAGATAATGAGGTTCAAAGTCGGACTTTTCAAAACTTTTTTTTTGCAGAAATTTATTCAGTTTCTAGTTCTTAACATACCATCTCAGGAAGCCATATAAAAATTATGAATATTTCTTACAGAAAACGACGTCAAAATTGTAACCCGCAATGTATTCTGAACATCGGCACTTCAAGCTTAAGTAACATAATCTGATACCTACGCTTGCGCAATATGACTTCTGTACGTTACACGTCTATTGCGTGATATAATATTTTTCAAAATTATAACCTTAAAAACCAAAATCATTTCCCAGCAATAATTTATCGAAAAAGTACTTTTTTTTAGTGTCTAGTATGCGTGGCTTTCGGTTCTGTTGGCGGTCTTTTAACACCCTGTATATTTCCATAGTGACGCTGCGCGTTGTTTGTACACACGACAGCACGTCAGACTGTACACTTTTGTTGTAAAGTCACCCGTAACGTAACCGAGTAGAGTGCTAGCATGCTAGCATGTAAGGGTCGACGTGCTATCGCGTGTACCAAAATGAATATGCCTCTTTCGTTGAGGCAAAGGCCTTCTCATTTCTTCGCTATTCTTCTCTATCATCATGGGTCACCTCACCACCTGCCAGCCCGGAAAAAATTACGGCTTACCACGTCGACTGTGCACATCATGGAGCATCTACAGGGTGCACTCTAATTCGATAGCAAAACTTTAAGTAGGATGTCTACTGATCAATACAAACAACTTGTATTGGGTGGCGACAAAAATGGAGCGAAAAAAATATCTGCTGTTTCATACATTTGGCGCAGTACCTACTGAGGCAACCTTTTGTATGGAACAGCTGATATTTTTTTCACTCCATTTTTTTCGCCACCTTGTACAAGTTGTTTGTATTGATCAGTAGATTGCTTACTTAAAGTTCCACTATTGACTTAGAGTGCACCCTGTAGTACTTAAAAGCTGGAGAGCTGGTGACCATTCAAGGCTGGGCTGATAATTTTTTTGCCCGGTTTTCAAAACGAATAAACTAGTGGTTCGCCCCGAACTATGAACTCGCGACCCCATATAAACATAATAATACTAATAACCCCCGTGTGGTTCTCGGAAGGTACAGAATTGGACCAACCCATTTCTATCCGTGGGTGTCGTAAAAGGCGACTAAGGGAATGGAGGGACCATTATGGTTCCTCCACCGCAGGGCAGCTTGTGGGGAGCTGTTGGTATGTGGCGGTACCACGGATCCGAGTCTTCCGAAGGTCGAAAACTGGTCCTCGCATCCAAGTCTTTGTACAAGAGTGGATTGGAATCCAAGAGGACCGGGACCCTCACCTCTGGCTTGCCTTTACCGGCCGTCCAGAGTGGAGCGCAAGAGCTACATATATGCTCGCAGGATGGAAGTGAAAGAGGCATAAGACGCGAGTTGATTTCTTTCCTATCTTTCTTATAGTGCTTCTATATCCTTCAGGTCCAGTTCAATATTCATAAAATCCTTTACAAAGTTTGCAATTATCATTTCCAACTCAAACTACGATTTTTCACGTTTCTCGACGCCAAAGAAAACCAAATTTTTCAAATTTAGATAGTACAGTCTTTGCTCTTGATTTTCCACTCGTTTTTCAAGATTTTCAGATTTTTCTTCTAGCATTTTTAGTTTTTCGCCAAACATTCTTTGAATGTTTTCTGTAACTTGTTCGCCGCTTTTTCTTATGGATTTTTTGTAGTTTATCTAGTATTTCTTCCATTTTAAGTTTTGTATTGGACTCTCTTGTAGTTTTGAAGTAAAGCGACCTCTATTGTTGAGCATAAGGACTTTTTGGTTTATAATTTTGAACACTAGATGGCTCTGATAATTTTTTTTCGTCACGCCCTCTGTTAGGAAATAGTATAACAATATAATATATATTTTTTTATATAGATGGCGCTGTTTTGAATTTTCTAATCTGGTGTACTTTGGATTTTTGGATTTATTGTATTAAAATAGAGTTCTTGTTACGGATTATTTTGCGACCCGTAAAAGTTTATTTTTATTGTTTCCACTGAGTTTTACGTCCGATATCCACAATATTGTTTCCAAACAGAATTTGTATTTATAGTTCACTTTTGTTAGTTTTTATCACTGCTTTCACTGTTTACTGATTAGATTTACGTTTTTATCACTTTTAAAATCACTTTTTAGCACTATTTTAATGTTACTGAGAGGCAGCAGTGGCGCCCTCTCTCATCCCATATAAACTTAACAACCCCATATCTCGGCAACCCCTCGACCGATTTGGCTCATGTTCGAACTTAAAAATTCTTTTAATTTCATTTACCTGCATACTAAATTTCATGACGATCCGACAAAAATTACTCAAGTTATCGTCGAACGAACTTTCATACATACAAACATACAAACATACATACATACATACATACAAACGCCGGATTGTTCCAGTAGACTCGGAGAACTTCGCTCGCTTCGCTCGCTCGTTCAATAAGTAAGTAAGTAAGTAAGATATTTATTCACAAGATAAGGTGACATGACGTTCTGTACTTGTGTATGTTGGTTGCCTGTCTACTTATGAGTCGCGATTCTTGTTAAATGTCCCAGCAACGCTCGTTCTCTAAAAGGCTTAAAACTCTAAAGAGTCTCCTTCCGGCGCTTGATGTTTGCTTCAAGAAAATTATGGCAAAATAACAAATACGAGACGCTTTTTGGCTCCCATCTCGACTTTAGGTTCTAGGGAATAATGGCACTTTTAGCGTGGCAAGGGGGTTTGTTCAAGTTTATATTGCTGCTTTGTGTAAAGAGATTATAAGAACCTCGGCTTGCTCGGTTGAGGTTTGAGAGCGCAAACATGTAAGTAGTATATCAAACACAGTAATTCTTTAAAAAAAAAAACTGTATTTTCTGACATAAAAGCCGTAACAACACAGTTGGAATTGTTTAAATCTTATCTTTGCTCAATTTAACTACTAGTGGTTCGCCCCGAACTATGAACTCGCGACCCCATATCTCAGCAACCCCTCAAGCGATTTGGCTCATGTTCGAACTTAAAAATTCTCTTGGCCTCATTTACCTGCCTACCAAATTTCATAACGATCCGACTAAATTTACTCAAGTTATCGTCGAACGAACATTCATACATACATACATACATACATACATACATACATACATACATACAAACGCCGGATTGTTCCAGTAGACTCGGAGAACTTCGCTCACTTCGTTCGCTCGTTCAATAACTTATTTTATGATTCGTAAAAAAGTAAGATGAAAAATATTGTGAACAAATAGCTCGTAAGAAAACTATTTACTCACAGAAGCGTGATTACATGTATGAAAAATGCTGCATCCAAGCTAGCTTTTATTTCGAAGCTTAAAATTAATCACTACAAATAAGTCTGAGTCGCGCCTTATTGCCGCCATACGTTCCGCTGAGAAAATTAAATTTTCATAAGACCAAAGACTTACCTCCACCGGTCTCAGGAAAATAGGAAATACTGAGGCTTTTGCACAGGCGCGTTTTTATGATTTAGCGTAATGCTACCTGCGTATTAAAGCGCGCTTACCCCCATTATCCGTACAATAACTAGCTGTTATTGCACTAATTAGCGCGTTAACATACATGTTGGGGGCGGTAGAATAGTGCCAAAACACACCGAGCGTATCTTGCACCGTGTAAATCGTGTAATGCGGTGACGCAATATACGCTTGTGTAGCAGCAACTGTGGTTACTCAAAATACACAAGATACGTGCAAATTTTCATACCTACGCCAATGTAGAAATAACTTTAGAGTTAGGAGAGAGCATTTTGAGTGAGTTTTTTTTTTCTCTGACGCCTCTTCATACTATCAAACTTCACACTTACACAATACAAAGTTTGTATGGATGTTTGTCATAATTGCTCTTTTAGAGCGACATAAAAATATGAATCACGTCGTGCAAGATACGCTCAGTGTGTTTGGCACTTACCTAGTCATTTGAAAGTGAAAGTGAAAAAGTTTATTTATCAATGTTAGATTATAAATATAATCATTCAAAATATAAGAAAACAAAAAAAAAATTATGTGTGCATGCATCAACACAGCACTGATTTTCAAAATGCTCCGGTTAGGGCATTTGTACACAGGCGCGATTATCTCACATAAATGTACGCCTGAGTAGCTACCACGAGTGCGAAAAAGCTGTGCCGGACGTCTGCCGGACGTCTGTCATGTATCCTAATACTATAGTAGTAAGGTTGTTTATTCAACTTATCACTTTCAGTGACAGTGACAGTAAGCACTCGCGGTAGCTTCTCAGATAATATCTCACAAACACAGCTGTAAAGCTCACAATATTAAACAAAATACCAATACTAAGGTTAGAAAGTAAACAGAAAGGTCATTTTCGGATACATAACGTGGGTGTATTGGATTTCTTCAGAGCCGCATAGAAAGCGTCCGGTATCCGTCCGGGAATTTCATTTCCGGTCACGTTCGCGCCTTCCGGCTGACTTTGGGAGCCGGCAGCGTCCGGGTCGATTATTAAATTATTTCTTAAAATATCATCGGAGTTGATCAAAGAATAACAGCGATGGTCCCCGATGATTTCAGAATATAACAAAATTTAAATGTTGAAATTTTTTTTAAGTTTAAGTGATTTTATTGCATACGTTATAATTGTTTTTCGAAAATTGAAAAAGACCATTGGAATTTATACTTAAGTCGACGTACGTCAACCTTTACACGAGTGCACTCTATTTAGTTATATTACGTGCGACTTTGCAACGAAAAGGTTGTAAAGGTTGACGTTCTGTTAACTGGTTCTGCTAACCCTACAACTTATTAGGAAAAATATTTACAGGCTTTGTTTGACTTATCTGCAATTTTTCCTTACCTATTGCATTCTTTTCCTTTGCAATAATCCATAAAACATCACAAGATTGCAATCTAAGGGTACCCTCCCTTGGATACAGACAATGTGCTTAAACCTCCTACCTTCTCGAAAACTTACCGATACGGAAATACCACTGGGGGACCCTAAAACATAGAAAAGGGGTTCCGTATCCTGATTTTTATGTCTAGCTGTAATAAAAATATGACAATCCACCCTCTTTAGGTCCCACAAAATAGAAAGGTATAAAAGATACTCATCGGCTAAGTTTTTAGTCTCAGTGCTAAAACACACTGAGCGTATCGAGTATCATAAGCCTCACGCGGGTCAAGATACGCTTCATGTGTTTTCGCACTTAGCCGGGCCACAAACTGCGCTTTATGTTTTCAATGAATCAACTCATAATCAAAATGTATTTGTTTAGCAAAATAAGTTTACAGGAGAAGTAGGTACGAGTAATTAATATACTTCTAGGGTAATTGTGTCTCCACATTTACAGGTTAATTACCCACATTAATTATAAATGATCAAAGTGTACAGGTGGCGTGCGTTTTTCATTTTCTGTTTCATATTTTAATTTTTATTATTTATCTTAAAAATAATTATACAAGGTGTTACAAAAGTACCTAACTCTTTTTACAGGGTAATAGCACCCGGTGATAGGGATGACCACCTAAATTTTTTTTTGCTCTATGACGTTTCGTTGATTTTTAAATTAATAAAATGTGAACGCTGTGGCGGGAGAAAAGTATTTTTTAAATATTGTTTTCATTGACTTTCACAATGTTTTAACAACTCAAAGCTATGTAAATGCACCTACACACACAATGATATTTTAAAATTTGAGCTAATACCAAAAACAAATAAGTTTTGATTTTTATTAAATTTTGAGGTTATAAAATAAAAATTGTTTTTTTCAACTTTTTTTACAGATTTGACATCCTGTTGACTACCAGGTTACACCCTGTAAAAAGGGTTAGGATGTTTTGTAACACGTTGTATATGAATGCAACGGAAATACGCCGATGTTCGCAGCATCAAAGCGGCGATACGCGTAGTTAGGTCGCGCAGGAGAACTTGTATGTAGGTAGTATGCATGATGATTTGTATGCGCGAAAAATGACGTAAAAACTAGTCGATACGCTAAGTTTGTCTGTTTAGTTCGATGGTATTGGCACTAAAGGATCTTCTGCCTGTTTCTCTTCTGAGCCCATACACTTGAGCGAAATATGACCGACAGTATAATCGTAAACCGTAAAGCCGTAGCCCGTGATTTTTTACCACTCTTCCTGTGGTGGGTGAATGAAAATTACAATGTGGCGATTTCACTGTGCTTTTACGACCGGCGGCGGCGGCGCATGGCTCTAGTTTTGGTCGGGGTTTTATTTTTTAGATGTTACTTGTTGATTTTATGGAGTGATTGCTGTTATAATCCGTGCGGGATCAGAATGGGATAATACCTTTTGGAACTGAGACGCTCGCGGTCCTGTAGCGTCAGCATTTCGGCAAACTCTAGTTGTCTATGGCAAACCCGCGTCGAAACTTGCTTGTGTTTTCTGTGCGCGTGGGTGTCTGCTCGAGTTTTATCACGTTTTTTCAATTAATGCAATAACATTGAATCCTTTTAGATTACAACCATTAAACATTTTTTTGTATTTCCATACCATGTATTTTCAATGATAGAACGTAGAACTAATTTTTTTTTTACTGACGCTACTCGAGAACTGTCATTTTCGATTCAGTTCCAAAAGGTATTATCCCATTCTGATTCCGCACGGATTATAGGTTTTATTGGTAATGCATCAGGTATATGGTGGGCTACAAATTTTAGTCAGGTCGTGGCCTAGCTTTAGGATTTTTACATTTGTGTTTTTATTTTTACACTTAAACTTTCGCAAGCATTGCACATTTTGTATTTCAGCTCCATGATTAAGGTCTCCTAATGAGAACCGAAACTAGTCGGCTTCACTGACATAATACAAGTAAGTTTAACCGTTTACGAAATACAAAATGTGTTTTTATTCTTTACCTACTCTTAGTGAGAATTTGTAGACGCTGGATTCGTTGGGTATGTTTTTATAAAGAAATTAAAAATAGCAGAGCGCAAAGAAATGGCGCAGTAAACAGCAGCAATTCATGTCAGCAACGGAAGCTATACAGGGTGTTAAAAGACCGCCAACAAAGCGGGAAACCACGTATTGTCCTCATCATAAGGAACATTTTTGTCCAAGGAACTATGCCTGGGAAATTAACGGTTTCCGAGATAATGGAGTTCAAAGTCGGACTTTTCAAAACTTTTTTTTTGCATAAATGTATTCAGTATCTGGTTCTTAACATATCTTCTCAAGAAGCCATACCAAAATTATGAATATTTCTTGCAAAAAACGACGTTAAAATTGCAACCCGCAATGTATTCTGAACATCGGCACTTCAAGCTTAGGTAACATAAACTTGTACCTACGTTTGCGCAATATGACTTCTGTGCGTCACACGTCCATCGCGTGATTAAATATTTTTCAAAATTATAACCTAAAAAACCAAAATCATTTCCCAGCAATAATTTATCGAAAAAGTACTTCGTTTTGGTGTCTAGTATGCGTGGCTTTTGGGTCTGTTGGCGGTCTTTTAACACCCTGTATAAAAAAGTTGACTCAAGATTTTTACTAGTTTAAGGCTGGTTGCAGATGAAGCGTCTTATTTTTTTTCTGCAAGGGTTTTGGGCAACCATAACCGACTAACCTTTGTAATATGATACGGCAAAGTTTTATTATAATATCCCGTTTTTGGTAGAGCCGGTGATTATATCGGGTCGTCCACGGGAAAGAAGTATCGAACCTATTCTAGACGTTCGCTCGAGCATATTATTATTATGGTGAATCGATTGCCGTTCTCTTTTTCTGTATTCCACGTGGACGACTTCGGGGGCAAAAGCTCTTTTCGAATTCGGAAGGCAAAGCTTTTGTTCGAAAGTCCGTTATTGGCTTAATCTTATCTTTAGACAATATTGAGAAACTTATTTCAATATTTTTTATTTTGGTTCAGGAGTTTGGATTTTACAACGTTTCAAAGATACAGTTTTATGACGTCTCGCGACGGTCTGCATACTGTTGGCGGTCATAGGAACAAAACATTTTAGCGCATTAAAACAAAACTACTGGACCAAAATAAAATTTATTTCAATTAGTTTCTCAATATTGTCTAATGATAAGATTAAGCCAATAACGGACTTTCGAAAAAAAAACTTTGCCTTCCGAATTGATGACAATGGAGACTATTTTATTGCGTACAAGTAACACCCTACGCCTCTCAACCAATGCCACAAAAAAAATGCTTGTACTTCCAAAGGAGAAAAGTGGAAAGTAGCTTTTATATGTATACATATAAGGCTAGTTACAGCTTCCAATAGTTGCAAGTGCACAACCTAACACAAGGGGTAAAATGTCGAATGCAATTAAAAAACGCTCGGTTTGAAAGTCCCCTCTTAGCTGAAGATTTACAACGGGGCCTCGACCTGATAGAGTCACCCCTTTGAAAAGCACAAAAGAAAACAAAACTAAGACATTTTATTGCTTGTTTACGCGTTAGCCTTAGCTCTCGTCGGTGTAATGATGTTTATGTTATTCCACCCTCTAGGGCTGGATTCCCAACCTTTTACCCTATGCGCCAAACCCAACGATATTCTAAAATGGGGATTCGAAAAAACACAAACGATAAAATATATAAATGGGCATAATTTTTTTGAATGAAAGATCGTTAAGAAGTGTAGATAGTTGAGACTTCTAGAAGAATACGCAGTGCTTCTTTGCCGAAAATATAATAAACTGATTAATATTTTTTAACCAAAATTCAATCAAATCCATGTGGCTGAAGTAATCGCTAGCAGACGAATAATTTTCCACAATTTTCCAAAGCTTCTTTCAATATTTCGGGCAGTCATTAGTCATCAATCCCAAATGGGTTTCTTATTAATTTATGAATTCGGTCATCAGAAAAGTTTTGGGTAAGTACATTACATACCTATCTACAAAATACAGCAGCCAGACCGCCGCGCCGACCCTGGGATCAAACGCCTAAGTTGGGCGCGCCGCACTGGTTGGGAAGCCCTGCTAGGGGTTTTCTTTTTGGTAAATTAGACCGAGGCTAGGTCTTGAGTTTTCATGAATAAATAATGGCGGACAAATGGGTTAGGGGGCTCAGAGAAATATAGACTAAACGTTATTGGAATTTTTATAACGCGCCTAGCCTGACCTAAACTAAACAGTGACTGATTAATTGTTTTTCTTGTTAACAATTTTATTAATTAGTTGCCTTAGTTAGTTATTAATTAGGATTGAATCGTAGTTTGACTAGTTTGGAATTAAGTTCATCCTTTATTAAATTGCTGTACTTATTTAGTAGATAGTTATTCCATTAAGTACCTATTTCTGGAATGAATCAATTTCGTTTGTCAGAAGACCTTCTAAAAAAGCATGGATTGGTGGCGAAAGTGGAATGTGTAAAGCAACGTTTCATATGGTAAATGCGCCCTTATTGCAATTCCTTTCTTTTTGAAATCGTTTTCACCCCCTACGATGAAGATCGTTGAAGCAGAAATTGGTTATGGCCTAAAAAGCAAAGTTATGATCACACACATACTGTCTAATAGTTCCTAAGGGACTAACAAAAACAAATGAAGATTAACGCCTCTTGTCACAACACACTATATTCCCCGCTGCCAACAAGATTAAAAACAATATTTTCCCCCATAAGCCGTCGACGTTTCGGAGGCAAAACTAATAATTCAAAAATCCCCCCGATGCTGGCAGGTAAATGTTTGAATAGGTAAAAGGAAGGGCATCACAAAGGTAAGTATCACACATCACATAGCGAAAAATAGAAGGCCGAACTAAACTCCTAAAAAGGTTTATTCACATACGCTACGGCGTAAGATCTTTCTGTTTTTTCCTAAACCAAAACAGTCTGTAAAGTTTTGTCTGAACAAAATAGTTTCGGAGAAGGATCATACAAAAGTTAATATCTTTTCATTTTCCATTTTACCTTTTATTTTTTTAGTGAAGTTCTGGCCACATGCTGTCAAAAAACTTTAAAAATACCTACCATTAGATATTTCAAAAGAAAAAGTCATAGTTTTATTTTAATGTTGTCAAATGGCTTATGAACATTTTTTTGTCCAGGCAGCCAGTGTATTTTATGTGGGCCAAAGAGATTAGTTTTTTTTAGAACTGTTTTAGAACGGCGCAAAGTGCGCAAGTGTCAAAAATTTGGGAAAATAATCATACTAGGTACATTTCGGCATCATCATCATCAGTTCCTTTTATCCCTAATCAGGGACATCAAAACAGTTTTCCAATCTGGCCGATTTTGCGCCTTCATCTCAAGCTCGGATATGCTCGTTCCAAGACTGTTAGCCTCCTGTATGCTTAGCATGGTCGTTTTGACACTCTCTCGAACTCAAGTGACAGACGTGCCATGTCTATTGTGCGAGCATGGCAGGCGGGACTCGAGATGGCAATAGATTAGGTTCACGTCAAGCAAAAAGTAGTTATTTCCATTTTAATAAAAATGTTGTATTTTTGTCTCCATCGCCATGTTGGCGTAGAGCCAACTCGAGCCCGACCGACAAGTTGACAGTTTTGCATAGAGAAGGACCTATCTCGGGCTTACCATGCTGCCCGTACTGTTGCACTGATCGACACCAGGTAGTTTTGGGGCGGTAATAGGTACATTTAATAAGTCAAGAATTTCTTGCCATAAACAATAGGAGGTTGGAGGGGCATGTACGTACCAACTTCTTTAAGTTATAATGATGGGCAAGCAAGGTTGAAGAGAAGAGAATTGTTCAAAGAAGCCGTGGCAAATAACACCTTCTGTATTTTCTCTCAAGTGAAGCGCTGACATAGGAACCTTCATAGGTATGTACCTCGTACAATAATCCACCAAACAGTTCGATAGAAAAAGCGGAATCTAAATTCATTCCGTTGACCCGCGGGCCTCTCGTAATTCCAGGACAGAGCCCGGAAACTATTTCTATTCAGAGGGGATCTAACCCCCAAGGGGTTTCTACTCGTAGGCCTTTAAATGTTGGCCCCGATATCTGAATTTCAGCAACACTGGCGTTAGTAGGATAATTTGGGAATAACTAAGCTTTCTATTATGAGCTTTTTATACTACAGGGTGCACTCTAAGTCGATAGCGGAACTTTATGTGGGCTATCTACTGATCAATACAAACAACTTGTACTAGGTGGCGAAAAAAATGGAGTGAAAAAAATATCAGCTGTTCCATACAAAAGGTCGACTCAGTACTGCGCCAAATGTATGAAACAGCAGATTTTTTTTTCGCTCCATTTTTGTCGTCACCTATTACAAGTTGTTTATATTGATCAGTAGACAGCCTACTTAAAGTTCCGCTATCGACTTAGAGTGCACCCTGTATTTTTGAACATTGGTTTTTCGCTCCCATTTGCCATGTCGATAACTAAGTAGGTACGGTCGGCCACAGTCTAGGATACTCCATGGTAGCTTTTACCGCGCGCAGCATAAGGGCGCCAATCAAACAAAAAGGTGTATCCTAACGTGTGGCCGACTGTACACGAATGCGAATGACATTGTATGAGCACAACTTTTTTAGGCTTTTCAGTTCATTGTTACATTTTACATCAAAAAGATACCGAAAAAAAAAACAGAAAATGTGCTTCCCATGTAAACGATTTATTAACCTTACTTTGTAATAAGCCTCCTTAATTCATTTCAATCTGGCTTTCGCCCTGCTCATAGTACCAGTACCGCTCTCATCAAAATTACGGATGATTTTCGCCGAGCCATCGATGATCGTCACCTCTCTCTTGTCACCCTACTTGATTTTAGTAGTGCATTTAATTGTGTCGATCACGATATCCTCCTTGCTATCCTTAAGTCTTTGAACATCTCAGGGTCAGTGGCTGAATGGTTTCTCTCTTACCTCTCAGGGCGCCAGCAGCGCATCCGTCTGGAAGCTTCTTCTTCAGATTGGTGCGACCTCACTGCGGGTGTCCCTCAAGGCGGCGTGCTCTCCCCACTTCTTTTCTCAGTTTTCATAGGGCAACTTGTCTCAGTCATTAACTCTAGCAAATTCCACCTTTATGCAGACGATGTGCAACTTTACATTTCCTGTTCGCCAAAGGACATTGAGGAGACGGTAGCCCAAATGACGCGCGACCTAGAAAATATCCATAAATGGACGACGCAGTATGGTCTCCTTGTGAATCCATCGAAGACACAGGTCATGCTGGTAGGCAGCAGGTCCCTTGTGGCCAGACACAATACGAGCGACCTCCCACCTGTGCTCTTTGATGGTGCTCCACTCCCGTACTGCACGAGTGTAAAGAACCTTGGCCTTCATATCAAGAACAATCTGTCTTGGGACCTGCATGTCTCAGAGATAAGTAGGAAAGTCTTTGCCTCAATGCACTCCCTCAAGCGCCTCCAGAACTTTCTTCCATTTGCTGTCAAAGTTACCCTTGTTAATTCCCTAGTTATCCCCATTATTGACTACGCTGATGTTTGTTATACGGATATAACTGAGGAGCTACTCAACAAATTGGATAGGCTTCTTAATTTATGCATCCGATACATCTTCGGATTGCGTAAGTACGACCACATCTCGAAGTACCGTTCCGAGCTTAAGTGGCTAAATATCCGCTTCCGTAGGGATGCCCATATTCTTTCCCTCCTCTATGGAATTCTCCAAAACCCCTGCTCCCCTTCCTATCTCAGAGAGCGTTTCAATATTCTTCAGAAGGATGGTCGCCCTCTGCGACAATCCCGGTCCCTCTATCTGTGCATTCCCGAGCAAAAGACGGCAGCATATTCAGGCTCCTTCACAGCGACAGCAACTCGTTTGTGGAACTGTCTCCCGCTACACATTCGTCAGGCACCATCACTGAATATTTTCAAGGACAAAGTTCACCAACACTTTTTAAATATACAAAATATGTAAGTAGGTTTATCCACTGTTTTATATCTGACAAATATTATCGTTGTACGTTATATATATTTATATAAATATAATATGTATTACGTTTATTTTATTAAATATGTAAGTAATGTAATCCCCCCCCCCCTCTTTAATAATAAGTAGTTAACTTATTATAAATAGTTTATGTAATTTTATTGCGCACTACCCTACTCATTCTTTCTACAACACCAAAGGTTGACTGGTAGAAAATGCTATCTAGCATTAAGTTCGCCTTTGTACACAATTATTTTATTTTATTTTGTGCAATAAAGAATTTAATAATAATAAATTTATAGAAGCATACGTACATGGGTATTTATGAAATTCACTCATAGTGAAGCATTCCTGCTCACGTGGCTACAGCTAATTGACGTTTTCTTATCGACTTCTGCGAAAATCTTCGAGAAATTCTCTTTACGTCTCAAGGGTCGTACTTGGAGGTACTTGGGGGCCCACGCCCTCCAGCGCACCCTTGCGCGCCCAAAATACGTTCCTGCCCATAGGAGTTAACGCTGCAGGGGCGTAATTTAAAACAGCAGCGCCTTCATCACGCCCCTTGTGCCAGTTTGCCAGATTTGTGGACGCAAGGTGTTAATTGTTTCACTTGTCGCGAGGTTTTACCTCTATCGGTAGAGGTTTTCTGACGCTGTGTCTGAGTCTCAAGTCTGTAAGGCTCCCTTCACACATTGAGGCATGTAGGTGCGGCATGCGTCCATGCGACTTTTAGCTGGGAAGCTGAGAGTGCCACACTGACGCTCGTCAATGCCTGCGCTTCTGTCTTCGGTTTGTTTCATGCGAATTGCCGCAGGTCGCAATGACATGTCTCAAGGTATGAAAGGAGCCTAAGGTGTTGTAGTTCTACTGTTTACATTCCGTGTAAGTAGTACTCGGGTGATCGATTGTAACATTCAGTTACAGTCCTTGCCCGCGACGTCAAAAAATG
Organism: Zelleria hepariella; assembly: GCA_949319315.1. Classification (NCBI taxonomy): domain Eukaryota; kingdom Metazoa; phylum Arthropoda; class Insecta; order Lepidoptera; family Yponomeutidae; genus Zelleria; species Zelleria hepariella. The sequence goes on from OX439395.1 coordinate 8,908,673, forward strand.
TTAATTTCAAGTACAATATTAAAAACAATTGCTCCTAGACAATCTTTCCATTCTCAATCATGTACATAATAATATAAAGGCAACAAATATTTGCACAAACCCGTTTTAGCACCATATCGTTAACGGCGAATGGTCAATTTGACCCCTAACGCCCGTACTCGTTAAACTTTAACTACGCTGGTGTTTATAAACATCACGCACAAACTAACACCAACCGAAGTGCAACTGCACCAAACAAAACTGTTGAAACTTATCAACTGATATGACTGCTAGAAAGTCAACAATTTCTCAAAGCAACCCCAAATCTTTGTCCTAGAAAATGACACTGAACGTGACGCTAACGAAAGTCAAGGCTGTACAAGGCTGTAGACCCCTTTAGCAAGCCGTATGAAGCTGTCTTCTTTTTTGTGTAGCCTCTATGAATGGGGGGTCCCACTGCTGGCCAAAAGTTTCCTCTTTCACTCTCCATGCAACCCTGGCAATAAAGTCGCAACGTTGTCCCATCATCATCCTTGGACAGTCACGGCGCCGGTGCCCATCGTGTGGTATTCAGTTAGTGCCAATTTTCGGTCCATGTCTGGGAACATATGGCATTAATCATTCCACTTTAGGCCGGGAACACACCTCCGACTTTCGTCTGATACGTATAGTCTGTTCAGACTATCGGATCAGACAATCGGATGAAAAAATCGGACGTGTATAAATTCCCGGCCTTAGACTAGCGGTTGCAGCTCCAAAATCGGCGATTGTGATTTTTGAGTATACGTTCTTCTATTGCTAGCCAGTATGGTATTAATTTTGTGCATAACATCCCGATCTATAAACCGGGCAGACTAGACAAGTTGTATGGGTTTGTATGGGTGCTCAAAGGGCTGCTTATCGCAGGCCCCGTAATGACTGTCGATAAGATCGCCCGGCTCCGGTGGGGGCGGAATCGACTGATCTTCGCTACGTTGTGTGTAGCGGAGGTGCATTGTCTTGACTGATGACCTTTTCTTAGCATTTGAATACTCCGTGCAATTTTAGTGGTTTTAAAGCCGAAGGTATTTTGTTGCACTGGTGAATCTGAGCCAAATTACAAAGTTTCATTCCAAAACGCGCGAAAAAAAAAACACTTTGCCATACAAATGGTGTCGATTGGCGATAGCCGTTTGTATTGGGAAGTGTTTTTTTTTTTCGCTCGTTTTGAAGTACAATTTTAGAATTTGGCTCAGAATCACGAGTGCAACTAAATACCTTCGGCTTTAAAACCACTAAAATTCCACGGTGTATATTCTTTATTGTATAGTTAGCTAGGATACCCATATTTTTCGATTGGCGTCCTTATGCCGCATGCGGTAAGAGCTACCATGGGGTATCCTAGACTGTGGCAGACCGTTCTAACAAAATATTTAAAAAAACGAAACATCGTCATCTTCCATTGACTAAGCTGTTAGGATTGTATTGGAAGGTCAAGACTACTCCATCTAAACAATCTCCCAGGCACTGCGCGTGTGAGTGGTCACTTCACCCATCTAGAGTGAGTGAAGGTGCCAATAGACGCTCTATAGATCTTCTCATTACGTATACCTGCAAAGGCCTAAGTTTTATCCTTTTCAGCTTAGTAGAGACTTGGCTATTTCAAGCAAGAAGGTAGATAAAAGATACAAGCAATAAGGCACGTAAGTCAGGTTATTCCATTTCAGGCCTATTCCCTGGTATTTATACCCATTTTTAAGTACGTTCCTATCTCTTCAGGTAGTATATAATACATTGTATCGTATGAGAAATATAACGTCAGACCTTTTGTCTGTTTGTTGCAACAAATCTAATTAAAGCACCTAATGGCAACTAAGACCAAGATGGCCAGTGACTTAGGATACGATATAGCGGCCATACAGACATACCTTGTTAGATTGATTAATAAAAAAACTTTTTGAACTAAGAAAATAGACATCACGTTTGTCAAAAGTTTTTGTAGGTACCGAATGTTTAATGGTCACACAACTGTGCACAAAATGGTCGACAAAACATGAAACTAACCTGAAAACACGGTTGTCTATATACCACTAGCTCGTTAGCTAGACGCTGTCATCATCATCATCAGCCTGTTAACATCCACTGCTGAGTAAAGGCCTCTTCATGCTCACGCCACCTCTCACGATCCTGCGTCAGGCGCAACCACTGTTTTCCGGCTACTTTGGCTGTGTCGTCGGACCTGCCCCTCTACCCTTGACGCTATTGCGATCCAATTGAAAAAGTTTAAAAATCAATTTCTCTTTGAATTCGCATAGTGATGCTTTGATTTTAAATACTTTGTAATGTTTATTCAAAGGTAAGGCTGTTTTATTCATTAAAAACACAAAATGCGTCTTAATTTGTAAAATATAAAATTTTGTAAATTGCGCCATATTGCGGCCGCATTGGAAACATGCGTCAAGGGTAGAGGGGCTGTACCCCCTCTAAACCGGTGTCTAGATTAAATCTCCGTAGGAACTGGCCGCAACATTAACTAATGACACTGCGGAGATGGGCCGCGCGGCTGATACCCCACCGCCTCACTTCAGCACCAGGGCCCTTAGCCTGTAACACAATGGTGCCAAAATGGGCTGTCAGGTGACGACTTCAATTACGATTTGCTAACGCTGTCTGTCCTTTTAATGTTTTTTTTAGTACAGCAAATAATATTTTGATTCTAATTCTAGAGGATTAGTTCTCTGGTTGTAGGAGAAAAACGAGGAGAGCCCGGTTTTGTCCTTCTGCCGGGACGCCATTGACCCGCCATTGCGTTACAGGCTAAGGGCCCAGGTTGCGGCCTCTCTCCACGCAAAAGCTTTGCTAAAAAGGTGTTTTTTTTTTCTCCACTGACTTGCACCGAGCAGGGCCTGAAGTCTGTTGGATGATCGGAAGGGTGAAAGTTGCACTAACATTTTGTTTAATTTAGGGTGTACATTGAAATTGACTCAACCAATGACATTTCACATTGACCAATAAAAATGCACCTATTTTTATTCTCCGGCCCAAAAAGAGCAGTGTTATAAGTTTGGCCGCTATGTGTGTGACTGTGTGTGTGTGTGTGTGTGTGTGTGAAGCGGTATTTTTTTTTTGTTCTTATGTAACTTTTTTCATAAGCTGTTCAGCCGTTTAGGAGATATGCTATTTCTAAGCTAAAATGTCACGGGAATCTTTTTTAATTTTGTAGTTATTAGATGCGTCTAATCAAATCTTTCCTCATTCAGTATTTTCCTGACAGACTATTACCTAAAAAAGTAAGAAAGTCCTCTAGTAAAAAGTCAAGCAAAGAAGTGTGGAAAAAGTCGAAAAATCTCTGTCGACATCTGTCACGAACTCACGATTTACTTGCGGGGCAAAACCGCGCGATAATCTACATTCTCGCAAGATAACCACCACTCAGATGATATTGCTTTGCTGCGCCGTACCGTATCGGTGATTTGGGGTGAAACTTGGGCAAAACAAGTGAATGATACTGGGGTCAATGGACTTGTTTGCTGTTTAGATAGCTGTGGTTAATGTTTTAGGGGAAATTATTCTTAATCTTGGGATGAACACTTCAATGAGAGCCCCTAAAAATACCGAGAGCCACTAACTTTATCGATTACACTAATCCAGTTTTACAACTTAAACTTTCGTAAGCACTGCAACTTTTTATATCGGCTATCCCGACGAATAATAAAAGTAAGTGAAAGCGTTGAACTAATGTAAAAACTAATCCAGTTATTCCATGTTATCAAAAAGGTTCCATCTGTTATTACGCCGTTAGACATCCTACAATAAGTTATAACTTTCACAGCGTCTAGCATGAAGGAACATACTGTTATTATAGAGTTCGATAGCACTTGACACAGTGTAGGATGTAGAGACTGTATTTTGGGTTGTAGCTGGTGGTCGGAATGGCTTTGGCAGTGAAATGAATAGTCCAGCCTTGGGTACGGTTAAACACTCTATAGCGAGCGGGCACTGAAGTTAACAATATTAAAGATTTATTTTAATAGAGCGATCATCATTTGTAGATCGAGCATAGAAGCAGAAGAAGGAAACAATGCAGCCAATATGATAAAATATAAAAATGTTGCTACGTGCAAAATATGTTGACTTCAACAATGAGGGATAACAGGATTTAAGGGTAGACGATAGCAACGTGGCGGGAAATTCAAATTTTTTACAGTTTTTTACATATTGTAGCTAAACTGGGCTATTTTTGTTCAGCGATTTTTCGTTCGCGGCAATAACATAGTATTCTTTTCATCGGCTGAATTATTGTTGTTCTTTTGTTTACAATAATGAAAAGAATACTATGTTATTGCCGCGAACGAAAAATCGCTGAACAAAAATAGCTCAGTTTAGCTACAAAATGTAAAAAACTGTAAAAAAATTGAATTTCCCGCCACGTTGCTATCGTCTACCCTTAAGTCAACTCCAACAACAGTGCTCTCTAAGTACCTCTCTGTGGATCTCTGGTACAAGTATCAAGCTAAGCTAGTGATGATAGCATGCAGCTGTTTTCGTTCGTTTGTGAAATCTCTCAATGAGATTATCAAAGTCGCATAAAAGCGCTCTCAAATATAACCCTAAAGCAATGTAGTTAACGTATCTGCTAGAGATATTTACCCGCGTCTAATGTTCCGTACATAGTAGCAACCTAAGTGGCGAACCTAAATAGCACCGATATTACCGCGTTGACAAGGGCTGGCACCCCATCTTGTAGGTCGTTTATTTCCAATTTGCAATACCATTTATAACGGTTCGCAGGAGCTCAAAGTGAGGGCGAGTAGGATTGTCTGCTGATTTGAATACATATGGGTGTACTGTGGGTGGGAATTTGGATGCGGGTGCAGATTTGTTCTGGTTTGGAGGTTTCTTTTTCGTGTAACTGGAAGCTTTCTTTTGCGTTGTTGGGACAGGCATTCACGTAATGCGGGGTCGGACAAATGAAAAACTTTTCATGAACTATACACTAATCCAACCAACTAGCTAACTGATACAAAAGTAAAAACTAGAGAGCGAGCAGACGAACCGAAGCAAAAACTCAAAAATCTCAATGGATCAAGAGAAATATTCTGAGAAAGGCCTGTGACCAAATTCTAGGGAATACCTATATGGTAAAGAAATTATTTCGTTCCTTCGAAATTTCCTTCGAGTATTGCGTTGTTTCTAATACCCGATAATAATGCAGTGGACCCAAGAACAAAATTGCTTCAAGTAAAGAAAGGTTTTCTTCAAAATAAGATTCTTAACAGAAAACACCATATTTCAAAACTCTTACCACTGACGTACTTAAACGTAGACCCCGATGAAGATAAAAAATAGCGCCTTAACTTAACTTTTCCATATGAAGCAATTTAAAACCGCTACGCTAATTAGATGATATTATAATTTTCGTACAGGAAGAGTAGGAATCTCAAGAACGCCTCTGAAATTAATTTCCAACGTAAACGCGTGTTCAATGTTATTAAGACGTAATTAAATAATGCGCGTAAGTGCTACTTACGGTGTTGCTGAAGACTTTACTTACGTATAATTACAAAGGAGGCGTATTCTTGTTTCTTGCCTTAAAATGGCGTTTAAAGTATGTTATTAACTTCCATTGCAGAAGTAGTGACTATGAATATCGCCTGCTGGGGTGCACACCACGGTGTGGATAGATAGAGTTATAAACCCTAAGATACGCTCTAACCAACTCATATGCTACGCTTGCTGAAACTTTTGAGCTTTATCTAGTTAGGCCGAAAACAAAAGCTACGGTTCGGTTAGCGTTCATAAGATTCACCAATGAATAAACTGACTATATTCTGGAAAACTTTTAAACCACTCCCCAATAAAATGGATTTCCAAGAATACTCGTGCGGCTGATCCACATATAGCCCGATCTAACTAAACACTAACGTTTGAACCAGATACCCCACTACTTCCCTCTACAAGTAACAGATATAAAGAGGCTATAAGCCCTGACAGGCGTTTGTTAAGGGAAGCTGTCTGGGGCACAACAAAAGTCCATTAGCGGCCGCCTCGCCGCAGAAAGGATTAATTAATTCACACACTTCGACCTCCATTTGAGGGCTGGCCCAAGATTTGCTACCAGTTACTTCAACAGAAGAATACCATCAACCTATGCAGTAGTTGGACTAAGGGTATCGCCAAAATATAAGTAAGCAGAGGTTGTGGCAGTGGAAGAATACCTTGAACCTAGGAATATATAAATGTTGGCAGAAGATTCGCAACCAACTGCTGCAATAGAAGTACTTGTTAGAGCAATGGATTAACACTTTCAACCTCTGCGCAAAGGTTGGCCCAAGATTTGCATCCAACTGCCACAATTAACGTACAGAGGATGTAAGGCATAGGTTTGAGCAGTGGAAAATGTCCTCGACGACCTCCACTAAAAACTGGCCTATGGTTTGTTACCAACTGTCGTAACAGAGGTACGTATAGAGGATTATGAGGATGGGCAGAGGTTGGGCAATGGATGAATATAAGTAACATTTCAACATCTTCAGGCCAAGTGCCTTCTTTTACTTAGTAGTGTGGTAGTAGATTTTTACTAGAGGCTAGCTGGATAAGAATGGTCGAAGAATTAGGCATCGGAATTAAAAAATATTTCCAAAGTGGACACTGAACACCACAGCTAGTCACGACTTTTGAGAAACCTATGTCTACTGTTTTATGTTCAATAGTAAGCATTGATCTAAAAGTTCGGGACAGTGTTATTTTGTGCTTTACTGGTCAAGCGGACAAGATTTCACCCTAAAACTGCCTTAAAGTTTTAGGTGTACGGTTCCTCCAAACTGATAGAGACTAACCTTATAGACCTTTCTATTGATAGCCATATCTATAAATAGATGTCTTTACTTACGTTTCTCGTTAGTGACGATGGCTTCTTGGAAGATCAGATTTTAGTATTGAGACAAGTTGAACTAGGAATACAAAATTCAACTTTTCAACTGTATATTAGCGGAAAAGCGGTGCTTGAAGAAATAGCAATTGTACTTTACTCTTATTATTATTGTTGTCAAAAAGTTGACATCAAATTTAACTGACCAACAATGATGAGATATGAGATTTATGAGATAGAGGAAACAGCATATTTCATAGGAATGTATGCCCGGTTTACAGAGGCAAAATAAGCGGATTGTACATAAAATCCCTCTATTGTATAAATGTTACCCTGGAAATTTAATGCACCTGCTTACTTTTGGCCAAGACAATGGGGTTTTAGCTTTCACGGGGGTTCCGGAGTTGGACAAAAGAGTAACAACAATGCCCCTAATGCCCCCTACACAAGGAGGGCAAACTCAAGTGTAAGTACAGTCGGCCACACTCTCAGATACCCCTTTTTGTTCGATTGGTGCCCTTATGCCGCGCGCGGTAAGAGCTGCCATGGGGTATCTGAGATTGTGGCCGACCGTACGATTGTTGTGGTACTTTTTCACTTACTTCCATAGCCTAAAAATTCTTCCGTAGTATTAAGCTACATAAAAAAAACTAAGGCCTTTGCATCTACATGTATGTACTGAGATGATTTAATCAGCGTCCAGTGGAACCCTCACTCACACTAGAGGATGAAGGGACCACTAAAACGCTGCAGTGCCTGGGATATTGTTTAGATGGAGTAGGCTTGCCCAGCACCTATACCCTACTGACAGCATAGTGGGCTTAGCCCTCAAGAAAGACAAAGTCCAAGGCTGCATAGAGCGATGAATTGTCTTATTGATCAGAGGGGTTACCCTTGAAGCTATTGCGATCAAATTGAAAAAGTTTTAAAATTAATTTCTCTTTGAATTCGCATAGTAATGCTTTGATTTTAAATACTTTGTAATGTTTATTCAAAGGTGAGGCTGTTTTATTCAATAAAAACACAAAATGCGTCTTAATTTGTAAAATATTAAATTTTGTAAATTGCGCCATATTGCGGCCGTATTGGAAAAATGCGCCAAGGGTAGAGGGGCTGGTGTGGGTCATATTTCGACATTTAAATGGATTCACGGTTTTTAATCCCTAAGATTTTATTAGGTACTTTCAGTAGGAACTTGATTTCAAAGTTACATTCATTATTTGTGAATCTGATATAGCAAGTTTTAATTAAAACATTGTGAGGAAACCTGAGAGTCTGTTGGAAACTTTCTAGCGCGCTTGTCGTAACAGCCACGTTGCAGCGCACCCCATTTAGAGCATTTTTTCAATGGCTTTTAATGTGATATTTGCTTGCATCATTTCTAACGTACCCTGTATAAGCCCCTTAATAAAATGCCTGAGGCAGGTGGAGAACCAGCACAATAGTATTTCCGGAAAGCTTGTTTCCTACCTTTTTCCAAATGTCCATTACGCCGGGTTTGCTTTGGCTTAGTTCGGAGAGATATAGAGACTTTGTACGGATTTTTTCAATGAAGCAGGATTTTAAAATAGAGAACTAGGTATTTCAGTGTATTCAGGATAGACAAAGACATTTTGTTCCGTTTCCGTCGTTATCGGGAAAATCGGATTGACGGAAAGCTACTTACATGACTGTAGGTAGGTAGTGATTAGAAAACCTGCATCTGTTTTGTTTAGAATCTGTTTTATACTGCAAATCGACGATCGAAGTACCCCATTTACTTACCTCCCATAAAAACAATCAAATGCGTCCATTTCGTCGAAAATCAAATATTATACGAACGAGACTAAAATAAAGTTTCAAAGGTTGTTTTTACGGATTCTCTGCCCAATAATTAAATAGGTCTACATTTTTTAACCGACTTAAAAAAAATGAGGTAAGTTGTACTCAATTCGAACCATTTTTAAAATTATGTTTATTACTTCAGAACTTTTTTCCACATGAACCGATTTTGATTATTCTTTTTTTGTTTGAAAGGGTATACTTCCCATGTGGTCCCATAAAAATGGTGAAGATCTGATGAAGAACTTCGGAGATGGAGAAAGGAACTCACAATGGACAGCAGCAAATCACTCGGAAACAGTGCAATAGTTTAGTAACAGTGTACACTGTTACTAAACTAGTACACTGTTACTAAACTTTTCATCAGTGAAGTCGTATTTTTAATTAGGTATTGTTAATTATTGTAATTATCCAGAATATCCAGGTCTGCAATTTTCACAGGAAAAAACTATACTTAGCTAGAAAATTCAACGCTGTCCTTTCCCTGAAGAAGCCTGGGAAGAAAACTCCACCTTGCATCAGGTTTGTTCCGCCATCACCCGGAAAAAATCTTCTTGACTATTTTCTTCTTCTCCTTTTCGTGCCGCCTTCACTAAAAACTAAGGCGTTTCCATCTATGTAATGAGATAATTTTATACAGCGTCTAGTGGCACCTCCACTCACACTAGATGGGTGAAGAGACCACTCGGCGCTTCAGTGCCTGGGCCTTTTTTTAGATGGAGTAGGCTTGTCCAGCACCTATACCATCCTGACAGCTTAGTTAGCCTAGCCCACAGGAAAGACAAGGTCAATACGTACGGAGCCAAGTAAGCCGCGGGTTTCCTCGCGATGTATTCCTTTACCGTTTGCGAGTGGTATTGCTAAGTTGCAACCCGAGCGCTGCTCTGCGCCTCTATTCTCTAAAAAAAAAGTGAGCGTCAAAACACTCGACAAAACCCCGTATTGAAATTAATAATCTTTTTTTGTTACATTTAAAAACGACTATGTTTACGGTGGATATTTTAGAGAATTAACCCCTCTCTGAAATGCGATTGAGAGAACAGTGTGTCTTTCTTATGGACCAAATTGACGGTACTTTTGTTTCGAGGTGTTCGGAAAGCTTATTCCATCTACATTAGAAGTAAGCATGACCCTAGGCACTGTGATCTGCGTCTGAGTGGCCCCTTCATGCATTAGTGTGTGTGTTAAAGCTAAATTATCTAACTAAAGCTAAAGCACATAATTTAAAGTACACACGACAAAACGTTGACCCTTACACGCTAGCACTCTACTCGGTTACTTTAGGTACCGGCGACTTTACAACAAAAGTGTACACTGTGACGTGCTCTCGTGTGTAGGTACGATATTTCTTACGATAGGGTTATGAAAAACTTAAGGACGAAATAATCGGGCGATTGAGAAACCAACTTCCAGTTTCCATTGAGTCTTCATAAAACTTAAGATGAAGATTAAAATTACTTCGGTCCGGTTCCGAGCGTTGTTTTATGATTTTAAATAAACCGAGAACTCTTGTCTTCACTTCGGATGGAATTGTACAAGTGATTTCCAGCTTGAATAAATAAAGGGAAGTGATTTTCAGAACTACGCTTTTGTGATTGGTTCGGAATAGGGAGAAGCTGAAAAAAGTCAATAAAACATGGAAAGGAAATCTGAACAAAATTATTGAAGATACTTATGTAATAGTTATATTAATCTCTCAGGCTCTGAAAGTATGCTATTACTTTATACATACGATGAGGCAAAAGCCTGTTTTAAACTATGTGCATTTTTGCGTGCATCGAAATTTTAACGCGACACCTTAAGGTGTCAAAATATTTGACATGCTATGAAGAAGGAAACTCATTTCACTAACCTTTAAGTACCTAGTTGTCTATTTTTGATATAATTTTAGATGCACATGTACACTGGATGTATACCTATTAGCAGCTGTTCCATTTATAACCGAGCCTATATCATAAAAAAATACATAATAGTATGGGGTGACACGATGATATTTTTCTATTTTTCTAATAAGGTATAGCAATAAAAGTTATTGTAACTAAAAAAAGAAAACAAACACCGATAAAGTTACGTATCAAGTATGGCCTTTTCGTAGACGGTATTGAGCTCGGCAAAGCTTTAAATCGCGCCCGCAAAAATCACAACTCACAACAAAGTGTCAAGGGACATAAAATCCGTTCGGTACAAAATATAAAATGGCCGTCATTGTGCGAAACTCATTCGGGGACGTCCCCCGCCGGTCATCAGTCATCGTTAATGATTGTGACAGTGGCGACCATTGTTTCTGGTTCAACCGCGAGGATGACGCGCTGGCAGGAATGGCCACTTTGAAACCACTATGTCTTTCAGTGTCAAGACACACTGAGCGTAACTTTCGCCGCGTATCGTAAATTCTAGGCATTGTTACGCTGGTGGTTATACCGGCCCTATAAAAACTGTGGTGGGGCTGCACAGGAGGATTTGTATACAACGTGTTACAAAAGATACTAACTCTTTTTACAGGGTGTAACCTGCTGGTCAACATAATGACAAATCTGCAAAAAAAGTTGAAAAACTCAACTTTTTTTTATAACCTCAAAATTGTAAAATTAAAACTTTTTTGATTTTGGATTTAGCCCCAATTAAAAAATATGGTTGTTTCCTTACCTGTATTTTAATATCTTCAGGCTGTTAAAACATAGTGAAAGTCTATGGAAACAGTATTTAAAAAATACTTTTCTCCCGTCACAGCGCTTACATTTTAATTATTTAAAAATCAACGGAACGTCATAGAGCTAAAAAAATATTTTGGTTGTGATCCCTATCATCAGGTACCATGACCATGTAAAAAGAGTTAGCATCTTTTGTAACACCTTGTATAGCACGATCTGCACGATATAATTTATACATGGGCATCTGGCAAGGCGGGAGGACGTACGATGGACTAGGGCAGTCACGGAATGGTGGCCTAGAATGGCTTGACTGTCAGTGGTTAGACCTAAAGCTCGATGGGTCGACGATATAAAGTAGGTAATCGTATGAGGTAGTGGCCACCCTTGGTGTAAGAGTTTACGACGATATTATAAAGACGGGATGACAATGGACGAGATTGGCATTCGACAGAGGGGGTTGGCGTAAAAAGGAAGATGGCTGAATAGACAGGTAGATAGATAAATAGATATACGATACGCGTAACGCGACATCAAATAAGCAGCGCATAGTACGCTTAATGAATTTTGGACTTTACTGTTTGGTGGATAAACAGTAAAGCCGTTTTATTGAGCACCCAAAAGAGCGAAGTTGTAATAATTGAAGGATCTTTTCTTGGTAAAATCTAGCCTTGTTCCACTTTAATACATAGCTTAATAATAGGATTTTTTGGCTTTAATTACGAAATAATATCCGATCACACGAACATAGTAGGTATATTTAAACAACAACGCTGCACTGCCTGGGACATCGTTTAAATGGAATTAGCTTACCCAACACATATACCTACCATCATGTCATCTTAGTCGGCCTAGCCCAAAGGAAAGACATCGATCGTGAAGAAATCTGTGGCTTAGTGGGCTCCGCATTGTATTGAATATTGGCGGTATTGAATAAACATACCTACGTAGACTAATCTAAAAACATAACTTTATGTGACTAAAATGAATCAAATTCAAGTGAGCAGTCCTGTGAAAAAGCTTCATGGCTGAACCGATACGCTAGCTCTGTAGTGAATCATCGGAAATGTGTCCCGTTGTGTTTGGGACTCATTAAAAAGTAACAAACAGTCTTTTTTGTGTCGGGTGATAAGATCTACTTTGTTTCCTTCAGTTATTTTGCCTCTTTCTGCCTCTTTACCAGTCAGTATTTTTGTTTCACTCCCATCAATTACAACAAACGCTAAAATTACACTGACGATCCGACCAAACTTACTCAAGTTATCGTCGAACAAACATTCATACATACAAACGCTGGATTGTTCATATAGACTCGGAGAACTTCAAAGGCCTTTGCATCTACGTGATTATAGCGTTCAGTGTCACTACACACTAGATGGAGTGTGTGCAGTGACCACTCGGACGCTGCAGTGCCTATGGGCCATGAGTGCCCAGCATTGTATACGATCCATCTAGCCCATATGCAATTCAATGTCAATACGTGCGGAGCCATTTCATCATCATCATCCTTATATTTAAGAGTTATCCTCTTGTCGGTTCAGCATTCTCCATAATCTCCATGCACTTCGATCTCAGGCCAGTTCCTTTGCAGCCTGGTACGATGGAGCCATCTTAGCCCCGACTAAAAGAATCTCTTCAATTTGACATATTATTTCTACAAGTTGATGTATTTAATTGCGCGCTCACGTCCACATAAAGTGTGCCGCCCCCTGGAGGCTTAATGTCTTCATTTAGAATGTTATTTTGAGCGAGTATACGCCGCGAACTTTCCCGAACACAGGCTGCTTTAAATGAAGTATTTCAATACGGGTATGATTTAAACGGCCGGCAGTATATTCAGGTTTTGGGTGGCTCCAAATTGTTTTGGTTGGCAAAAATAGCTAATTGAGCGGCAACTAGTGGCCAGCAAGAATTAAAAAAATGCTCAGCAAGTAATGTCATATTGGGCAGCTCAAAAATTGGTTGTATAGCTAATTAAGTATATGTTCAGCCATAAATGTAATTGAAAGGCAAATTGTGAGCTACATTTAATTCAGTTTTGGCAAGCTGTAAAACTATTTTTCGTTGGCGAACTAACATTGTTCGTACAGCAACAAATGTACGCAACTTCTGTGCTGCATTAAGTAATTGAAAATCATTAAAATAATTAATGATTACCTACCTAACCTACGGTTATTTTATTTGGTTTACTAGGTAAATAAAAATATTATGAATTGTATATTTAAATCAAAATGCTTTATTTACAAAAAAAAAGAGCATTAGGCAGCAACTAGGTATCATGTACTGATTATAAAAAAAAAAGATTACTTACGAGTATTATATTTGGCAATAACGATATAAAATATAGATAAAAAAATATAAGGTGCCAAATTAAAAAAAAAATAGGTTATATTTTATTCTTTCCATCTTCTCTTTCGTGACTATAGGTTCAAAGATCAAATACCTTCTGTTTTTACTGCCAAAAATCAGTGTCAAATTAAGTTAATCTTAATACGTCGGATGACAACGCCCACACGCCATTGACCGCTCGTGTAACCCGCTTTTCCAGTAAAATCGCACATCAACTTAACATAATGAAGCTCAATTTAATTTATTTGCTAACCAATACTTTAATTTGCAGACCCATCAATATTATAGCTTACAGATATTATTTTTGAGCTAACCAATTGTATAATCTTGCCGACCAATTAATTATTCTGCCTATCGTTTATTTATTTCGCAAACACATTAATTATTAAGCTGGCACAAAATGTTATTTCTTGCCGTCAATATTATAATTTTTTGCTAACCACTTATTGCGAATTATTTTGATTTTATTGCCGGCAAAAAAATTGTTCGCTGCTCAAATGAAATAAAAGCCGCAATTTCTTGCTGACCAAATAGTTATATTGCAGCCTGAAAATTTACTTCCTTTCAATACTGCCTTTTGCCCGTGACTTCGTCCGCCTACAGAAAAACTAACGATGAATATGTTTATTGTACCTATCTAGTAGTAATTTAGCCAAGGCTTAGCGTCATGTAGGTAGGTACTTTAGGATAGCAAAACTAAGCCTTACTGCCGGTTTCTGAATTGAGAAATTCGCTAAGCAAATGGGTAAGTATCGTCCAGATTTCTCACAAAAGAGCGTAATAGAACGATAGTTAAGTATTTGCTTAGCAAAATTCTCAATCCAGAAACCGGCAGTTAGTCCCATTTTCGATGCTTAGTCCAGCAAACTGTAAATATTAGGCAGAGAAAGAAACAAAATAAATTAAATTTTCTAAAATAGGCCTGATGTCCTCAAAAGGTAGTGAAAAGATCCACGAGCTACTCGCATGAACAACGAAACGAAAGCTTAGGCGGCAAAACCTTCCGTACATGGTCCATGGCTCCTTGCTTTAAGCAAGCCCCTTGGGTCCACTAAAATAAATATCTGTAAGTATTTGAAAAAAAGTGAGAAAATGACGCCCTGAAAAGCTACTCTCTCTGTCACTGCCCAAGGGAGGTTTTCTTTCTACACCACCTTTCTAGTATGCTCGTTGGTGAATAGCCACAGTAAGTAACTTAATGACTTCATTGAGTATGCAATCACCCACAGATGGCCTGTTCGAAGAACTTTGGTTTCTTACTTTAAAGTTTCAATGCTTAGATCACCAAGATTCCCTTCTCTCGAATTCCCTTGCCCCTCTGGTGGCCTCTAGTTTAGTTTTACAGGTTCGGGGAAGAAGCTCACCAAAAAGCTAAACGTAAACGTATGGGTGCGTAGGAGTCAAGTGGGTGGGCGATTGTTTTATTCGAGTACTTTATGCGTCTCGAAATATCGTCCGCTTGTTAGTGGAATTTTGTTGTAAATTGAATGTTGATAAACCGACGGGGTGCCGATGGAATGTGGATCGTTAAACATTATTGCGCATGCGGAGAGATTAAAACGTCAATGTATCTGAACAAAGTTTTGTAAATCCTACCTATATGTCAATCAATCAGTATATTCATCGTTTTTCTAGTCTTTTTTATCTATTGTTGAAATAAAAACTTGTTTAAGCCAGCTATATTTTTTTTAATGAATTTTAAACCTAGTTTTTGCTATGAACTTACTCCACTGGCTTAGCGATCTGGGGCTTAAGACGAAATAGGACGCACAACTAGCGCCGCCAATGAAAAAAAACCATAATATCTTCTTTTTGTTAAAAAACGCATCCAAAAAGAAGATATGTTTTTTTTTTCATTGGCTGCGCTAATAAAGTTGTGCGTCCTATTGCGTCATAAGTCTGTAAAGTAGAAGGACAAACCCGGGTTTTCCTTGTTTTTCTCCTACAACCAGCGAACTAGAATCCTCTCTAGGCTTCAATTACGATTTATTAATCCGGTCTTTCCTTTTATTGTTTTTCTAAAGGGTGCACTCAAATTCGATAGCGAAACTTTAAGTAGGCTATCTACTGATCAATATAAACAACTTGTACCTACTAGCTGTTTCATACATTTGGCGCAGTACTTAGTCGACCTTTTGTATGGAACAGCTGAATATTTTTTTCACTCCATTTTTTTCGCCACCTAGTAGGTACAAGTTGTTTATTGATCAGTAGATAGCCTACTTAAAGTTTCGCTATCGACTTAGAGTGCACCCTGTAGAAAAACAATAAAAGGAAAGACCGGATTAATAAATCGTAATTGAAGCCTACCACAGGGAGCCTCTTGAGGTACCATTGCGTTACAGACTCAGGGCCCTTAGCCTGTAACGCAATGGCGGGTCAATGGCGTCCCGGCAGAAGGACAAAACCGGGCTCTCCTCGTTTTTCTCCTACAACCAGAGAACTAATCCTCTAGAATTAGAATCAAAATATTATTTGCTGTACTACAAAAACATTAAAAGGACAGACAGCGTTAGCAAATCGTAATTGAAGTCGTCACCTGACAGCCCATTTTGGCACCATTGTGTTACAGGCTAAGGGCCCAGGCCCCTTGGCCTCAAATACAATAAGTCGCCACTGGTCTCTGTCCTGCGCGGCAAAACTTAAAAACTAGGTAAAAAAATATCTTAAAACTAGGTAGTTATTGAAGATCGTTTATCTTATAATTTGGTTACATAGGAACATTTATTTCCTTACCTATTAAATGTCATTTTGTAATAAGGGATTTTCTGACAGCTAAAAAAAATTAAAAAATAGTTCTAAAAGCTGTGACAGATGGCGTTGATACGACAAGTTTTCTATCACAAAGTAAATTAGTGCTTACTACAGCGAAAATACTTCTTCACTTCATTGCTCTGTGACTTCATCTTTCATCGTCGTAGCCGTCATTCCATTTTACAGTACATGAAAAAGTGCACGACTTTGTTAATGTTCTTGTATGATTGAATGGTAAATCCGGAAACACTTCATTATGCTCCACAACTAATACCTAAATGTGTTTGGACGTATATACGAAGGGTCGTATATACGTCCAAACACATTTAGGTCGTTTGGACGTATATACAACGAGTGCGAACTGGCATAAAAAAGAACATGTCTCGTCAACGACATCTAATCAATTTGGAACTACAACTTATGAGCTGTCAGAAAATCCCTTATTTTGGTTTACACCTACCATTTTACCATTAAACCGCACCCTATCTAACCATAGAGAGACCGCTGACCAAAGCGTGTCCAGTTTCATCGCCATAATTGTTGGCACACTAATTAGTGTAAAAACCACGAGTATCGAGCTCGTATGAAAGTTATGATGTTGTCTGACGGACATGCCCTGGGTGGGGGCGTGTCCTAAGGGCTGCTACTGTGAAACTATGTTTCTCAATAAATTCCATCAAGACTCCCTAATTTAGGGACTTTTTAAGATTACAAAGCAGAGGTGATGTCTTCTTTTAGTTTCATGTTTCTCATTTCCATTTAGATTCATAACGTGGCACATTTACTTACATCAATAATCTGAGGTCATGAAAGAAGCATACTACTTCCGACACGGCCTCGATTCCTGAAAGTAAATTATTGTACCTTTTATCCCTCGGACCTGGAGGGTTACCCTTGACGCTATTGCGAGCAAATTGAAAAAGTTTTAAAATTAATTTCACTTTGAATTCGCATAGTAATGCTTTGATTTTAAATACTTTGTAATGTTTATTCAAAGGTAAGGCTGTTTTATTCAATGAAAACACAAAATGCGTCTTAGTTTGTAAAATATTAAATTTTGTAAATTGCGCCATATTGCGGCCGTATTGGAAACATGCGTCAAGGGTAGAGGGGCTGGATTTTACCATTAAATTAAGAAATTTTCTTATTATAGAAGTCACGATCAGTAGAAGGCAGGTCGTTGTGGTCAAATAAAACTACTCGATCACGGCAACATAACCCACATCCATTGGGCTGGAAGAATCGACAGTCACACCACACCAAGTAGGCCCCTAGGAGCGATTAAAATTGTTTGCACAGTTAATGAAAACACCATGACGCGTCAGAATGTAGCCTCATCGGACCATACGGACCCAATGTTATTGGACCCGTGCAACTAGGCTGAACTTCTTCTTCTCGTCTTCTTATGGTGCCTCTCCGACTCAGCGAAGGTTCAAAGTCAAAGTCAAAGTCAAAGTTTTTTATTCAATATGACATAAATAAATTATTTACATTGAACGTCAAATTATTATCAAAAGTATTGTTATACTTCGGGGATTTAGTGGGGGCGCGAGAAATTAAGAGTGGACTGTATTACGATGATGGCCGGTAGATCACTGATGTGTCATCAAGAACAAAGGTTAGGAAAATCGAAAGGACTTACCAGATCCGATAGCGAAGGGGGACAGAGGTCGGCGTACCTTTGGTAGGAAGCTGCTTCCAGCTCCTCGACCGATTTACCTTCCACAAGCCGCCCACCTTGAGCAGCGTAGCCCGACCTGACGACGATCTGAACTGGCACGTCCTTCAGCTTCCTGTAGTATTTCTTGTATGATGCGTTGGTACAAGTGAGTGATCTAACCGGCGCGATAGTTCGATAGGCGATCGATAGTAAAATGGCGATAAAATCGAGAGGAAATCGAAAGGGCTGTCGACTCGATAGAAGTTTAGCACGAACAGAGAGGGTCGGTTAGGAACAAAAATCTACCTAACCGAATTTCCGAATCCCAGTAGTGGGGATAATGTTGCCGTTCTAAAACGACAAAAACTACTTACTAATCTAAGTGGCAAAACTGAACAAGTATATAAATTAAATACTTATTACTATCTAATACTTGGTTGGTGGTCAGCTCCGCATCTTTGTGTCTCGTGAGGCGAAATACTCGTAGCTGGGCAGGACTCGCGATCCCAGTCCACTCCCGTAGGTTCCTTAGCAAGGATTTCCCCCTCCGGTCGACGCGATTCTTGCCAGTTACTTTTCCCATCATTATTTAGTATAGGAGGCTTGCAGCACCGTAGGTTAGGATGGGCAGGATACACATGGCGGGACGATCTCACAACCGGGGTGGCAAGGGGCGGCCGAGGATAGAGAAGAGTGGAAGAAAAAAGGGGAGGCCTTTGCCCAGCAGTGAGACACTACGGAGGCAATACAAAAAAACTCATGATTTTGGGTTCAGGCTTACAAATCGAGACGCTTTGACCCAGTGGGATATTTTGTGTATCCCATATCTATATCCCCCCATACTAGCTACTCCTACTCAGGATGTGCAAACCGAGGTCACAAGGTCACAATCAGAGTAGCTGCCACGAGTGTGAAAAAGCTGTGCCGGCCGTCTGCCGGACGTCTGTTAGTATCCTAATACTATAGTAGTAAGGTTGTTTATCCAACTTTTCACTTTCAATGACAGTGACAGTAAGCACTCGTGGTAGCTGCTCTGGTTATGTCATGAGAAGAATAATCGGTGGTATGTAAGCAGGATAGCGTGGGCTAAAATCGAAGGCCCAGTAGGTCCATCACCTAATTCGGTGATGTGGAGCCTTGGCAGCAATAATAATATTTCAGGACCGACCGACGAGGGTGTGGCCACGGTGCGGCGTTTTGGAGAAAAAAAAGATTTTTCACTAATTAAATTCCCGTGTAAATCATATTTAATGCCCTTTTTATCTCTTCACTCTGCGGAAGTACTGTACTACCTGCGTAATAAAACGTTTTGTTGTTGGCAATACAACAGGTTCATTTCCCTTGCTAGTACCTACCTACCGACATTTTTTTTTTAATTAATTTAGACCTTTCTTATTATCTTTGCAAATGACTTCGTTCCAGGATATAAAGTATTATGTAAAGGGACGGTTTCCTTTCTCTGCGGACGAAAATCTGTCGAGAAACCTTTGGGTGGTATTCTAGAACGCTACTTAAACTCAGTTCAAACTAGAACGCTACTTAAACTATGTTTAAACTCAGTTCAAACTAGAAAGCTCCTCAAGGAGTTTAAACTCAGTTTAAGTAGAGTTTAGTAGTGTCGACTGTCGATAAAACAGTGCATGTTTTGATTTAAATATCCCTCCCTTCATATCAAAACATGCACTGCTTTATCGACAGTCTGAACTCTATTTAAACTGAGTTTAAGTAGCGTTCTAGAATACCACCCCTAGTGTGCTATATTATACAATTTCTGTTCACTTTGGATATTCTATCCACTAAATAATCAATATCATCCAATGAATACTACCGTGTTTTTGCCTCGTTAGCACAGCTGATAGTCCATATCGAGTTTTGACAGCTGTTTATCCCCTCTATGTAGATCATCTAAGTGAGATTCAGTGTTCGCACATATTACCAATATTGGTGTAATTCTAAACGCCGTTATCTTGAGAGCTTGTGACCAATCGATTTATTTTGTCAAAAAAAACTGAACCCATACATTTACACTTTCAAAGTAAAACATCGAACTTTCAACTGCGTCCGGCCAAAAAAATATTTTCCCCATTTTCGGCGAAGTCTACTCTATCACTCTACCAACTCCCAGCTTTGTACACACGACATCACGTCAGACTGTACACTTTTGTTGTAAAGTCGCCCGTAACGTAACCGAGTAGAGCTAGCGTGTAAGGGTCGACGTGCTGTCGTGTATACGATAAAATAAGTCGAATCACGATGACAACGTTAGTTTAAAATGAAACTACTAAACTCTAATTTTTAATTCGAGTCCACGGAATGACAGTTGCTACAAAGGCTTTATCTGTCAGTAGCATACTAGCAACTGCCATTCCGTGGACTCGAATTAAAAATTAGAGTTTAAAATGTAATACGTACATTAGTTTCAGTCAATATAATGACGTAACAGACATCCGAGACATACAAGGTAACTTCACCGATGAAGCCTACAAACTTATCTAAACTTGTGTTATTCTAATGCTATTTTAGCCAAAAGATCATAAACTTTACTCAAAAAGAGAGCATCCAATTTACTCCGTCTTTCTCCTTATTCAATTTCGCGTTCATTCCCTAAAAGTAACTTCGCAAAAAAATAAACACAAACCAACTTCCAACTTGAAAGGTTGAATTTCTTCCAAAGGCGAAAGGAAAATGGGGAAAATAAAGAGTTGTTCATCCACAAGGGCCATTCCGATAATGGGGTACAGAGGTAAAGGGCATTTTCTAATGAAGATAGACTAATCAAGATGTTAATAAATTCCCGCTTTCTTTCGCCCTTAGTTCGCGATAAGTGAGGGCAAAAGGCGTTCTGTGGGTCCTGGACCTGTTGTGCCCAGAAACATTGACCCTAGTCCTGGATAGGGTTACCCACTCCGTCTAAATGTCCCAGGCACTGCAGAGTGCGAATCGTCACTTTACGCATCTAGTGTGAGTGGAGGTGCCACTGGACGCTAAATCATTTCATTACGTAGATGCAAAGGGCTAGCTAGAGTATTTGACTGTTAACAATACATAGTTATTTTCTTTTTTTAAATCTATTTATTTCTGAGTGAAGGCCTTTGCCCAGATAATGGGACATGTAAAATTGTACAGGCCATATCTTACATATATTTTTTAAAGGCCCTTTTAACGTAGCCTCTGCAAAGATGTCCCGCTGCATGGCAGAGGTCTCCCCGTTTTTCTAGACCAGATTATTCTCGAGTCATCTCTGACCACTTATATAAAACTGTCTCCACATCTACAGCTTCGTTCCCTACAAATCGTGTTTTTTATGTAGCCTCTAAAGTGTCCCACTGTTGGGCAAAGGCCTTCCCTTTTTCTTGCATTCCTCCATATCCCTGGCCGCTTCTTGTCACCCTGGCAAAAGGTTGTGAGGTCGTCCCGCCAACTCCGTCTCGGTCTGGCGCGGCGCCGGTGTCCATCATGTGGGGTCAAGTAGGTGGCGATTTTCTCGAACAAATTATTTTTGTAATCGTACCCTCTAGGTCGCCCAGGCATAGTCTAGAGAATCTCATAATATTGGGGCAGGTAAATGGCGAACGTTCGACATGGTTGCGATCCTCAGCCATGGGAAATCGATTAAGGCGCTGGGCATAGTGAATTAGCCCGCGCGCAAAGAAAAATGCACAAAATCGATTACTTTATCAAATACACTAAAAAAATCGAAAATGTTCACATATCAAACCCTAGAATTAGTTGAGACCTATCTAACACAGCCAGTTTCATGTTGATATCCATAACAGATCGCAAGATATTTTGCTTGAAAAAAAGTGCGCCGCCTATTTTTTTTCAAGCATTATGTCTTCAAAACATTTATGAGTGTCAACACGAAAGATAGATAGAAGATTAGATAGGTCTCACCTAATTCTAGGGTTTGATATGTGAACATTTTCAATTTGTTTAGTGTATTTGATACAGGAATCGATTTTGTGCATTTTTCTCTGCGCGCGGGCTATTCACTATGCCCGAAGACGAAGGCCCCTCTAGGTACAGTCGATATGGGCGAACGGGACCATTTCGTCCCGTTCGCGAAATGAACTCACGCACTGTGCGGTTGCGTAACTAACGGTTCTCCTCTTTGTTAATTAGCTTTCCTAAACTGAGGTTTCTTACTTGATTCCTTCATTACATAAGGTTAGTTGTTACAGATGGAATGTCTGGGGCGATTGATGTCTCGATGTTGGAGCTATCTAGGTTTAGGACATAAGCGCTGATTACAGAACGCTGAGCTCGGTTTGGCCCTTTGTGCCTAGAATAGGTCGCGTCTTGTAAAACGTTTTTTAATTTAGTTAATGGTATACCTAGTTATTAATGGATGCTGAGCTCGTCTTGGCATAAATTGCTAACGTTCCAAAATTTTATGTTCGTATCTTGTCTACGTCTTGATGTGGTATCGAGATTTCATATTTCAATTTCCTGTGCCTGAATTTCCCACGCAAGACTTTTTGTTTTATTTAAAGTTTAAAAAGTCTGAAAAGCCTACGCGTGAAAATATTTAATTCATTTTATCAATATTTTCAAGTTGATTGGCCGTGGAAACTGTCCTTTCATCAGAAATCTATCAAAAAGCAATTTCGGCTTTGAAAAAAAAGCGCCCGTATGGAAACACTGAGTTCAGCGATAGTTGCAACACTGAATTTTGATGAAATTCATGATGTACTCGCTAAGGGTATTTCTCCTCCTACTGCAGTTATTTGGAAGATTGAACAATTCAACGTTTCCCCGACATTATTGCAAACACTTACAATTGAGTTGCATTTAGTAACAAAAAGAAACTTTGAAAGGATAAGTAGAAATAATTATCTACTCTACTTATTAGAGACCTAATTTTGACAGCGATTTTTTTTCTGTGGCGCGTTATATTTCATAAATTCCACGTTATTCCACAGATTAATATTAAGAGCCTATACTAGTACGCAAGACAGCACGTAGACGCTTACACGCGTGCACCCTATTCACTTACTTTACGGACGACTTTGCAACGAAAGTGTAAGCGTCTATGTGCTGTCGTGTGTACAGATAATAGATAGCTCTCTCGCGTGCTCCCCCTACCCCTCAAACACTGAGCAAAACCACAAAGAAAATCCACAAAGTCGAGGTTTCGTATTCACCATTTTTTTCTTTCTCATATATAGTCAGTTTTTTTTTTTCATTACTGATATCACAGGAAACTACTTCATGTTGGTCCGTCTTGATTTTTTAAAATTTTAAGTTGATTAAGTTACTAGAAGTCTTTTGTCGCAAATTTTAATTACGCATTTTTTTGTATTTTTGGAAGTACCTACGTTTGTATGGAGAAAACACTGTTGTTAAATCCTCTTAAGGTGAAATATGTCTCACAACCAATGAAAAAAAATTTTGGCGAGAATCGATTGCATTCGTAGGGAATCCAATCCTGGAATCCAAACCTTAGGTCCTAAAAATAGTTAAGCCTCGTGTTGAGAAATCGCAGGAGCGTTTTTTGCTAAAAACGCATCCAAAAAAAAGATATGATTTTTTTTCCATTGGCAGCGCTAGTTGTGAGACGTACGGCGTCTTAAAATAAAACTACAAATTCGTCCCTAATTATAGCTTGGCATATAGCTATGCACCACCGCTAAATCACTACCATTCCAGAAGTGGCTAGTGTCTATTCAGCTGAATTTATTATTATTGTATTGGAGGAATTGCCATCGTTTATTACATGGTGTCAGAAATAAACCCTTACGCGATGAAACTGCGTACATGCACTCTGCGGGGTTTAAAAAAACACCCGCCACGTCAGTGAATTTAAATGAGATATACGCAGAATAGTTTCGTTATTTTTAGCCTTTTTGGAGATCTGCCCAAGTATACTGTCAGCTTTTAAATGTTACGCCTGAAACCAGAATTACAACTTATAATCAGTGATCGAATAATCGGATGCATATTTACCTAAAGTTGAGGTGTTGGCTGTTATGGAATGCACTTTTGTATCGAAAAAATCCCGGGATTCCGGAATCGACGAATACAGTGTTTTGGTTATAGAATTAAGTCGGGTGAATACAGATACTTGCGTTCAGGTGTTTGCTAATATGGAATGCACTTTTGTATCGATCGTAAAAACTTACACGCTAAATAAGTCGTCTCCATGCTACGTATGCGATTAGTTTTGCATTCCCGAATTTTCTGAAATCCCGGGATTTATATTTAAAAAATATGTTTTAAGAAGCCGCTTCCATAATTTCTGAGCCAAAAAATATCTTTAGGTAAATATGCATCCGATTATTCGATCACTGCTTATAATGTACAATCCTCTTTTTACAGTGTATCCTATCTCTCTAAAAAGCAAGAGCATGTAAACCTTTTAGCCCTGCGGCATGATAGCACTGAAATAGTAGATTGTTACCCGAGGGAGTAAAACATACTTTTATGTCGAGAGTGTTTCTTTGACTCCAGAGCGGAGCGAAAGATTCAAGAATTTCTAGAGCAGAATCCCGAGCGTAGCGATTTTTATTTGCCTCGCGCGGTATTTTTTTTTATACTGCCAGTTTCTTGTCAATACAATATTCGTGATTGATCTCTTTGGTCATTGGATTTTTTTTATAACAATATCTACGTTCCAAATTCAAATATTAAAACGTTTTCATTTCACTACGTAGAGCAAGATGGCTCTACTCGATAGTAGGACCAAAACGTTATCGAGCAGTCATGCCGCAGGGCTTAAAAGTCCTACAAAATAAAACAGCAAGAATAGGGTAAATGTCGCATTGACTGCAATAACAGGTAAATTTACATAAATTACAAACATTTTCATGAACATTATTATACACACACTCACACTTACTCACATACACAATCACACCCTCTGCTCAGTGGATGAAACCCGATCCCAAGACCCCGGTCGTAGGGTTGAGCAGAGCACATGCATTCACACCACATAACACACTGAAATCCTGGATTGTATTTTAATTATCCTCTTTTGTTTGCATGCATTACTATTTTAAATTATAATTATCAAATTCGTTTGGATTTCCAAACGATTACGATAACTTAGCTTTATATCAATTAATATTTAAAATAATAATATCAAATTAATTAAACTAGGTAAATCAAAATTGTTAAGTAAGTAGATAAACAAATTGTAAAGAGAAGGAGCGGGGCCTCCTGACGCAGGTAATAATTTACTTACTAGGAGGTCCCAGACTCCCAGCCCATGTACTATTAGGACTTTTTGAAATGAAATAAATGATTATTATTATTAATATGTATAAATACAAGGTGTTTCAGAAAGGTCCTGTGACACTGAAGGGGGTCGTTAATCTGTCATCAATATCTACTAACAATATTTACTATGGGACCAAGTGCGAAATATGTATCGAAAAAAATAACAGCTTTTTTATACTCCCGTGAGGATGCATTCAAAACTAGCGTTGCCCGCTTTGATTGTATTAATTAGGGCGAGAGGGCAAGTGTTTTAAAGTTCATCGTAGGTTATAATATTCTATACCGACTGTACCAAATGAATGGAGCAGCTGATATATTTTTTCGAGATTTCGCACTTAGCTCCATTGTCAAAGTTCCTTATATCGATGAGTTAAGCGACCCCTTTCTGAAACACCCTGTATAACAAGAAAGGGATTTCAATCGAACGCAATCTACGTAACCACACAAGAGTGTACACTGGGATATGTATGAAAAATATAATATGCGGTTGACTACGTAAAATAAACAGTAACAGCCTCATTACCTAACCGTCCAGCGTCTGTAAAGAAATCTACCGTAAATCCACCCATTACCTTCTATGAAAAAAAAATCGCTATCAAATAAGAGCTATTTTCCAGCAAAAAAACCGCCGGTTGACTGCAAGTTGCCTGCACTGCAGCGATTAAGCTGACAAGATGGTATAGGTGCTGGGCATGCCTACTCAATGTCTCTCTCTCACACACACACACACAAACACACACACACACACACGCACACACACACACATACACACACACACACACACACACACACACACACACACACACACACACACACACCAAACAAACACACACACACACAAACTACCTCACTCATTCGTTACCATACGACGTTCGGAAAAACTAGTTTGGCCTAGGCGAAACTAGTTTATCCTTAAATCGGGTTTGGCCGGTAACATATACAATTTTAATATAAGTTTATTTTTTATTTTAGTAAAACGTTACTGTAAGTATCAATTATTATTTTATAGAGCTAAGTTTTTTTGTGCGCAAAGGACGAAGAGCTAGCTAGTGAAAGAGCCCTTCTATTACTTAGCCGACTCCATTGATACCGATAACCATCAAGCATGTGACTTACGCAATTCGGCCGTCCTCTACCCGGCTATTTCGGTCCGGGTAAATAATAAATACGGCGGGCAACCCTACCGTCGTGATGTATGCCCGGCTTCCGGCTAACAACCTATTGAAAAACTACTCGCTTGGTATAAAAGAATATTGTGCCCCGCAAATAAAGGAAATGTGAGGTTGCTGTTTGGTTTATTGTAATGTTTGTATCGCCAAAGGGTTTCGACTGTTGTTTGCGTCTATTGGCGGGGTTTGTTTCTTTAAGGGTTGTGTTCATGAAAGTTTGGGGAATAAGCCATGTTATATTCGCTGATTTCACAGCAAAAAGTGCGTCAATACGCGTCAGTCAAAAAAATCACTGGGGTGAAGCTTTCGATCTATGTTGTTGATAATTTTCTTTTCATCTCCCACGCTCGGAAAGTTTGCTGTTACTAGTAACTTACGATCGTGTAAAGGCCGGATTTAAACTATCTGCATTTTTATGCGCTTCGAAATTTGAACGCGACGCCGGGACAGTCTTTCCCGCGCCCTATGGTGTTGAAAAAGAAAAAAACACTGGCCGTTTAAGTAGATGCCAGATCCTGACGGAAAATAAAACCTCATTCATAGTTCGTTTACACGCGTACTTCAGCGAAAGTGATTGTTGGTGCCCATTCTCTATACAAAACTGTGAATGTAAATGGTGCATAAGCATCTTTTAAAAAGGTAAAGTCACGGAATAGAACATTCAGAAACGCGGTTTCTTCTTATAGTCTTTTCAATATTTTGTACACATATTTATTTTATAATACCAGTAAATAAAAAAAATGCTTCGCTTCTGTTTTATCAAATAGATAATTATGTTTTGGTTTGTTAAATACATTTTTTCAAACGATATTACTAATTTATTTTTTTAACTCCTAGAAATTTTTAATTTATATGGTAAAAGTTCAGAATGCACCCGGAAAAAAAAACATTCTTTTATTTACATTATTTTTGTGTCTGGATAAATAAACTTCAGGAAATTATTAATAAAACGAATGGTTTTAATACCAACGAAGCTCAAAACTTTAGTGCGGCAGCCGTAACTACAGTGAAATATGCTTTTAAAAGGAACTTATTTGACTCACCTGTTTTGCCTGTAAGTAGTTGTCTATAGAGTTTGTCCCGCTTGGCTAACAAAGTCATTTCCTCGCTTCTGTGAGATGAAAAGTTTTGTGTTTCGCACGAATGCAATATTATTTACGTCTCGTGCTTCTGAATACCTCGCTACGCTCAGGTTTCTTTTTTGAACCACTCGCTACGCTCGTGGCTCAATTTTAGAAACCTTCGCTAGCTCGGTTTTCAATACAAGCACTCGCCGCAAACAATAATTTTGCATTCTTGCATAACAAATAACTATTACCTTACAGAACAATACGATAAAATCTGTTAAAACCAATGACATTCCATATGGTCAAAACCTATGTGATGACAGCATCCAGTGGTTTCCCATTCATCGACCATGGAGGCTGCAGTGCCTGGGGATATTGTTTAGATTCAGTCACCAGTTTTGAAAAGCAATCCCATTGAAAGCGAGCACTATACAGCATGAGAAGAATAGGATGAATGTAAAAACTCATTGAAATTTGGTGGCTAATGCACGAACAATAGACCCACTCTTATCCTCAGACTCAATGAACTCAGGAATCCAGCTCATCTGACAAACTTTGTGACGACGGAAGCACGAATGTCAGATGTTCATCCGAACTATGAGTAGACAGTCGACTCCACTAACTTCACTGATACCCAACTTACACGTATCACGCACGCTCTATGCGTTGTCTTATTACACGTAGGAATTTTACTGTCTGCTACAAGTTAAAATACAGTTAAAATAGTGTTAAGTGTGTGTCAATACAACATTCGATGCAACAAGCATAGTTTGGTTTCAGAACCTTAATATTGAAGAAGAAGAAAATACAACAAAGTATTTTTTTGTCTCAGACAGTTTGACAAAATATTATTGCCTTCATATTTATCCTTATGTTGTTATAATTAGGCGTTCAGATGGTCAGATACCAACCATTATTTGGAGACACATCTGAGTGATTACGACTACGATATACGAAAACGATAGTTAGCTACGATACGGCTAGGTAGAGACGATAAAAAGGTTACAATAACGACAACGAGTATTGATCTTGTCTAGCCATTCTTGTCTAGCTGGTCATGGAAATGCATACTTTCCCATCCCTTCTCTCTATTAGTGGCAGCAATAATCTTCAACTTCAATTCAAGGGTAGGTATATCGGGCTCAGAGATCGTTCAATAAATTCGATCCCCAACCATAGCTGGTACATTTTTCCCCAAGTGCGTCGCTTTACAAAATAGAGTATGTACAACAAAAGGACGTATCAAATTTCAAAAGGGTCTAGCAAAACGGTATAACGAACGACCAACAATAAAATAAAATTTTTGATTATAAATTCTCTCTATGCCATTATTTATGGCTTTATAGGCGTTATTGAGTTATTGACTTTAAAAAAAAACTTGGAACTTTACATAACTTTGCGTAACAATAAATACAAGGCAGAAGAAGACACGGAAGATATCCTGCTGGGTACTGAACTTGTGGGAATGGTTCCAGCAAAGTACCGGCTCATTGTTTCGTTTGGCGGCTTCGAAGAATGACGAGATAGCCAAACGGATCACCAACCTTAGCTTCGTTAAGTTAAGAGACGGCAAAATAAATTTAAAATAGGTCATTTATACATATAGCGTCTAGTCCAGTTGCACCAACACTCGCACTAGTTGAGTGATGCTACCACTTGGCTACAAAACCAAGTCTTTTTAGATGGACTAGGAATCGCCATCCTCTGCGATTGACTGACAATGAGTATTCCGGGTGCGTGTAGAAATATCATGTAAACTTTCTGTGTTAGTATTTAATCTGTGGTAGCTCCTTCAGACGTGAAGCACTCCGGTTAATGGAAACTACCATTATAAATTTCCACCACTAAAGCCACGGACGAAGCTTTTTGCTACCTACCTCTAGAACATTTAGTACTTATGCAGGGGTCGCCAAATATACCAGTATTGGCGATATGCCTGTAAGAGCTTGTCACACCGCTTCTAATATTTTTCTCCTATCGCTTTCGTGGAATTTGCAACAAGATCAGATATTATGATGAATTTATTTCTCCCCTTAAGGCGCCGTGCATAGTGAATCGCCCTCGCGCAAAGAAAAATGCACAAAATCGATTCCTGTATCAAATACACTAAACAAATTGAAAATGTTCACATATCAAACCCTAGTATTGGGTAAGACCTATCTAAAACAGCCAGTTTCGTGTTGACATTCATAAACGTTATTTAAGTTTTTTATTTTTGTGTGCAATAAAGTGTATCAAACAAACAAACAAACATACGTTTTGAAGATATTTACCTTGAAAAAAAAATAGGCGGCGCACTTTTTTTCAAGCAAAATACCTTGCAATCTATTATGGATATCAACATGAAACTGGCTGTGTTCGATAGGTCTCAACTAATTGTAGGGTTTGGTGAACATTTTCGATTTTTTTACTGTATTTGATACAGGAATAG
Organism: Zelleria hepariella; assembly: GCA_949319315.1. Taxonomy (NCBI): domain Eukaryota; kingdom Metazoa; phylum Arthropoda; class Insecta; order Lepidoptera; family Yponomeutidae; genus Zelleria; species Zelleria hepariella. The sequence goes on from OX439395.1 coordinate 8,938,619, forward strand.
ATTTTGTGCATTTTTCTTTGCGCGCGGACTAATTCACTATGCCCAGCGCCTTAAAGCAAATGACATAACAAATAGTTCAAGGTCTTACTCAATTTTAATACAGGGTGTTAAAAGACCGCCAACAAAGCGGGAAACCACGTATTGTCCTCATCATAATGAACATTTTTGCCCAAGGAACTATGCCTGGGAAATCAACGGTTTCCGAGATAATGAGGTTCAAAGTCGGACTTTTCAAAACTTTTTTTTGCAGAAATGTATTCAGTATCTAGTTCTTAACATACCTTCTCAAGAAGCCATATCAAAATTATGAATATTTCTTACAAAAAACGACGTTAAAATTGCAACCCGCAATGTATTCTAAACATCGGCACTTCAAGCTTAAGTAACATAAACTTATACCTATGCTTGCGCAATATGACTGCCGTGCGTTACACGTCCATTGCATAAAAATATTTTTCAAAATTATAACCTATAAAAACCAAAATCATTTCCCAGCAATAATTTATCGAAAAAGTACTTTCTTTTGGTGTCCAGTATGCGTGGCTTTCGGGTCTGTTGGCGGTCTTTTAACACCCTGTATAGACGGGAAAAGTACACCAAATCACCAAACAATTTTGGTAAGGCTTTATTCTAATGAAGTTCCGTGCACAAAATATCTCCAATGGCTGAGATTAGTTTACCATTTTGTTACAGTCCGATAAAATTCAGATATATTTTACTAAAGTGGAAAGATAAAGCGATTTCTAGAGTACGGTTCTAGGAAAAACTTTGGCCTTTTCATCTAGTAATGAGACGATTATACAGCGTTTAGTGCCTCTGTTTACCCCTTTTATCTGGATGCTGCAACTATTGGGAGTTACGTGCGATCTTATGGAAGTGAAGTGAACCTTTTTTGTTAGTCTTATTTTTCTTTATTTTTCAGCCAAAAATATACCTTCCCACCTGCTTTTCAACAGGGTTGATAGGCGAGAATGAAAAACTGCACATTTTAGTAGACCGAGATAAAATCTAACTCTCTCTGCTAGAGAATCTCTCTTTATGTAAGACTTACCTTCCAAGCTTTAGGTACCTAAGTAGTTAGCTGCATACAGCGAGCGGCTGCATACGTTCTAAGCCAACGCAAGACTGATACCATCCTTGATCGAAGCTGATACCAGACCGATAGCATAAATAAAACCATCGCTAGCTGAAAAGCATCTACGGTATGTACAGTCGGCCACACGCTAGGATACCCCTTTTTGTTCGATTGGCGCCCTTATGCCGCGCGTGGTTAGAGCTGCCATGGGCTATCTGTGACTGTCGCCGACCGTACCTCCGGTATTAGGTGTACGGTCACTAATAAACTATCAACCTATTCCTGCGGTCAGCCCAAACAGAGCTAGGACAGAGTTAGGTACCCTAAACAGAAACCTCGCTTCGAAAGCAATCAGAAAATAGAGGCAAATAAACGCTGTATTCAGTAAACGGTTTCACTTACTTTTATTTATGTCGGTGTAGCCGCACTGGAGCTGACGGCGCGCGCGCAGCGGCTGTTGGCACGTAGTCAGAGGCTGGCCACGGCGGCGTCGTGATGGCCGTCTCTGCGCCATGATTGAGGTCTCCAAATGGCAAACGAAACTAGTCGGCTTTACCGATATAAATAAAAGAAAGTGAAACGGTTCACTAAATACAGAATGTGCACTGCTTACGAAAGTTCAACTTAACAAATAAACGCTGGAATAAAAAAAAACGAGATTAAAGTACCTTATGGTGCATATTCCGAACAAGACACCAGTGATAGTTTTTCATTCTGGATTTTTTAAATTATTACTTCTGAAGAGAGCCTTCTCCACCCCCTTACAATATGGTCACTGGCTGTCCAGAAAGGAAACAGGGTACGCATTCAGCGCGGTAGGGTGGCAATAAAGTGTATTTACAAGGCTTTCATCGCGGGCTAAATCGTGCATGGCGACCGCCCGCTGCGACATTTATTACTAGTAAATGCCGTGGTTCTTTTACATTGAGAAAACGAGGGGCAGCACATGCTTTTGCAACTGTTTAACGATCTACTACAGTGTTTAGGGTGGCGTACATTTTGGTAATTAGCTTGCGAGTTCAGGGTTTGGATATTGTTGTATGTACGGTCGGCCACAGTCACAGATACCCCATGGCAGCTCTCACTACTCACGGCATAAGGGCGCCAATCGAACAAAAAGGGGTATCCTGGCGTGTTGCTGACTGTACGTATTGGTTGACCGATACATAGTTGCGGTTGAGTTGTCAAATATAACATGTAATGATGTAACCATACTGTCCGAAACTCCGAACTCATTCACACAAAGATCGAAAGAGGCTTACATATTTTTGATACGCTTCTTAACCCACACTTAGGGATAAAATGACCACTCGGGCGCTGCAGTGCCTGGGATATTGCCACTGACATTACAGGCATGAATGACAAAATTCCCAGAATCTAGGCCATATTATGCTGACGAATAATGCTCTACTTACACCGATGAAATGGGCACACACAAATATTACGCACCAACCACGTAGCATTCACATTTTCCTTCCAAATGCATAATATTTCATCCCCATTGTTGTAATAAAGCAGGGTTCATTACGAAAGCAAACGTTTTTAATCTTGCACATTGTGTGTTTTGCCGCTAATCTCGCCTTCGCACTCGGTTACAGAATAACAAGTATTGAAATGAACCTGGAAAATGCGTTTTTATTCAATTATCTCCCTTGTTACGTGGCAATAAGGGAAAGCAGTCTGTCACTCGAGTTAATTTAGATGCCGGCAGGTTTGTATTTGCGTTGGCCTGGGCCCTGATATACTTTTAAGCCTTCACTGGAACGTCCCATTATCTTTAAGCCCTATATTGTGCTGGCCTGAATTTGCCGGCACATTTTCCAGTTCATTATTAACATTTCATCTACCTACGGTATCGGGCTAAACAAACATGTTGTGTTATTATGAGTTCGGGCAGATAATTTAGTTGTTTTTTTGTTTTTATACACGGGAAATATCCGTTAGGACCCAGTTACAAAGTTCGTAAGTTTTAAATTTCATCAGCCTCTACCCTCGATGACACCTAACCTTGTCAATATTGACAAAGTTTAGCAAAATCATGTACCTAAATGTATATCCAATGTAAGGCTATAATATTATAGAATTTCATCGGAAGTAGCGTGGCGGGAAGTGCGAAATTTTCCCAGGTTTTAAAATTTTGTGGAGTATGTTTTTTTTTAAGAAGTTCTTCTATGTTTTCCAGTTCGTTGAATTTTGTAGTTAAACTGAGTTATTTTTGTTCGGCGATTTTTGTTTCACGGCAATAAAACAGTATTATTTTCATTTATTTTAAACAACAAAACAACAATAACTCATATTTATTTACTTGGCCACAGAATACACGCAGCAGCTTTCCTCACCCAGCTTTATTAATATGAGCGGCCAACATGGTTTCTCGGGCTTAACCCTTTAGGTATCAATTATTGCCAATGCCATTATAAACCAAACATCAAAATCCTTCAAACGCGTCACTAAATTCGGTGCTCCCAAATTGAGTGGTGAGAAAGGGCTATTGCACATATTCCACAAATGCAAGCATGCAACCCATTGAAGCAGCTAGTGGGACATGTACTTACGGCAGGCTTCATCTTTCTTACTTATATTATTTTCATGTGTTCACCTTACAAAAACTAAAAAAAGGAATTCTAGACTCTAGCTAGACCTATTTGCGCTGCCACAAATTTACAAACGAACAGATTATGAGCATAGTACAGAGAATAGATAGTTGATAAATCTTTTGCTGTCTCACGTGCGCTCTACCGCTCAAACACTGAGCGAAAGGGACAACCTGAAGAAAATCTACAAAATCGAGGTTTCGTACTCGTATTACCCATTTTCCTCTCTCAAATCTGGTCATATTTCGATGTTTTTTTTTTTCATCACTGATATCACAAGAAACTACTTGATGTTGGACCGTCTTGTTTTTTTTTTTTAATTTTAAGTCGTTAAATCAGTTTACCAGGCTTATTTTGTCGCAACTTTTTAATCGACACGCCAGGGGTGGACAGGACATGTCCCAGCATACCAAAATATTATAGTGCTATTATCCAGGGAGGAAATCGGGGACTACCTACGTATGGAGAAAACACTACACTTAGGTATAGGTATCCTCTTAATAAACGACAAATATTTTGAATCATATCATTTCATCTATCAGAGAGCCGATTAGAGTATGGGACAAAGCCCATGTCACCCCGAAATAAGCGGCCGTGGGAGGAAGGGTGAAACAATTTCATAACTTGCGGCCTGCATCCATTATTCGGGGTTATAGTTGGAAGTGGCGGTGACCGCGACACTATTAACTATTGAGCGAATAAAGCCATAGCGTATAGAAGCAATTTAGAAAAGACAAAGATAAAATAGAGACTATACTGACAACCTCAAGAGAGGACGACCAACACTGCAAAGATGACCCATTTTTCTGATATTTCAGCTAATTTCAGGTAGGCATGGCTGTGAAAACTAAGACGCTGTCAGCCTCAAATGTAGAGGTTTGCACGAGCTCTTCTTCTTAGATCCCTTTACTCCTCCGTGTAGTCTGGGGCTGACACAAGGGCTTTCCATTTACTCTGTTCATGGCTAGGAAGGGCAGCCCTGGCCAAGTTACTACCTTCTCTTTCGTCTCAGAGAGACGATCGGATCTTTTCCACGTCTGGGACGGTCTTCCGGGTCGGCGTGAGCCTCCGGCAGGTTTCCAGTCGAGAGCCACTTTAGGGATGTGGTGCTCTACATGAGCTCTAGCTAGATAATATAAATACCTGGGACACGATTCACGTAGCGTAGCACCATACCATCCTCTCAGCTACATCGGCCTAGTCCACAGAAAAGACAAGTAAAAGCGGTGTCCCAAAGGAAAAATTATGTTACGCAAAGCATAATAAAAATAAAAAAACCCTTTTCTTCTACTTACCAAGATTGTAACAACGGGCCGCACTGTCCTCCTATGCCGTTACGTAACGGGTGCTTTTTGGCAATAATTAAAAAATGCAGCTTCAAATAGAGGAAAAGTCTTGAGGATTTACGACTTCTTTCTTTTCGCTTCTCTGCCTCACGAGGCGCGAACTCAGGAGTTCATGGATCTATCTCTCCCTTGAGTCTTAGTTACTATTATACATTCATGACGTAACGTATGCGCGAACTTCCAGTGATCGGCGCAGGACAGAGAGAGATGGCGTCTTTTCGCTGCGGATATCAAGATCCACCAGGTTCGTTGAGCCAGCCTAGGTAAGCCCGACTAGCTTTCTCGTACCAAGACCTTAACACCAGTGACGCTAAACTATTTCTGCTCGACCACTCTACAATCCTATTCATCCTAAGGCCACGCGGCGCCCTGATTGAATTCACCTGTTAGTTGTGCTGTCACGGGACTTGGGTGCACGAATCGTCCGCTAGCACTTTACAGTTTCTGCCTCTAATCAGGAGTGAAGTGTGTGACTCGGTGGAATTATTATGAGCGACAATCGCACTGTGACTTTATTGATTTTCAGCGACTGAAAATCTGCGTCACTGTCCGTTGTGGGTCTATAAATGGCAAGAAGAATGGCAATACACTATGGATTCAGCGTCACTGGTTTTATTTTGGTCCAGACTTCTGCCATTCATAGCTGACTTATCCGGGGACGTTATTTATATCGACTAAATGAACTGAAAAATTCAAATCGTTTAGCCATTTGCTAACCAAAGTTTGAGGGGTCTTTCTTCTCATCAATGTTATAAAACTTTACTATAGGGCTAATAGAAAGAGGCAGACATTTTTTTAGCTGTTCCATACCTACATTGTTGGTGCGGCACTTTTATTCCCAAATGCTACCAAAGGTATTCAGGAAAAGTACCTATCTCAATGCATCCAGCCAGCCCGTATGTGCCAAGGCACCAGCCTACCTATCTCCACCGTATGCAGATCCAATCCCTTTGGGCAGTAAAGCAATAAGACAAAAGGGTCTATCCGATTTCACTTTGTCGGCACACACACCCGTATTGTAACCACCACCGATAGCAGTACAAAAGGTCAGTTCAATAAAGAGCTTAAAAAATTGGTTGAATGTAAACCTTCGTAAACAACCACTACGTAGATACACGTTAAAGGTTGTGGAAGATAGTGGAGAAACTTGCAGCAGCAGACCAATGCTCGGACAGTCATCGTAATATCGGCGGAGGGTCGATGGGTGCGGATGGCGAGAGACCGTGAGGCGGTGGAAGTGGAAAAAGGGCCAATGATATTGATGACAGGGGCCTGAGTCTGTAATGCAATGATGTCAGAATGGTTTGCTGGTTGTCGGAGAAAAACGAGGAAAACCGGGGTATTGTCCTTCTACTGGGAACCTATTAACACGTCAGAACGTATTGATTTGCGTTGAGGTATCAATACAGCTTTAACAGCATAGCGTTTTAATGTACGCCCCGTTCCGAACACTTTCGAACTTTTTTCGTACACCTGACGTTGATGATGGACAGATCTGTTCAGGCAGCCATTGTTTATTGAACGAGCGAGCGAAGTTCTCCGAGTCTACTGGAACAATCCGGCGTTTGTATGTATGTAGTACGTATATGTATGTATGTATGAATGTTCGTTCGACGATAACTTGAGTAAATGTAGTCGGATCGTCATGAAATTTGGTAGGCGGGTAAATGAGGCAAAGAGAATTATTGAGTTCGAACATGAGCCAATCGGTCGAGGGGTTACTGAGATAGAGGGTCGCGAGTTCAAAGTTCGGGGCGAACCACTAGTCTATTGTATTTTGATTCTGAAAGACAGGTGGTTATTCATAGAAAGACTAATGTCCCAGGAACTGCAGCATCCAAGTGGTCACTTTACCCATCTATTGTGAGGAAATGTGCCACTGGAAGCTGCATAAATCATCTCATTACGTAGATGCAAAGGCCTACGTCATAAAAATCCAAACGGAGCAATATTTCTGTGGATCCTTTTTGCATGTCGGTACCACTGTTGAGTTGTTTGCCCGGCCTGCCCGCTTCGCCCCACGTCGATAAGTTAAATGAAAAGCAAGTTTTGATTGTTCCAGACCACGACCCGAAACTGGGCTGCTACTCGCGATAGAAGGACGGCACACTATTTCACTGCCACGTCTTGTAGCCACGAAACCTTTAATTTGAAAAATGAGGGGATTATTACGTATCACTGGAAGGGACATTTAACGACCTTAAAAAAACCAATCGTTTCATTTCATAAACAAAACAAACGGTCGGTCTACATGATATTAAAAAAGTATTGTTAAAGTCATGAAACCTGCAGGTCCATGGGAGATCGCATGGAAGCTGTAACATTACATTTTAAAGTAATTATTGTGATTGTTGTGATTGTGATTTTCACTGTCAAATTCATAAGCGTATTGCAAACCGTTTTTTCGCGTAAATCAACTTGTCCTTTTATTTCTGCCCTGGTAAAGAAAAACACAAATTAATTTAATTATTTCCATAGTAAATTTCATTACAATAAAATTTATACCTACCTGAAAATTGGTTTCATTTGAATGCATGAAAGTTTTTCGAAGTCATTGTTTCGAAAGGTGCGATTTTTCTGTTGCTGAGTGTAGTTAGTGAGTAGAGGCCGTGTCCGCGGCTGTGAAAGTTACAAAAAAGCCTTTTCCAACACGTTGCTTTAACAATTTCGGTAGGAAAAGGGTTAAAAAAAAGAATTTGTAAATTGTTACGACCTAGTCGAGAATTGGACAGTTTTTCAATTTTATTCACTTGACATGTTTCGGTAGTGCAGTAGCTCGTTATATTTGTTTTTGTTATGTTAGGTTAACTTTGAAAATTGCTTGTAGAACTAGGATATTTTTAAACTATAGTTACTTTATAATGCCCAGTGAGTTTCTAATGATTCGCGATATTCAACATAGATACTTGATTGATGGGTACTTGTATTCGAAACGGGTCAGATTAACTTCGCTGGAAATACCTTATTTAGGTATTATTTATCCCGATATTTCGGCGACAACATTACAGCTGCCGTGGTCGGTACTTGATTCCACTCGTTTCGCATGTAAGTACCAGTGAGTTTGATGGGCAATTTTAATATCAATTTTAAATATTTCATTTATACTGTTTTTTTTTTTGTAGAGCACTAGGTATCTAACTTTGGGTGGGATAAAGCTTGGGCGGAGCCAAGAATTCAAGTTAAATTATAAACTTTGGACTAAGTAAAAACGTGCTGAAAGAAACAGGGAAAAATATAAATAACATAGTCTTGTAAGGCATACTTGGAACGAGCCCAAGCTATCTCGACGTGGCGAAAAAAATATACTTACGAAACTTTAGGATTCTTTTAGGCCACGACAAGGCCAGAATATTTTAAGACATCTTTCCTAGTATTTTTGGGTATGAACTATTGTGTTGCTATAATAGACCCAGGCTATGTCCCAGGCACTGCAGTGACTGAGTAGTCACTTCTCTCATAAGGTGTGAGTGAAGGAAGATGAAACTGGACCGACGCTGCATGAATCATCCTCATTACGTAAATGCAAATGTCTTCAGGCATTCAAATGCTACGACACTGGAAGCTCTTTCACAGCCTAGTTGGACAAGTCATTCTTTATGGGCGTGGTCAGTCCATGGATGGGTGACCGCTAGTGACAATAATATCTGAGCGCTTTCGTGCTTCGAAAGGCACGTTAAACCGTTGGTCCCGATAGTTGTCGATTAATAATAATCGTTGGGTGGTCTAAAAACTCTGACAACAGGGGTGGCCACTACTTCATACGATTACCTACCCACTGGCAAATCGATAGCAGAGAGATCCGTGCCCCTGCCTTACCCATTTCCCAAACTTTATCTTCTTTTTTGTCCTCGCCTCGTTTTATTGACAAGCGTCATCAACAGACGGACTCAAAACCCTTAAGTAACTGGAAGAATGAGCATATGATACGACAAATACCAGAACTTAAGCTAGAAACAAAATTAGGTCACCGGACTATCCTCAACGCTACCTTTCGCTGCATTGTTTGTAAAGTACCAGACACTTGGCGCAAAAATATCTTCATACAACACTAAACTTGCTAAGTAAGAATGGTACGAGCATTAGGGTTCTTTATACAAAGTGCACACTTAGCTCAAGACGCGGACGTCGGCGCGATAAAATACAACGTGTTAAAAAACATCCTAACTCTTTTTACAGGGTGTAATCTACTGGTCAACAGGATGTAAATTCTGTAAAAAAAAGTTGGAAAAATCAATTTTTATTATATAACCACAAAATTTAAAAAATTTCATAACTTTTTTGTTTTTGGTATTAGCTCAAATTTAAAAATATGTTTGTGTGTGTAGGTGCAATTGCATAGCTTTGAGTTGTTAAAACATTGTAAAAGTCAATGAAAACAATATTAAAAAAATACTTTTCTCCCGCCACAGCGTTCACATTTTATTAATTTAAAAATCAACGGAACGTCATAGAGCAAAAAAAAAATTTAGGTTGTGATCCCTATCACCGGGTGCTATTACCCTGTAAAAACAGTTAGCATCTTTTGTAACACCTTGTATATCCCTGTTTATGGAGTCGACGTTAGTTGACCGTTAAGTGTTTACTTCTCGAGTTCGCGCTTGGCACAAACGTTTGACCTGATATACAACAACGACGTAATAGACATCTGTGGTAGCTGTAGACGTCTGTGGTAGCTGGAGAGGTGGTGACCATTCGACTTATCGACATTCGGCTTTTAGAGTGGTTGTTTAGACTTCGTTGATCACGAAATCACTATTATTATAACAATTATTGGCCGAGCGCGGTTGAAAGTTCGCTTTTTATAACCTGTGTGGTGGCGGAACCACAAAATTTGCGTTAGGTTAGGTTACGGAGTTCTACACCCCAAACACACAGTGTGTGGGACAGTGATACAAAACAGTGGTGAAAGAAGTTAAAATCTTGGGACTCATTATTGATAACAAGTTAACATTTAACAGACTACAAATATTTATAAGCAGCTCGCTCGCGTAGCAAAAATCAGCAAACATAATGCTCAGAAAAGTCTACAGTCGAATCGAAAACAAAATTTTGCTGGAATTCCCTTCAAAGTTCCTGCAAACCCTCAAAAGTGATCCACAGAAATCACTTCGGACTCCGTCGAGGTGAGAGACAAGTTTAAAGTTGCACGTCGGACGGACATTATCGGTGGCCAGTGCGATTGTGACACGTTCCAACTTCAAACTGAGTTGCTCGGTCCGATGTTTGCCTTCGTCCGGCCCCGGTAGAGCGGGTCAACTTGGAGATTTCGGGATGGACTTGGATTCGAAAGCGTCGAGCGGGGCGGAAAACGAATGCTATTTTTATTTTTTTTACTTTTAATAGTACCCAGCGATCAAACCGGCGGAGACTGAAAAACAGCATTTTGCTGAGTGTCCGACCTTGTCAAACGTGTTAGTAAGAAAACAGCATGTACATTTTTTGATTATTTTGCTTTTGAATAAAGTTCTTTTCATTTATTTAATGATTTTTTAGAAGAGACACATAAATTATGAGACACAAAAGAAGAAGAAACAAAACCGAATTCTAGAGCTCACGCTACCACTGAAGTCCCTCAGCAAGCACTAAGAACCAAAATTATTTACAAGACATACTTACAAGACTTCTTTCTTGACACAAGCTCTACTCTCATAGTTTTCCACTCTAGATAACAACTATGTCACCGCAAGAACTTTTGTTTTTCTGAAAGTTCATTGCGGGGCGCGACGTGACAATAAATAATGCAAGAAGTTTTCGTTTTGTTCTCTGATCTGAGATCAACGAGTTTGTGCTTATTAAAAATAAATAGTATACATGCCGCTTTCGTTTTAACTTTCCTATAGGAACGTACCTACCTTAAAAGGTTGTAACTGGCCACAAAATAAAAACAAAACACCAATTTTATTCAGCTCTTCCGGCATCTCTCAAGTCCCGCTCCGACTGTGCCCCAAGAAACAGTCTGTAGGTAACTGCGTTATTTCCGGCGGCAACTTGTTGTCGTCCGACTGTGTTACAGGCGGACTGTGGACTGTGTTACTTACTGCAAAACAGTGGCCGCAGCGAACCGACTAGACTAGACGGAGACACGACGTTTGTACGTGAGAATGCGGTCGGAATAATGCCGCTGCTTTCGAGCGGAAGATCGGAAAACAGGAGTTTTAAAGAAATAGAGTTACGTTACGTTGAATAAAAACGTTAATAAGAGGAACTTATGAAAAAACAGTACTTACTTGACCATTGTGCGTAAAAAAAACGCACTGTTGCTAGTCCTCCAAACCGGTTCATTATGGGGATTTTTTTTTTTTTTCAGATTGTTTATTTCAATAAGAGCCACTTTCACATAAACTGGTTCTGAAGGCCATCAACTGTGTGTGTTTTTTTTTACAGAATATGCACACAGTTCCCCTTATCTCTTTATTAGTGTATTTATTCTTCTTTTTCTTAGCGTGCCGAAACTGTACCAATTTATAGAATAACTAGCTTTTCGCCCTCGACTTCGTCAAAAGTGACTAAGATAAAAGGTTGCAGCTCTATTTTTCCCCCGTCAATTTCAACCCAATCGGTCCAGCCGTTTAGTAGTTGACATACCGACAGCAGCGCCACCTATCGTGTCTAATTGTATTTTTAAATCATCCGAAAACCATCAAAATACCCATATACAATTTCAACCCAATTTGTCCAGCCGTTTAGAAGTTATGTGAAAAAGATAAGTAGGTACGGGAAGATAATAAGGGATTTTCTGACAGCTAAAAAAAATAAAAAAATAGTTCTAAAAGCTGTGACAGATGGCGTTGGTACGACATGTTTTCTATCACAAAGTAAATTAGTGCTTACTACAGCGAAAATACTTCTTCACTTCATTGCTCTGTGACTTCATCTTTCATCGTCGCAGCCGTCATTCCATTTTACAGTACATGAAAAAGTGCACGACTTTGTTAATGTTCTTGTATGAGTGAATGGTAAATCCGGAAACACTTCATTTTGCTCCACAACTAATACCTAAATGTGTTTGGACGTATGTACGAAGGCCAACGAGCGCGAATTGGCATAAAAAAAGAACATGTCTCGTCAGCGACCTCTAGTTACAAATTTTGAACTACAACTTATGAGCTGTCAGAAAATCCCCTATTCTTACTACCCGTTTTCCTATTACCCGTTTTCCCGTAAGAATGAAGCACTTTCCCGCGGTAAAAAGTAGCCTATGTTCATCAGGGATAATGTCGGCTTCTAAGTCAAAGAATTTTTCAAATCGGTCCAGTAGTTTCGGAGTCTGTTCAATACAAACAAACAAACAATCAAATCTTTCCTCTTTATTATATTAGTGTAGATTAGAGTGACGCTTCGACGAGTTCAATATGTATTACCTAATAATATTTTAATATAATTTGAGCAGTTAACTCCCCGATCACTCGTATAGTAGAGCGTCATTACAATAAAGTTGTCAGAGCTAACGGTCAATACAGAGCGCTCAAAGTTGTAAACTATATCGCGTGGTTCGTGGATACTTTGCCTCACCCTCCTATTATTGTGATAGTTCAGAAATTATTCCAGACAATTTGCCACCGCGGATTTCGCCGCAAAAAATGACAAGCTGCGCGAACTTTGAACTGCGTCTTAACTCCCGGTTTCTCAGCTAACTTTCTAAGTCATTGCTTCCTCGACGGCTGCGAGATCACAAAGTTGGTTGCCGACCGGCGACTGCGCTGCGCCCGTGTACTTTCACCCTAACCCCAAGCTTCATAAACATTGGATTTTGAACCTAATTGCAAGTATCCTAGGAGTGAAGTGGTCAGAGCTAAGGTCGAGGTTGAGTGTATGTTGATATGACTCCGCCCGGCTTCCGTTTTCACATCGGATATGCGGATGGCGTAGAGTCCGTAAAGTTTTGTGCGGCGCCAAATTTGTGTTGAAAATTATTATGCACAACTTTTCTGTCGGCTTTTCTAACACTATAATTACCCCTGCAAAGGTATTTTTAGACTTTCATGGACGGACACGTCAATCTGTCGTACACTCTAAACACCAAAAGATCTTTTGTTTTTAAACTGCATAACAGTTTGTCTGACAAATGTTCAAGGACGTGTTACGATACTTGCAAGACCTAGATAGGTAACTCTGTAGAAGTCACAAAAAAATAGAAGTTAAAAACTAAAACCCGACTACTAAAAGGCTTAAAACAAGACCTTCTTATCCTTAAAATAGACATAGATAATTAATCGTAGTCGGAGGCCATCGGTTTATCAAATACGAATGTGGTGTCCTCCGACTACGATTAATTATCTATGTCTATTTTAAGGATAAGAAGGTCTTGTTTTAAGCCTTTTAGTAGTCGGGTTTTAGTTTTTAACTTCTATTTTTTTTTTGAGCTTTTTAGTTCTTTATTTTGGATGATCACCTAAAATAGAACTAAAAAGGGCAAAAAAAAAAAACACATTTTGGAATTTTTTGTTCTATTTGTTATGTTGACGCTACATGTGTTATACATTTTTGAAAAGGTTTTTTAAAGTCCTTTCATTTGATACCCATGACGATGGAATCCGATAATTTTTATTTTTAGATCCACCAGTTTAGGGCGCAGCACAGCCGCCATCTTGGTTTTTTTCAAAATTAAACTATCCTATGTTACCTGGGTGATTAAGACAAATCCAACGACACCTCATTTGTTGAAATCGGCCGAGTAGTTTAGGCTCTGCGAGGGAACAGATGAACACACAAACATACATACATACATACATACATACATACATACATACATACATACATACGCTGCTAAAATCATAACCCTCCTTTTTGCTTCGCGTAGTCGGGTAAAAAATGAGGGTGCCATTTCGATCTATACTCTAACTATACTGAAACACCTCCGATATACAGGTAAAGTTTTTAAAGTTGAAGATGAAAATGTAGACCTATTGATTTACTATGGCATAGTCTGCTAAAGTATGGCCCAACTACCGATAATCAAATTTCTATGAAGTCGCTTTGAAAACATGCTTATCATAAATTTTTGTCCGATGCTTTTTAATGGGCTCATAGGAAATAAATCATAGCTCTCATTTACAATACGTTTTTTGGAAATGCTAAACTATGAAAATCTCAGTCCTGGTGGTAGCCATTGTTAGGACCTAGAGCCTGAACATAGAGCTAGCACCTAGAACGAGTTTCCATAAACGACAAAAAACGGCCGTTATACTAACTTAACTACTCTAGGGTTAAAGCCAACAACAAACCAACTTTACCAACAAAAATGCCATAATCTACTGCAGTGAACCAGCCACGTTAGATATTGTTTAGTTCCCATCATTTATATTCCACTAGCTTTTCGCCCGCGACTTCGTCCGCGAAGACTTATAAGAAGTTGCCTGGGTACATCTTTCACCATTATCAAATTAGCATGAATAGAGTCATGGGTGTGTATTTTTGTAAGCTATCTCTATTCCAAATGTCATCCAAATCCGTCGTGCAGATTCAGCGTGGAAGTGTATGTGTGTGACCAAATTGGTAAAGATCAAATGAATCCAACAAAAAAAAAAACATACTTTGAACCTTTTTGGCCGTTTTAGGTGTATCATTATTATTGTTTTCTTCATGCTTAGTAGATTTGCTATAAAACGCAACTGTAGTTAAATGTTCATTGAATAGTTGTAGCTTTAATGGTTCCGGCATTGTTATTGATATTACATCAGGAAAACTCTTAAAATGTTTCCACCCTTTTTGATGCTGAAACATGTGTTTTATTATTATTTCTGATTGAATACACGACTACTTAGTTTCAAGGTAATCTGACCCAATAAAATGATAATTTCATACAAATTTTGAACCCCGTTTTGGCCGTTTTAGAGTTAACATTATTACTTTTTTCTTCATGGTTGGTAGTTTTGCTATAAAACGCAACTGTAGTTTTTCAAATTTGTAACTTAAATGGGTTGGGCCCAGCATTGCTACTACATCAGGGAAAAATATTCAACGTTTCCACCCATTTTAACCCTTCATTCGCTGAAATGAGAAAAATTCTGAAACACGTGTTTGATTATTTCTGATTTAGCATACGAATACTTAGTTTCAAGTATATCAGACAAAAAAAAATGTATTTCATACAAACTTTTAACCCCGGTTTGGGCATTTCAAGGGTTAACATTATTACTTTTTTCGTCATGGTTGGTAGTTTTGCTATAAAACGCAACTGTAGTTCAAATTTCAAAGTTCTAACTTAAATGGTTTGGACCCAGCATTGCTACTATATCAGGGACAAATATTCAACGTTTCCACCCATTTTAACCCTTCATTCGCTGAAATGAGAAAAATGCTGAAACACGTGTTTAATTATTTCTGATTTAGTATACGAATACTTAGTTTCAAGTAAATCGGACCAAAAAAAAATTGTATTTCATACAAACTTTGAACCCCGGTTTGGGCATTTGAAGGGTTAAAATTATATGCCTTTTTTCATGGTAGGTAGTTTTGCCACAAAACACTACTGCAGTTTCAATTTCATATTTGTAGCTTTAATGGTTTAGGCCTGGCATTGATACTACATCAGGAAAAATCTTCAAACTTTTCTACCCCTTTTAACCCTTTAGTGGGCAGAATTTTGAAAAACGCTGAAACACGTGTTTAATTTTTTCTTATTAAATTTACAAATACTAAGTTTCAAGTAAATCGGACCAAAACATTTTTTTATTTCATACAAACTTTGAACCCCGGTTTGGGCATTTGAAGGGTTAAAATTATATTTTTTCCTTGATGGTGGGTAGTAATGCTTTAAAATGCAACTGCACATTCAATTTCAAAGTTGTAGCTTCAATGGTTTGGGCCCAGCATTGCTACTACATCAGGAAAAAAGCTTCAACGTTTCCACCCATTTTAACCCTTCATTGGCTGAAATGAGAAAAACGCTGAAACACGTGTTTATTTTTTTCTGATTTAGTATACTAATACTTAATTTCAAGTAAATCGGACCAAAAAAAAATTTTATTTCATACAAACTTTGAACCCTGGTTTGGGCATTTGAAGGGTTAAAATTATATTTTTTTCTTCATGGTAGGTAGTTTTGCCACAAAACACTACTGCAGTTTCAATTCCATAATTGTAGCTTTAATGGTTTAGGCCTGGCATTGATACTAAATCAGAAAAAATCTTCAAACTTTTCTACCCCTTTTAACCCGTTAGTGGGCAGAATTTTGAAAAACGCTGAAACACGTGTTTAATTGTTTCTTATTTAATATACAAATACTAAGTTTCAACTTAATCGGACCAAAAAAATGTTTTATTTCATACAAACTTTGAACCCCGGTTTGGGCATTTGAAGGGTTAAAATTATATTTTTTTCTTCATGGTGGGTAGTTTTGCTACAAAACGCTACTGCAGTTTCAATTTCATAGTTGTATCTTAAACGGTTTGGGCCCGACGTTGACACTACATCACGAAAAATATTCATACATTTCAACCTCGTTTAACCCTTAAACTGCTAAAATTAGAAAAAAGCTAAAACAGGTGTTAAATTATTTTTGATTTAATATACGAATTCTTAGTTGCAAGTAAATACGGACAAAAAAATTTTTTTTTTCATACAAACTTTGGACCCCATTTTTACCGCCTTAAGGGTTAAACTTGAAGTAAATCTGTCTTAACCCGTAGCGTGTCCACAAATTACAACTATTGTCAAATTTTCATTGTTTTGGCATTAGCGGTTTTGTCCCAGCATCGATCGTAAGTGGTGAAAAAAATCGAAAAACTTTGGCACCCATTTTAACCCTTAAGAACATAGAAATGAGAAAAAATCTGAAATAGGTGTCAAGTCATTTTAAAAAAAAAGTACAAAAAATCAAGATTTAAGAACAAAAGAACAAAAAAAAATTTTTTCCCATACACACTTTCAGCCCTATTTTGACCCACTTAAGGGTTAAATAAAAAAAAATCGCTTCTTAAATGAACCCTCCACCATATAACGCAACTTTTGTCCAAATTTCATACTTATAGGTTCAGCCGTTTGGGCTGTAGCGTGATGAGTCAGTCAACCTAAGCCTTTTATATATATAGATAACAGTATTATATTAATTCAATTATTGCAACATTATTTATTCTTTTTATGGGCTCTTTATCTATATATTTTTATGTAAGTATGTTCTATCTATTTGTATAATTATATTTAAGTATATTTTCAACATTTAAGTTAGGTTATACTTAGTTATTAGTTAATTACGTTGGTCCCGGCAGAATACCAGCGTTACGAGGAGTATTACGTACTTTATCTGTAACACATGCTGAGTCGGGCCCTTTTTCACAAGCGCAGTACAGTGACATTTTCCGCTCTTTTCTTTTTTTGTACTATTCAACTTGCCTACTTGTGTATTTTTAGTCCTAAGTATCATTGTACTGTGTCTATTTGTGAATAAACTTTTTACTTACTTTTACGTTTCCGGACTCACACAAGCTCACAATTTTGTCGCGGGATACTGACATATTTTTTTCGTTATCCGCTCGTTCACCGCATTGTTTAGAAAAGTGCCAGTATCGTGGAACTTTGTTTTGTTCGCGAGCAGTTTCAGATAAATCGGTATGAAGTTGTGTGGCGGATGGGATTGGCATCTTTTGGCCTTCGGTCATCACATCACATTGAACGAGCGAGCGAAGCGAGAGTTCTCCGAGTCTACTTGAACAATCCGGCGTTTGTATGTTTGTATTTATGTATGTATGTAAGGGTGTATGTATGTATGTGGGTATGTGTGTATGTATGAATGTTCGTTCAACGATAACTTGAGTTAATTTGGTCGAATCATCATGAAAATAATAATTGGTAGCGGGTAAATGAGGCAAAGATATTTTTAAGTTCGAAATGCGTATGTTAAACTTAGATTTTTAAGTTTAACATGAAAAAAAAAACATGAGGCAAATCGGTCGTGGGGCTGCTGGGATATGGGGTCGCGAGTTCACAGTTCGGGGCGAACCACTGGTTTTAACAAAAATGTGTAGGATTAATCCTTGATAATCAAACTAAGCATCTTCAAGCGCCCATAATATGGATTTTCTAGATATTATCAGTAGGTAATTCCCCCTGGGGCGTCATCTTATCAGGGTCTTTGTAATGTGCACTCTATTGCGTTAGCTTTCTCCATTATTATATGGCGCCCATACGTCTACAGGGTGCACTCTAAGTCGATAGCGAAACTTTAAGTAGGCTGTCTACTGATCAATACAAACAACTTGTACTAGGTGGCGAAAAAAATTTTTTGCCTTTCTTGGTTCTATTTTAGGTGATCATCCAAAATAACTAACTAAAAAGCTCAAAAAAAAAATAGAAGTTAAAAACTAAAACCCGACTACTAAAAGGCTTAAAACAAGACCTGCTTATCCTTAAAATAGACTCATAAATAATTAATCGTAGTCGGAGGACACCACATTCGCATTTGATAAACCGATGGCCTCCGACTACGATTAATTATCTATGAGTCTATTTTAAGGATAAGCAGGTCTTGTTTTAAGCCTTTTAGTAGTCGGGTTTTTATTGAACGAGCGAGCGAAGCGGGAGAAGTTCTCCGTGTCTACTGGAACAATCCGGCGCTTGTATGTTTGTATGTATGTATGAATGAGTGTTCGTTCGATGATAACTTCTGAGTAAATTTGGTCGGATCATCATGAAATTTTGGAGGCGGGTAAATGAAAAAACAAAAAAAGAATGAGTTCAACATGAGCCATATCGGTCAAGGGGTTGCCGAGATAATGGGGTTGTAAAGCTTATATGCAATGCGGGCACGCTTACTCGAAAGGTGTTAGCAAAAAAGTTACTCGTCGCGAGTTCACAGTTCGGGGTTAACTACTAGTAATAATCAACATCCCTAATGTATTATGAGCCATGCTATGGTAAGAAGTCTTAGTGATTGAGCAAAATATTTTACGTTTTCAATGATCAACCACAAACAGGGAAACGCTTTCACAATCCATAACCTTTTATAATTTTCGCCACTCAGTTTGGACATCGAACCGCATCAAACGAAAATGAGGTCCACCAACGAACACTTGTCACACACACACACAGACACATGCACATAAATGTTAATTATGTTAACGGGGCCGCCTTTATGACGGAACGCTTTTACGCTAAATTGGAAACAGCTCATGGTTTATTCACAACACGCCCATTGTAGGGGTACCTATAGGTTTTTTGGCGGGAGGTGACATTTACTATTTTTAACCCCCGGCCCCCGAACCAAAAAGAGGGGTGTTATAAGTTTGACCTCTGCCTGTGTGTCTGTCACTGGCACCGTTACCCGTTGCTCTTATACGGGTGAACCGATTTGGATGCGGTTTTTTAATTTGAAACCAGGTTTTCTAGCAAGTGTTTTTAGATATGTTTTATCAAAATTGATTTATTCATTTATGAGATATGCTAATTTTAAGCTAAAATATCGGGTTTTTTTTTGTTTAGTAGTAGTTGATTCAATTCGTAGCCTAGTAGAGCGCGCGGATTATAACGCAATTTTGCTTTGCGTAGTGAAATAAAGAGATGGCGCTTGCCGATAGCGTGTTAAAAATGGTATCGATAAAGTTTTATCCCGTTATCGGGTAGCGGCATATTATCGCTTTACGCCACCGAACTAAATCCCATAGAATCCGCATTACGTTTAAAATCACAATAAAAACTTGTCCCCACAGAAACAAAAGATAATCAGCAATAAAACAATACGAAACATCATTTCGACCATAAGTCTAATATTCGAATGTCAACCTTATTGCATTAGTGTACAGTTTTACTTTAATTGCAGGGACTACGAGCAAATAAGCTCCCAAAGGCAATTTGGGCATCTATTTTTCCAGACACATTTCAGAGTTATAGGTTGTATCTAGTTTTATCCATAGACTTACTACACCTAGACGGAGTCCGTCCATTCAAAACGCCGCCCGAAATTGAGGCGCCTCGCTTTGTATGTGTGCGTAAAGCTGCTGACTGTGACAATCGCCTACACAACACATGCACCCTAATAATGCTGCCAGCGTAATAAGCTTTTCACAATATTGTGACTTTCCTTCTGGTTGGTAAGGTGATAAACATACCTATTAAATTATGTTTGCGGACAAGAAGTCCATGTTATTTACAGTAACATTTCTCAATATTTGTGCGTATGAACTTTAAATCTAGGATCTGCAATCTAAACAAAAAAAGTTATCTGTTGTACGGTTGTACCCGACTGCCCTAGAAGGAGGTTTATGTTTTTTGAGTATATGTATGTATGTATGTACATTTCTTTGACACGCTCTGCAGCCTAAGCGACATGATGGATGCGAAGTGTCGTTAGATTCATCTTGATTGTAAGAGTGACACTGGGTAGATCAAAAAAACAAAAATAGCCGATTTTTAGCCCCAAACAAAGGTATTTTTTATTTTTTTAAACCTATCGAGTGGAGAATCAAAATGAAGGGTTTTACAATGGCTTACAAAAATATATAGGTACAACTTCTGTTTAAATGTAATTTGAAATGAGAAATGCTACTCAACTTTGCTTTCGGGGGAATTTATTTAGGTGCAGATATCTCCTAAATATCTCATAAACGGCTGAACCGATTTTGATTAAATATGTTGCTGAACCATTGCTAGGAAACCTTCGTTCATATAAAAAAAAAAACTCATCCAAATCGGTACACACACATTCACACAGACACAGCGTTCATACTTATAACACCCCTCTTTTTTGGATAAGTGGTTAAAAAAAAATCAAAATCGGTCCGAAAGGTAAAAAGTTATTGTTATAAAAAAGCTACACAAATTGGAAACCTCCTACTTTTTTGAAGTCGGTTCATAAGTCGTTCATTGTTAAAGGAAAACTAAAACAAAGCTCTCTAGATTGATATTTCTAAAATTGTTTTTTTGTGTATTGTGATTTTTGACATTCTACCTACTGGCAACCCCATAAAACATGTTGAATGTCATACGGAAGAAAAATTTTGAATCTAAATACGATCTTTTTCGACATAATATAAAGTGGAATCGTTGTTATTACTGGTGTAAAGTGATCCTCGTGCCTTCATCTTTCTTATCCGTGCTGTTTCTGCAGCCAAACACAGCAAAAACCCGTCATTTTGAATAAAATTGCAGTAGCTCCGTTCGCTAGAAAGTGACCTTGAACACTGACATGCCGTTTTAGAAAGCGTACCAATTTGGTATGCATTTATTTGCTTCACTTTGCGAGCACTGATTGCGATTCTAGGTGTCCTAATTCTATGGTTTTATCCTTGATCGAAGCTTTACGCAGTGAAACAAAGCACGATTGCGCTAGACAAAACTTTTTATCGTGACCTTTTGCTGCCTTAGCTGGTCAAATGTTTTCCTATAGATAGTAGCGCGGCAAAAGACCTATACCTACATATCGGTCAGTTTTTAAAGGACAATTCCTCTTCGCGGGTGCTACCCAGTCATAAACAAGTCATAAATAAAGATTGAGGGTTTTAAATCGGTTTTTATTGCTTGCCGCCGAACGTCATCATTAAACGGCACTCTCCGAAAGTAGCTTCTTTGAAAAGCTGGATTGTATAGTAAGTGACCCTTATCTAAAGAAAAGACAGAGTCAAAAAGTCTAGTGACAACGCACTATACCTACCTGCAACAACCAAGCCCACCTTCCTTTGTAGTTAATCATACTTGTAACATACCTACCATATGACATTCTAATAGCCATTCTAAATGATGGTGAAAAAGAAACAGTAATTAATAAAAATTAATAATTATTTGCCAACAACGGAGATCAAGAAGAAAATATTAATTTAATTTACTTAAATAGAAACAAACCCGACGGCTGCTAACAAATTAATTCTTGAATCAGTTGTATGACCCATTTTACTTCTTGCAGGTTAGGATTTCGGACTCACCTTTTTACGACAGTGACACAAAAAAAAAGCAAATCAACAAGAAACTTAAGTGTCCATTTTAGATTGTAACATTAAAACTAGACATACATACATATATTAAAAAGCATTACACTGGCGTGGTGGCAGTTGGTGAAAACCATATCTCATTGTAAAACAAAGGACTGGCCAGAGAGAGTAAGGCCAAGCGTATGCTGAGTTCCCAGGCGGGGCCTTGAAAAAGCTCACTTAGTTCTGCGCTGCGTGGAACTGTGTGTCTGTCGTCTGCATTTTGGCATTCGTCGAGCCTTATCTCGTACGTAGCAGAGTGCACTAAAATCACTGTGTCACTGTGTCTCTATCCCCTGCATCACTCAGCATACGCCTAGCCTTAGCTCGTACGTAGCGGAGTGCACTAAAATCACTGTTTCACTGTCCCCTGCATCACTCAGCATACGCCTAGCCTTATCTCGTACGTAGCGGAGTGCACTAAAATCACTGTTTCACTGTCCCCTGCATCACTCAGCATACGCCTACCCTTAGCTCGTACGTAGCGGAGTGCACTAAAATCACTGTTTCACTGTCCCCTGCATCACTCAGCATACGCCTACCCTTAGCTCGTACGTAGCGGAGTGCACTAAAATCACTGTGTCACTGTCCCCTGCATCACTCAGCATACGCCTAGCCTTAGCTCGTACGTAGCGGAGTGCACTAAAATCCTCCCGTAAAACACTACTATCGGGGTTTTTCAGAATAGAGAATTTATCGCGCTCCAACGATGGCACGGTTAATCTAGTAAACGAGGTTCTTTTGATTCCATTTTATTTAGTGGAATTAAAAGCTACTTTTTTGGGATTTGACCGTATTTTAGTAGGTAGAGACTATACCTTGTTAAGCCTTCGTTGGCCGTTTCTCACACACCTACATAACAGTTCAGGGGCTTGAGTTTGTAACGCAATGGTGCTAAAATGGGCTCCCAGTTGACGACTTCACTTACGTTTTTGTAGTACAGCAAAACATATTCTGATTTTAATTCTAGAGTATTAGTTCGCTAGTTAAAGGAGAAAAACGAGGAAACCCCGGTTTTGTCCTTCTATTGGGACGCCATCGACACGCCATTGCGTTACAGACTTAAGCCAGCTTACAATCAGTGAAAAACTAAACGTATTTTTTATTTCGATTTTAGATAATGGCTGAATCAAGGCTGAATCTCACAATTACAATATTATTTCAGAGTACCTAAAGCCTAAAGTAGTAAAGTCGAATTACAAAATCAAAACCACAAAATCGTTGATTAACATGTTTGTTAATAAATGAATCCTTCATCAGCGAATTGCAATTTTCAGTCCTTTTTACTGAAACCAACTATCGGATTTGGTTTTTACGCTTGTTTATAATTATTTTTTTACCGTTATTTTCTCATGACAAACTTATTTTTGTTAACCCCCGATACAAAAAGAGGGGTGTTATAAGTTTGACGACTATGTGTGTGAGGGTGTGTCTGTCTGTGTGTATATCTGTCTGTGGCACCGTACACACGACAGCACGTCAGACTGTATAATTTTGTTGTAAAGTCACCCGTAACGTACCCGAGTAGAGTGCTAGCTTGTAAGGGTCGACGTGCTGTCGTGTGTACGTAGCTCTTAAACGGGTGAACCGATTTGCGGTTTTTTTTTTAAACTTGAAAGCTGGTTTGTAGCGAGTGTTCTTAAATAGGTTTTATCAAAATCGGTTCAGCCGTTTATGAGATAGGCTGAAGCTTGAATGTCGAAGATATTTTATATATTTTAAAAGTACTCGTAGTTATTAAAATGTCTAAACAAGTTCGATGTTGTCGTAAGTAATTAAGTTATTAATTTCAAACCTTTGATCAGGGCCAGAGTTATTATGGTCCTTCGGCAAATTATTGTTGCGCAAAATGTTAAAGGATTGATTGATCGCAAATGGAAATTGTAATCGGCAAACTTTTCATTTTAGGCCTCGTCGGTTCCTTTCTTGTAAACTGAACCGGCTCCTTTGTGTATAATAATTATGAAATTATTGCGGAGTTTTAAGTGGAAGTACAAAATAGGGTGACTCTGTGGGCTGTTTTTGCGAAATGGTTTATTATTAGTTATTGCGGTAGTATGCAGGGCAGCACGTAGACGCTTACACTTTCGTTGCAAAGTCCCCCGTAACGTAAGTGAATAGAGTGCACGCGTGTAAGCGTCTACGTGCTGTCTTGTGTATCTACAGAACCCTCGCTGCGCGACTCACACTTGGACGCTTTTCAGGAACAGTCGACCCTCAACACGCGTGCTTTCTAGTGAATCCTTTCGGGCGAATTTGCAAATGTACAGGTTTACGGGCTGATGACTCTACAAGGCATAGATTGGAGCACAGAAGCAAGCAAGATGTGCAAGATACAAAAACACACACTATTTAATTTAGCTACCTACTACCTACTAGTAGGTCATACCTACGTACGGTTCCAGTCAGGGTAGTAGTCGGCTAATTATATCCCAATAATATTGCATTAACTCGGCTATTGAATCAGGCAGCATAAAACTGTCCGTTTTGTCCATATGTCAATTAGCATTGAATTCACTATTTTTGGTTATTTTACCTGATTATAGCGAGGCCCGAAATGAGAGTGTTAGGTTTTCACCGTCTTGCCGTACCAGTGTTTTTTTATTGAGCACAAGAACTAGCACCATAAAGCAGTGGAAGGTGGTCTCTAGGTGGCATTAATAGTCGTCGATTCAAGATCGAAGTCAAGTAGGTGATCGCAGAAAAGTCAAATGCTAATGTCAAGCCTTGACTAATGTCAATGTCAATCTCAAGATAGTGTATATTAATATGCTGACAGCTACTCAAGTTTGACATTAGCCAAGGTTTGACATTAGCATTTGACTTTTTGAGTAGATCGATCTCAAGTAGGTGATCTCAGACGACTAAAGTACCTAAAGTACCGAAAAGTAAAATGTAAATAAATTAATACTAACACTAGAATAAGTTACCATTATAACTAACACTATGGATTCGTCCGAAATAAAAACTTTTGAATTTGAATTAATACCACACTTAGAGCTAGTAACCAATCGACTTATTTTGCCGTAGGTACAAGTTTGGAGCTTTTAGGCTGGTTGTTTAGACTCCGCTGATCACGAAAATACAATATTGATTTCTGTCCGGTCACCAGCTCTCCAGCTACTAGGAAAAGCCAGCAAAAATTAATAAAATAAACCATGGTTGTGCAACATCAAAGAGACCCTTATCAAAATTGGATCGATATCAAAATTGCAGTTATCACTAAAAACTTGTTTTTCCCTTTCAGCGTTTTTTATCGAAGCGCTCACAGCCTAGTTGAACTAGCCATTCTTAATCGATTGGTGAAGTTAAGCAACAATCGGTCGCGGTCAGTCCATGGATGGGTGACCGCTAGTGGCAATAATAATAATATCTGAGCGCTTCCGTGCTTCGGAAGGCACGTTAAACTGTTGGTCCCGGTTGTTGTTTATTAATAACAATCGATAAGCCTCAGAGGCCCTTTGGGCGGCCTAAAAACTCTGAAACCAGGGGTGGCTATTACCTCACACGATTACCTACCCTAGCGTTATTTATCTTACAGAGTTTTGCATTTTTATAACCTCTAGAGTTACTTTGAATACGTCAAATACGCGTCGCACTCCAGTCCCGCCGCTCAATATGTAAAAGCACGACCGTGTCAGCAATTTGATAAGGATTAAAATAGCGCAGCGTGCACTCAGGGAATTAAAATGTTTTTTATAGGGTTCCGTCCGTCATCGGAAAAAGGAACCGTTAAGTATGATATTTATTAGATTATTACTGATGTTTACTAGACTCTTACGCCCAATTTCTACAAGAGCAATCAAATTTAAACGGTGATTAATTGAAGATTAATTCAAAATAGACCCGAAAATCACCCCTCCAAGATAGCATTGAAATGGTGTCCAACTGGAACACAAAGAGAGGGCGCCTTAAAACTACCTGGCGTCGATCAGTGCAACAGGAGGCTAAAGAGCCTACCACACGCACAAGCTTCACCACAGTTTGGCCTGCGCAAGCCAGCTTGTACGTTGAACACTGTGCGTCCACACTCTGGCGAAAGCTACCGTCCTACCAACTACACGCGCAGTGTTAATTAAACGAGCTGGTTTGCGCAGGCAAAACTGTGGGGAAGCTTGTGCGTGTGGTAGGCCTTTAACAGTCTTGGAATAGGTACTTATGTAGTGAGTACTAAATTCTCTCAATCATATATTGCGACCAAGGCCGAAATGTTTATCTTTTTGTTCAATAGGTACGTACAGTCGGCCACACGCTAGGATACCCCTTTTTGTTCGTTTGGCGTCCTTATGCCGCGCGCGGTAAGATCTGCCATGGGGTATCTGTGACTGTGGCCCACCGTACCTAGTTGAAATAAATCCAGTGGTCCTCAGCTATAATATTATTGTATGCATTTTTTTACCACGCCAGTCACTTTTTTTCGCGGAGTCTTCACTCTTGTCTGGTTTTATTTAGTTTTCCAGGGCGATGGCAACGGTAAATATATGAAAGGCCAGCGCCCGCTATGCACCGTAGTGATTGAAATCGCTATCACGTACTGTTGACATATCCACATCCGTAGGTAGCTCCAGCTGCCCTGGCCCCTGATGAATGTTCGCAGCGATGTGTTTCAGTGTTGATTTGATCGATGGTGTGGTGTAGGCACAGACTTTAGGGTGTAGGTATTAAAGTTATTATTTGCTTCATTCCGCTTTTTAGGAATAGGTATATTTTCGGGCACTGGCCTCGGGAGTAAATCGTTTTGAACCAAATATATAAGCAAATTTCGCGAATAATTTTATTATTCTTCTTGTAGTGCCGTCTCCTGTCGGAGGTTATTAGGCATCTTGGCTATTTAATTTTCTTCTTTTGAGGCTGCCAAACGGAACAAGGAGCTCGTGGATTGTTGGAACCAATGGCGTAACTTCTCAAGCCATGATATCTTGGGTCTTCCAGGTCTCCTCCTGCCTGGTATCTTCCCTTGGATGATAAGTTGAAGGAGTCCATATTGGATGTTGCGCGAATCACTAAAAGTTACTAATGAAAACGTCGTAAGGACGTGAATATAGTGCTACTAAAATTCAACAAAATGTGATCTTTCATATAAATTTGTGATGCAAAAACACGCACGCTTTTACTACCCATTCGCTGAGACGAAGGAGAATGCAATGCATATAAAATTTATGCTCTTTCTTGTACAAGGAAAGGTACTTAGAAAGGCATTTTCACATTCACAAGTCCATGAATGTAATAACCCGATGTATGTGACTGGAGTTCCTACACTGTGTTAGAGAAAAATGAGGATTCTAAGCCTGACTAATAATAATACTACTTTCAACACTTTTTAATATAGGTATCACAGAGATCTTTCATCCGCGCAGTCTTAGATTTATTCTATTATATCTGTTACCGGCCAAACCCGATTTAAGGATAAACTAGTTTCGCCTAGGCCAAACTAGTTTATCCGAACGTCGTATGGATAAACCGGTATAGCCTAGGCCAAACTAGTTTATCCGAACGTCGAATGGATAAACCAGTTTAGCCTAGGCCAATCTAGTCTGGCCTAGCAAGAATATGTAAGCTTCAGGATAAACTAGTATGGCCTAGCCCGAGCTGATATTGACGAATGATTAGGTATGAATGTTACAATATCTCGTAAAGTAAGAGGTTTAGCGCAAAAATAACGAAATTTTCGAACCCCTTAATATTCCCAGAACCAAGCCTTTTACTTCTATACGTGTTCTAAAAACCGACATACAGGGTGTTAAACATACAGGGTATTCCTGAAAGTGTGAAAGACAGTCGAAAAAGATTTAAAACAAAGGTTAGGTCAGTAGGTTTGGTTGGCGACACACTGACATACCTCTTTTTGTTTACGAATGGTCCTTTAAACCGGACATACCGTAGACCTTTGAATGTAGACTTTTTCAAATTCGGCCTCTAAGTGTGTCCCCTACTGTTCAGATAATTACGTTGGGTTTGTTAATTTTAAGAAAAAGTACTAGGCTAGCATAAATAAGTAGAATCTGTATTACTCCTACTCAAATAGACTAGACTAGTTTGGCTAAACTGGTTTCTCCATACGAGCATAGGGCTAGACTAGTTTAGCCTAGGCCGAACTAGTCTAGCCCTATTTAAGTAGGGGTAATACAAATTCTACTTATTTATGCTAGCCTAGTACTTTCTCTTAAAATTAACAAACCCGCCGTAATTATCTGAACGCATTTAGAGGCCGAATTTGAAAAAGTCTACATTCAAAGGTCTACGGTATGTCCGGTTTAAAGGACCATTCTTAAACAAAAAGAGGTATGTCAGTGTGTCGCCAACCAAACCTACTGACCTAACCTTTGTTTTAAATCTTTTTCGACTGTCTTTCACACTTTCAGGAATACCCTGTATGTTTAACACCCTGTATGTCGGTTTTTAGAACACGTAGAGAAGTAAAAGGCTTGGTTCTGGGGATATTAAGGGGTTCGAAAATTTCGTTATTTTTGCGCTAAACCTCTTAGTTTACGAGATATGGTAACATTCATACCTAATCATTCGCCAATATCAGTTCGGGCTAGGCCGTACTAGTTTATCCTGAAGCTTATATATTCTTGCTAGGCCAGACTAGATTGGCCTAGGCTAAACTGGTTTATCCATACGACGTTCGGATAAACTAGTTTGGCCTACTAGGCTATACCGGTTTATCCATACGACGTTCGGATAAACTGGTTTGGCCTAGGCGAGGTCTAGGCCTAGGTCTTAACGTCTGCCTATTGGATACTCTACAATCTACATACAATAGGATATTGGTTATATCGAATTGAACTATCGAACATGGGCAATTGAAAAGCTCTACTTTACTGTTAGTTAACATAATAGGACAAGCAAAACTTTGAATTGGCGTTGTGCTTCCGATGCTCAGGTTTCCCCGCGACATTTTCCTTTACAGCTTACAAAATTACTTGGGACATGCCGGGGTTTGAATCTCGGAAATCACGTTCTGGCCCGAAGCTACCACCGCCTTTTGTAGAAAGCTTTTTGAACTCACGAGTACCTATATTCTTTGGTAGTTAAGCACATCATTTCTTGTTTCGTGTTTTTATCCATGTAATTAAGGTTTTAAGAAGAATAATACTAATGGGATAGTGGCTCAGTAAAGAGTTGTGGTAAACTGAAAGAGGTTTTTCCTTGGTATTTTCTTGGCAACTTATTTCGGATCAGCTACCTACTCAATAACGCTAAAGCTACTTAAACCTGCTCAATATCGAACACGTCAATAACCAATCATCTGAAGCTCCACATAAGCGCCGTAGATCGTAAGTAATTATAGATAAGAACTGATTAGCTAACCCCCGTTCGTCGGCTATTCCGAACAGACTATAAAGGTGGGGACTGACCGGGAGTTACGGGGCGTAATGTAACATGTTACACAGCGAGCATTCGTGCAGTCAGTACGGGGTGTTACGGGGAGACTAGCGACTTTTTTGGCGAATTCTTTGAGTGTTAAGGGCCAGACATACGGAAGAGACATGGGACGAAGACCCGGCGTTGACGCCACGTCACTGACATGTCACTGTCATACAAAATGTATAAAAGCGACGCGACGCAAGATACACACAAGAGACGGGGCGCGGACAAAGCAAAACGTCAGGTCAATACAGAACGTCACCATCGCGCCGCGTCTAAAGTCCGTTCGCTTTCATAGTGTCACTTAGATATTTGCCGCCTTGGCGCGCGGCCGCTTTTCACAAAAGAAATTAAAGGAAGCCGACGAGGCGCAAACACGCCAGTGAATTTGGCTCGCCGCTCGTCAAAGAAGCGTCGTATTGAGAGGTTGTGCTTGTGACTTTTGACTTAGTATTTTGTATTGAGTGTCGATCGCTGCGTGTAGATAAAATGTTTTTTCGTTCGTTAGGACAGCGAGGTGCCTCTAGACGAAACTTCGAATGACCCAAAAATTAAAAGACGAAGGTTTTGTTAAACATTTAAGCAAATTTTAGTTAATGTCCATCAGCATTGTGTTGAAATGAATATGTCTGCGCCTATCACAGATACTTCAAAAATAGTTGGTATCCCAAGAACCAAGATTGCCGTCGTGTGTACCGACACTATCTAAGCGAACGGACTTTACGTCCCACCCACGTCTCTTCTGTGTGTCTAGCGCTTTCGCTTCATTCTGTACGCGAATCGTCAAGTCAAGACTGGAGTGTACAGTGCCAGACTTTTCTTGGCCGGTAAAAGCGTCGCTGTCATCGATGTATTTGAGAGCTAACTGACAATGACAGTATGACATTTCAAATAGTACCAATTTCAGCCGCCGGCCTAGAAAAGTTTGTGGCACTGTAAGCAAATCGTCACAAGACTGTGATTGGCATCAAAATGGAGCACGCGCGAACTACGAGCACGTTACACGGATTTTTTGACACGGTGTAACATGCGCTTTGTGTATAACATGCTCGATGCGAATGATACATTACGAGCCGTAAGACTGGTCAGTCTCCACCCTAATACGGGCATGTAATTCGGTACGCAAAGTTTTTTGTTCGAAAGTCCGTTATTGTCTTAATCTTATCTTTAGACAATATTGAGAAACTAATTTCAATATTTTTTATTTTAGTTCAGTAGTTTGGATTTTACAACGTTTCAAAGATACGGTTTTATGACGTCACGCGACGGTCTGCATACTGTTGGCGGTCATAGGAACAAGACATTTCAGCGCATAAAAACAAAACTACGGGACCAAAATAAAAAATATTTAAATAAGTTTCTCAATATTGTCTAAAGATAAGTTTAAGCCAATAACGGACTTTCCAACAAAAAACTTTGCGTACCGAATTCCCTCAACATGATATTGAATAGGGATACTTTGGAAACTGAAACTTCGTGAGACAACCTGCGGTTTAGTTGGCTCCGCACATATTGACCGTATCTTTTTTGCGCGCTAGGCCAACTAAGGTGAAAGGATGATGTACCTAGGTATTGGGCAAGCCTACTACGTCTCAATCATGCTCAGTCTAAATCATATCAGCGGTAGCATGCCAGGCCGATTCAGTAAGTGAGTGACGTAAATAATAAATGAGTAAAATGTCTTAAAGAGAACACCGCGAGTCCTTGTACCACATTTCGTCTGATCTCACCCATACAATTTGGACTCCCTGCTCCAACAATGGCTTTACGCCTGTTCAATTTATGTTCTGTACATGTTAACAATAGTTTATTATGCTAGCGAGTGTATTGGAATCCTTACTTTTTTTTTATTTTGCTTCATAATAATGTATTAGGAATTGGATTTTTTGCTCGCGTGTTCTTTTGATATATTTTGGCCAACTGCGATTATAGCTTTGATATCCTCTTTTATAAGTAGTACCTAGTACATTGTGTTTTGTAATTAGACCTGCTAACAGTGGAAGAAAACTACGCATCGAGAGAAAATCCGCGGCAGGTGACCAAACCGCTTATTTGTCGTACAAGGCTGGGAGTTGGTATTTTATCGTACAGAAATGTAGGATAAAATACCAACTACCAGCCTTGTATCAATACTGGTATGATTTATGAGCCTGATAATGTAATTCCGAATGACGTTGTTGCGACACACACTTTTGCAAAAAAATACTTAAGGGTAGACGATAGCAACGTGGCGGGAAATTAAAAATGTTCACAGTTTTTTACATTTTGTAGCTAAAATGAGCTATTTTTGTTCAGCGATTTTTCGTTCGCGGACATAACAAAGTATTCTTTTCATTATTGTAAACAACAGAGCAACAATAATTCAGCCGATTATGTGTTCTGGTCTACGACAAGTTTTTTGGGCAGTACCACTGCTTCGTAGACCAGAACACATAATCGGCTGAATTATTGTTGCTCTGTTGTTTACAATAATTAAAAGAATACTTTGTTATTTCCGCGGACGAAAAATCGCTGAATAAAAATAGCACAATTTAGCTACAAAATTTAAAAAACTGTGAAAATTTTGAATTTCTTGCCACCTTGCTATCGTCCCACCTTAAATCGAAAACCCCGTATCGAATGTACAGACAGCGTCTGAAGAATTCGTCAGTTGAATTAACTAGAGAGCATAGGCAGCGAAGAGGCACGACACAGCTAATAGCGATATAAAATATTCCACCGTCCGTGTATAAAACTAAGAGCAGCGATAAACAAAAAGCGCAGCCAAAATGCAAATTCCGGACGTTTACACGACGTCTTATGAATGGCAAGTTGCTTCTGAGATTACTGCGGATGCGGATGTACTGTCGGGTGGAGAATTGTATGGACTCTAAGGGTGGCAAAAATATGTAGTCGTCAGTTCAAGCTCGAGCACAAGTAGGTGATCTCAGAAAACAAAATGAATCGAGCTTGAGTAAGTAGCTGTCAGCATATTAATAGACATTAGCTTCAGCTTGACATTGAGATTAGCCAAGGTCTCGAGTCGGCTAATATCGATGTCAAGCTCAAGCTAGAGTCTATTAATATGCTGACAGCTGACAGCTACTCAAGCTCGATTGATTTTGTTTTCGAGATCACCTACTTGAGCTCGAGCTTGAGATGACGACTATTAATGCCACCCTTAGAGCTATAGATGGAGTAGCTAGGCTTGCCCAGCACCTATACCATCCTGACAGCTTAGTCGACCTAGCCCACAGGAAAGACAGGTCAATACGTGTGGAGCCAACTGAGCCGCGGGTTTCCTCACGATGTTTTCCTTCACCGTCCCAGCCACTGCAGCGCTGATTGGTCTCTTCAACCATCTAGTGTGAGTGAAGGTGCCACTGGACGCTGTATAAATCATCTCATTACGTAGATGCAAAGGCCTTAGTAGAGCTATACCACATCGGAACACCATTCCATAGCTGTTCAGTTGACAGTCGTAACGCTAACCGCTTACACTCCCTTTATCCATCAAAATCATCTTGCCTTTAACCTCTTGGTGGTCATAAAGAAAAAATATATCTACATACATACGTACGCGCGAGCAATGTGCGCCCTTTGTTTGCGCGCACAGTCGGGCAAAAAACGTTTTAGGCAATTCAGCTGAAAATCGGCTTTCTTTTACAGCTAAGACGAAAGGAATCTACGCAAACCAATTCTTCTCCGTTCCATTCCACTCTAGTTGAAAGTTCCGGAATCTTTTAAAACAAGCCGGAATTTAACGTGTCAGACCGCAGCAGATTCATTCAAAACAAAGAATCTTTGTGAACTGTTCGCGGTTGAGGAGAGAAGTAGAGATGTCCAGAAAGATTATCCAATTGGGTACGCAAAGTTTTTTGTTCGAAAATCCGTTATTGGCTTAAACTTATCTTTAGACAATATTGAGAAACTAATTTAAATATTTTTTATTTTGGTCCAGTAGTTTTGTTTTTATGCGCTAAAATGTTTTGTTCCTATGACCGCCAACAGTATGCAGACCGTCGCGTGAAGGTCATAAAACCGTATCTTTGAAACGTTGTAAAATCCAAACTACTAAACCAAAATAAAAAATATTGAAATTAGTTTCTCAATATTGTCTAAAGATAAGATTAAGGGGCCGTATAAAGCCAATTACGCTCACTTCAAATGACCAATTCACACAGTTCTACTTAGTTCATTAATTTCACAAAAATAGTACAGATACTTGACTATATTTGTGATGAGCAGGTTTAACAAAAAACGTAAAAGATAAAAGTTGACTCGATAGAAAAAAAATACGAAGTTACCTCTATTTTCCCAATTTATTGAGTATTTAGACGCCTAAAATGTTCTTACTGTAACCATACAACCTCGAAACATATATTAAATCGATGACCACGTCAGTGGGTCTTACAACTTTTCATTGTTTAATACAAATATTTAGTTTTATTTCAAATTAAAGAATTGGCGCTTACGTCAACTAATTCTGAGGCAGATATTTTGTTTTCTATCTCCGTCACACACGCTTGGCGACCTATCGTTTGTTTCATTGCCACTGAGCGCTTCATTCCCAATCGCTCCGTTGAGACGAGCGGTCTATGCTTGCGTGCGCTCCGCAACACGATACGACGACACGTTATTAAAATTTTTTGATCACGTAAGTATTATTACAAATTCGTGCCTTCAGAATGAGTGAAGTGAACAGTATTAATAAAAGTACATAGATTTTGTATTTTTCAGTCAACATGGGAAATAAAAATAATAAAAGGAGCAGGTGCAATATTATACTAACGCACAAAAAAAAGAATACCATGAAAAAAAAAGACTACTACGTAGAAATGTTCAATTTACGTAAGGCACTACAGCATCTGAGTGGTCACTTCACACATCTAGTGCGGTTAGAGCTGCCATTAGACTGTATAATCATCTACCTACCAAAAAATACTTAGGACTTTGCAACTACGTTAGGCGATAGTTAGATGGGTAAAGTGACCACTCGGAAGCTGCAGTGCCTGGGAGATTGTTTTTAGATGACTTGTGTTTTCTTTGGTCTAGGTTGAATAAGCTGTAAAATGATTGACTACTTATTCGACCTAGCCCACAGGAAAGACAAGTTTCAATACGTGCGTGCACCAACTAATCCGCGGATTTCCTAATGATGTGTTCCTTCACCGATAGCGAGTAGCATTGCTACTCCAAATTCACAAATGTGCGTAAATTTTAAAATAAAAAAAAAACATGCCTGCACCGGGAATCGAACCCGCGCCGCGCGCGGCTTGTATCGCGCGCGGCACACGCCGCGGTGATGTTAGCGGAGAAGTCTGTTGTGCGTGCTAGCTACCCCTCACCTCACTCAATAAAGTTTACTATGCAATTTTAAAACCTAGCATGAGCCATTTGACCGATTTTACAGGAGCGCAAAAAAAGGTGTTTGTTAGTTGTAAAATAAAAGGTGGTAGGCAAAAGGTGAACGTGAGTAAGCTCAAAAGCGGAAGAACCATGGCTTGCCATACAATACAATTTCATTTCTCTATGGCTAATGTGTACGTTAAATGTAATGAAAACACTTGCTAGATTTTCTGGTACGATTGGTTTTGTTTGACCATTTTAAAACCAAAAAAAAGCCTTACTAGGTTTTAAAATAGTCGATGGCTCATACTAGGTTGTTTGAGTTTGTTTTTTCATCTTTGTGGAATTGCTAGGTTTTTGAGCGTTTTTTTTTTTGAGATTTTAACAATGCAATTTTGTGAGCAATCATCTAAAATGATGCATAAATCTTAATTTTTTTTTTTACAAATGTCGCTTGCTAGGTTTCGAAATTGCACAGCCGCCCTCAACTTGCAACTACCCCCTCAGCAGTGGCGATAAGAAAAAAACAAAATGGCGTGCAGTGGAAAGCTCGCGGCGGTTTCGCCACAACATGCCCTTCCCGTTCTCCCCGTCTACACTAAAACTGCGTTTTCTTCTTTTTTGACTAAATTACAGCCTTGACGGAGACAAAACTCATTTCTAGATAAAATTTACTACTAATAAACATGCACTTTTGTTTTCAAGTTTTTCTCAAAAAAACAAAAAAAATGTTTTTTTCAAATTTCTGTGTATTTTTTTCCCAAAAAGGGGTAGTTTTTAAACAATGATTTTGTGATGAAAATCATTAAATAAGCACCCAAACTGCATATAATTAGGAAGATTATGAAGTAAAAAACAGATTTAACTTACATTTACACCCCTTTTAAGCACTTTTTCACCTCAAAACTTGAAACACGGGCGATAAAATTTTGACGACCGCCATTACGCAACACGGATTTGCAACTGACGATTTATCCGATGTTTGCCACTGTGAATCAAAGCTTGGAACCTTGCTAGCTGTCTCGTTTCATCGGCAATACATTCAAATAGGTCAGAAAGAGATAAAACGACGTTTGTTTATGGAAATCGGATGAAATATGAGGCGCGAAAAGGAGAGCTCGGTGTGCATTGCCACAGTATGGGGAAATCTGTCAAAGAGCTCGGTGCGGCCTCGCCACTGCTCAGGAGCTACTCAGGCGCGCACTGTGTGACGGCGCGTGCGTTCGTTCAATGATAGTAAATGTAAGGTATACAGATTATGATTCACATGAACTCGAAGATTTTGTTTTGTATTTGCATAGGTCACCCTTGGTAAATGATGTGTCTGCTGTACGCGAGAATGAACAAGATCACGACGGCATTGAAGGTCCTATTAGGTATGTAGAAAGATACCGAATTTTCTACCTGACTACCTTTGGAAGCCAATTTCAACACAAAATGGCCTATTAAGGACCACTTTTTTTACTATTTGGCAAGCTGATAAGCAACAGAACTTTTTGAAACTACTTTGAAAGTACAGAACATCCATTTTGTATTTTTAAGAGACTTTTGAAATGTTTGCTCCGTCCACCTCGAATCTAAAATGTTCACTTTCGACTCTTATTTTGGTAACTTGTAGTATGGTTTTTTTTTTTTCAGTTTTTTGTTTAATTTTGAATAAAATCTGAGCTTTTTTTGTGTAGCGATTTTTGATTCACTGCAACAAAATTGTATTCTTTTCATTATTGTAAACAACAGCCTCTTTTTTGTCGACCACAAAACAAAATCTGCTTAATTATTGTTGTTCTGTTGTTTACAATAATGAAAATAATACTATTTTATTGCCGTGAATTCAAAATCGCTGAATAAAATAGCTCAGTTTTGCTTTAAAATTAAAAAAAAACTGTGAGATTATTGAATTCCCGCCACGCTGCTATCGTTGGACCTTAAATGCTTAATTTTTTGCTCTCCATCCACCTTAATACTTGGAAGTCCAATATTACGATGTCTCACAATGATCCTCATTCGCTCGGGGCATCATTGTATGGATTTGTCGTAAAGTTATGCATATACTATGCACTCTTGAAGCTCAACTGCTCGAGCGACACGCAGCGCCGCGCGCGGCACGATTGAGTAACTACTACACAGTTAGTTAATCATCATTTCGGTAGATGTCGCTTGCTTCTCATGTCGTTGACCCCTGTAAGCGGCTATGATTGTGGTGGAGGGGAAGTTGTGAGGAAGCGGGGTGCAAATCCGATTTTTCCCTGGCCTTATACGCAGCCTTAAGCCAATAACGGACTTTGGAACAAAACACTTTGCGTACCGAATTGTTGTTAGCATAGCGTCCTCTACACATCCACGCTATGAAATTGTCTATCGGATTTGCGGATCGACCCCGTGAACAGGCGCTCCTTTCCCCCATCCACACGTGCACAAGTTCAAGTTTTATTGGTCACGCCCTTTCATGGGGCTTCACGGCATTAATCTGTAGAGAGAGGAT
The DNA here is from genome assembly GCA_949319315.1 of Zelleria hepariella. Classification (NCBI taxonomy): domain Eukaryota; kingdom Metazoa; phylum Arthropoda; class Insecta; order Lepidoptera; family Yponomeutidae; genus Zelleria; species Zelleria hepariella. The sequence continues at coordinate 8,975,714 of OX439395.1, forward strand.
TTTTGGGTATTAGTGACGATGGTCCCGTAGCAGGTAACGGCGGACTTTCAAGCGAATATAGTCCCTTATTTAAGGATAAATTAGGGACTATATTTTTATTGTACTTTTAACTAGTTATAGCACCACAATGTCATGATAAAAGCAGCAAAATCGGAATGGCTGCGCTTGCAGCGAGGCGTTGTTTTGACCCTTAACTAGGCATTGCTATGCTAGAATAGAGTCCAAAACTAATGAAAATCCTATAGTAGCTCGGCCTGGTATCGGGTTAAGCGTGCATCTTGGGGCCTTAGTCTGTAACACAATGGCGTATCAATGGCGTCCCAGGTAGAAGGACAAAACCGGGATTTTTTCGTTGTTCTCCTACAACCAGCGAACTAATCTTCTAGAATTAGACTCATAATATTCTTTGCTGTACTACAAAAACATTAAAAGGACAAAGACTGGACCGACAGCATTAATAAATCGTAATTGAAATCGTCAACCGGGAGCCCATTTTGGCACCATTGCGTTACAGGCTAAGGGCCCTGTGCTGGTGAACTTAAATACGTATAAACTGTCTGTAGCAGGGTTGGAAGCGTTTCAATGTAAGCTCAATAGTACAACGCCTGAACGCTGCACTTTCCACTGCTGATGTACAGCTGAAGCCGAAGTGGACCTACTGGAGTTCCTACTGACAGTAAACATGCAGTTGAAGACGGTTGCTGGAAGCCCTAGGGACGCGTCGAACAAAATTGGTGTGGGATTTTTTGCAGTATTTTGTAACTGTTATCGTTATTATTATGGCTTTCAGAGTACTTCCCTTCATACGGCAGGCTGGCCTAGAGATATAATTAAGACTTATTAGGTAACCATGTTTGGTTCATAGAATGCGGAGCCTCCGAAGACGACACCAAGAACAGGGCGAAGTGGAGAGAGAAAATAAGGAAAGCTGACCCCACCACCATGTGGGACTAAAGCTCGGAAGAGAGAGAGAGGGAGGTAACCATGTTTGGAAATATTGATAGCCTTTATTGCCATGTTTTTTACGTTTGTCCGTTCATTATAATGGGATCTTTTTACTTTTCATAAAAGACAAGATTTCTTAAAAATCATGGCTCCGAAATTCGCCATTATGAAAGCACGTATTATGAAAGCTCACCTAGGAAATGGTGAAAATGAATGGATTCATCATTGATGATGAATCCGTCATCATCAATTCCTGTTATCCCTAATCAGGAACATGTGGCTCTTAAAACAGTTTACCCGAGACTGTTTGCTTCCTGTTGCTTGACGTCAGGTAGTTTTAGGGCGTCCTCTGTTCCAAGATAAATAAAAAGAATGAAAACATTATCTCCAAAACTGTTAGTGGCAGCGCGGCAGCCCTATCCAAAACTTCCTTTGGATATTTTGTTTTCCGCCAACGGGTAAATTCGAGTGTTAAATCTCACTTTGGACACTCGGAGGGTACTAGACGGAGTGCCCAGGACTTGCACAAAGTAAAGGGTCTCTTTGAAACACTCGGCAACAAACTTAATTAGAACCCGAACTGTTTTAAGCTACGACGCGTCGAGTTAAGTTAAACGTGCGAAGAAGTGGAATTTTAGGGAGGGCTTTTTCGAACGGCATTTAATGGTTAAGAAAAACTTTTAATTTTAATTTCAATTCATTGTAGGTATCGTAGGAGATATCATAACTACTTGCATGGAGGTAGGTAGTTAATCTACGAAATAAGAAGGAAAATTGTAAAAGTTAATGGATATGTCTTTCCTTGGATTTAAAGTCGCTAACCGCTGATTTTCCGTACAATAACTAGCTGCTAATCAACTTTTAAGGGTTGCCATTTTGACATTCTATTATAAATACTAGAAAATAAACAAAATAATAAACTAAAAAAAAGACTTCTCTAGTAAAAAAGGGATTCGCTGCTGTCTGTTGAGGAGTTCCGTTCTCCGAAGTTATTCATCAGATCTTCACCATTTTTTATGGGACCATATTGATCATCAAAATCAGTTCTCGTAGAAAAAAGTTCTGAGGCAACAAACATAAAAAAATACGGGTCGAATGGATTACCTCATCCTTTTTTGAAGTCGGTTAAAAATGCCAACTAGTAACCGTCAGCAGTTGATATAACCGGAAACTGGCGGAATAGTTTCCTTTTCCGTTCGCTGTTTCTTACAGTGGGTTTCAAATAAATGGCAAGAAAACCAGGGGCCTTAGTCTGTAACGCAATGGTGCCAAAATGGGCTCCCAGTTGATGGCTTCAATTACCATTTCTTAATGCTGTCGGTTTTTTAATGTTTTTGTAGTACGGCAAATAATATTCTGGTTCTAATTCTAGAGGATTAGTTCGCTGGTTGTAGGAGAAAAACGAGGAAACCCCGGTTTAGTCCTTCTACTGGGATGCCATCGACACTCCATTGCGTTACAGCGTTACATTCCCCAGGAAAACTCACCCATCCAGTCTAATTTTAATTTAGAATATCATGTGGCACTGGCTGTAGGTATAATTAACGGGAAATGCTGCTGGGGCAATAAGTTATAATTTTCAGAATTGAATTCACAGCTAATGACTGCAATTTGCATAATAATGGGCCGCAACCGCGATTAAAACTTACATCGATATTCACACGGAATTAGGTACGGCCTTTGTTATTCCGGGGGTGGAATTCTGAGAAATACTTCGTATACCTTCGTCACCACCTTTGAATAATACTTTTCCCTTTTAAGGGTTCCGTACCCGAGGGGTGCCAAACGTGACCCTATTACTCAATACAATGTTCTAAGTATATTATATTTTTCCTTGTTATCTCATAATATCACTCATTTTACACACACACCCTCAGACACACAAACACACACCCTCTCACACACAAACCCTCACACCCACCCTCACACACACACTCACACACACACCCACACACACACACACAAACACGCACACACACCCTCACACACAAACACGCACACACCCAAAAACCCACACACACACATACTCGCTTACTCACAAGAGCCCTATAACTAAAACTGCTATTGTTATTTTATTTCTTTAGTTTTTAAGTTTTGTGAACAGTAAATAGTGAAGTTTATTAGGTACCTATAACAATATCACAAAACACATAAGAAGTAGCCTGGCTTCCCATAGCACAGGGAATCCTAGTTTGGGAGCCAGGACATTCACCTGCAACCTTTGTTTAACCAATAAACTATTATTATGAATCGGACGTGGAATTGGTTTTTTAAAAGAAATGGTCTGTATTCTACAGCAAAAGGCTTACAGTTTAATATGAAACAAATACTGTTAAATCAGAAATTAAGGGAATTACAAAAATACAAATAGATCACACGTCCAGCACGATCTGGCGTCCATAATGGAGTCTGTCCAGATTAAAAAAATAATAGAACAGAGTAGAGCTACACGCTACAGGCTCAACGGCGCATGCGACACCCCACCACACGCGCGTCTATCACCACACGTTCGTGATCACAGACTAAGCTTGGCCAGGTATCTACAACACGGCCTCTCCTGACAGCGAGGCGTCCTCGTCCGCTTCTTCTTCAGCTGTAACGGAGATAACATTGGCCACATTAGTTAGGGATTGCCTGAAAGTCTACAATCCCGCTTACACTCTTGTACCATAAAAACTCGGAGCGCTCAAGCGTTTATGAACAAGACTCTTTCATAATCTTCAGCCACGCTATTTACTTTAAAAGTTATAGCAAAATCAAGTTCTTTCATACGGAATATTCATACGTCCTCACAATAAACACACACACACGGGAAGTACCATCCCGACCCACAACCGACACACAAATGAGCATAAACATGAGGTGCCTGAAGTGTTTGTGGCAGAGCCACCCAGGGAACCATGCCCTGCCAGGAACTGAATCCTGATACACAATGTGAGCCCCTGTCTCAGCATCATGTCTGCCGTGGCAAAGCCACCCAGGGAACCATGCCCTGCCAGGAATTGAATCCTGATACATAATGTGAGCCCCTGTCTCAACATCATGTCTGCCGTGGCAAAGCCACCCAGAATTAAATCCTGCTACACAACATGGCATAAAAACATGAAATGTAGGACACCCAGGAGAAAACTCTGATACACATCATGGCATAAAAACATGCGTGTCTGCCGTGAACAAGCGTCACATGTGGCAAAGCCACCCAGAATTGAATCCTGCAACACAACATGACATAAAAACATGAAGTGTAAGACACCCAGGAATAAACTCTGATACACAGCATGGCATAAAAACATGCGTGTCTGCCGTTAACAAGCGTCACATGTGGCAAAGCCACCCAGAATTGAATCCTGCAACACAACATGACATAAAAACATGAAGTGTAAGACACCCAGGAATAAACTCTGATACACAGCATGGCATAAAAACATGCGTGTCTGCGGTGAACAAGCGTCACATGTGGCAAAGCCACCCAGAATTAAATTCTGACTCTGGTGGCGAATTGCAAGGCCTAAAAGCCGCGAGCTGCATCCGAATATTCTGCGCGATGTCCTTCTTAGTGGCCTCGATCTGCTCCTGGATGTCTTCGGCGACATCTCCGAGCGACCGCACATTCTCCACCACGCTGGTCACGTCTCCAGTGCTGCACCGGGACTCCTCCTTCGTCTCCTGCTGTCATGCAGGCGGCAGCCCGCTGCTAGGCAGGCAGAAGCCCGCTGTCATGCAGGCGACAGCCTGCAGCTAGGCAGGCAGAAGCCTGCTGTGCAGGCAGCCTGCTGCTAGGCAGGCAAAAGCCTGCAGTCAGGCAGGCAGAAGCCTGCGGTCAGGCAGGCGGCAGCCTGCAGCTAGGCAGGCAGAAGCCTGCTGTCATGCAGGCGGCAGCCCGCAGCTAGGCAGGCAGAAGCCTGCTGCTAGGCAGGCGGCAGCCTGCTGCTAGGCAGGCAGAAGCCTGCTGTCAGGCAGGCGGCAGCCTGCAGCTAGGCAGGCAGAAGCCTGCTGTCAGGCAAGCGGAAGCCTGCTGTCAGGCAGGCAGAAGCCTGCTGTTAGCGCCTGCTGCTAGGCAGACAGTAACCTGCGGTCGGGCAGGCGGCAGCCTGCAGCCAGACAGGCAGAGACCTGCTGTCAGCTGCGTAACCAGCTATCAGGCCCGATGCTTGTTCCTCAGTCAGATCGTCCTCTGCGAAACTAGAGAAGGAATATTAGTGCATCTGAAGGCAAATACATTTACCTATTCTTGCCCTTGCACTCACTTCATCTAACAAGGCCTTCTTCATTAATCGCACAAACAAACTAGCTAGCTATTAAGTTTATGCAGTACTAAAACTTCATCTTAGTACCTCATAAAATTCCGTTCTCACATTTTACCATCGTTAATCATAACATCACGCTACACACATGGATCCATGTTCATTCATCATCACACATCATGTAGGGCAAACATCCCGCAGTCTGTTTGCCGATAGGAACGTCCCGCAGTCCGTCCTCTACATGATTTTGGCATCCTGCAGTTTGCCAAGCCCGAAGTGCCTCTACAGGACACCCCGTGACTAGTCAGACACCCCGCAGTTTGTCTGACGTGGAACGTCCCGCAGTCCGTCCACCATCTCACTTCTTCAATTAGACACCCCGCAGTTTGTCTAACGTAGAACATCCCGCAGTCCGTCTACTAAGTGAGGAAATATACGTATGTGGATTCGTCACCCGCAAAACGCTTCGTAAGACCGGTCAGGTACCCCGCAGTTTACCTGACGTAGAACGTCCCGCAGTCCGTCTACTGTCTTACACTGAGATCTGCACGACTATATAGCAATACAGGTCTCTCATACGCAAGCATGGTCACGCTCGTAGCAGCGCCAGGACATCATGTTGCGTAGGTCTCAGGACACCATGCAGCGCAGGTCCCGGGACACCATACTGGGCAGCAGCTTGCCTCGTGTTGCCGTAGCAGTCGCTCAGCAAACGCATCACACATCGCCCACTTGCTGGCGCACAATTATGCACTGCCCTCGCATGCGATGAACGTGTTTCCAATGGTCTGCGAAAACATAACAACAAAAACCAAATTATTCACATAAAATTATCTCCATGGTTCTTTTGGTTTAATTACTCGTCGAGACAATCCTAGTTTTGTTTTAGTAAGTCGATTGCACAACCCTGGCTTTACAACAGTCACTGAGGAGATAATTCTCAATACCTAGTGGTTAAATCCAAAATCATGGATTTCGTAGAAGATCATATTTTTCTAGTGAAAAAACTCATAATCAGATTCATAAATGGTTACATACAGCATAAAGCCCTCAGAAACGTGAATAATAAATACCAACCTCATTTTTGCAAATACCAACTGGTCAGAGATGAGATTTTGGCATACTTCCCTCATAATATCCTCATGCCACATCATGATGCTGTCTTTAGATCATTTTCCAAACCATTGGTCACGGTCCAGTCAACTTTGGGAACCACTGCTTTAAATGCTCGGTCATGCTCCACATTGGCCACCACCACAACTAAGCTTAGTGTGCAAGTAGCATGAAAGCCTCTCCAACGTAGATGTTGTGGTGATCAATACTCTCTGTACCTTTCATTTTCAGCGCTAAAGTACACGTAGGTAGGTCACCAAATCAACTCTGCAGCATATATAAAACCATTAGAAAACCAAATCAACATTGTATGCACTAACACCACAATGATCATTATTGAGTACCCAGGTTACTAAGGCTTTTGCATCTATGTAGTGAGATGATTTATACAGCGTCTAATGGCACCTTCACTCACACTAGATGGGTGAAGAGACCACTACATCTTACGTTTCTTTCCTACCGATCCGTGAAACCATCATTTTGACAACAATTATCTTCAAATTAAATTTTCTGGGCACTTAACCAATCTCAACCAAAATCCAAAACTCAATTCACTTAGTTTCAATTGCAATCCAACAATTTTCTTAATCAGTGTTAAGTGTTTCAATAGCTTCCAGCCAAACCAGTTTCATACACTGCTACTGTCATAGATTCCAACTATACAGCACACAGCGTCTCACACACATAGCTCACAGCTACAACTAAGCAACCACGCAAATCAACAATGCCAATACTCAATTACTTTGGCTATTTAACACTTAACTCATCATCACATCACCATAAACTCTTAGTGATCTCACCAACTATCTCAGAACTTTGTGAATTGATTTCTTTTCATTTCATAACCAAAACTTAATTTTCAAAATAAATCTCAAATGATGGGTTTAGGGTCACTTACATTAACATTGTGGAATCTTATATCACTTGGTAAAACTCAGTTGATGAGACTGAGTCTATTTCAGTCTCAAGACAGTTGTTTGCCGCTCTAATCTTTACCTACTGGGTTAGATTTCCCGCTAAATATTCACTTTTCAAAGATTGTCAAGGCCTTCTCACTATTCATTTTTAACATTCTTTACATTACAGGGACTTTATTAACAGGCCTTTACAAAAACAACATGAAACCATCTCACCAATAGGTACTTGCAGTAGAAAGTACTAATAAAATGTTTCCTTTGTCAAACTCCTTTGTTACTTCCTTGTAAACATTTGTCTCTGTTTATTCCATGACTAGTCTTGCCACTTATAGGTCCATAGGTAGTCAGATCCTTGCATGCTTTAGCAATATCATAGTCGACTATCAAGACAGTCTCAAACGTTACTTGTGAGCTAGTTTACCTAAAAACAAAGGCTTTGTTAGTTCATTTTCACAGGCTCACACCCTACATAATCACCAGTGCTCATTTTGTCATAGTTTTCACTTCAAGGACCTTGCCAAAAGGTCAAAACACTTCGCTTTTGTGGTTTCCATGTATCCCATTGAAAGTAGGTATTGCAGTGCAGTAGGCCAAAGCACGCCAGCATACAACAGGCCTCCGTAGCAACCGAGAATCGTTAACTCTTTGATTGGAGTCCTCGCGTTGGTATAGACCAATTTTTCTGCTAGGTAGGACCTAGGACCCCGGTCTCGGCCAATTCTGACCTTGTCTTATACTCCATACAAGACATTCAACCTCGGTGGTGAGTAAAACATACTCGCGCAAGTTTATCGACAACAGGGTTCTAAGTATACTTCCCGCAACATAATATTCACACGCGCGATAGATAGATTTTGTATTTGCTGATGCCATAGGTAGCGGCAGCGTATGGCAATCACGTGCTGGAGGTGTTGACGTCGGTAACGACCAGTTTTTCCCAGCACTCATAGAATCGAGCGATAGTTCCAGATTTAACGGTATTTCACGGAAAACTGAAAGTTTCAGGGAAGCCCTTGAGCGAAGGTCTCGTGGATGATCCCACGCACTGATATTATGAATCGGACGTGGAATTGGTTTTTTAAAAGAAATGGTCTGTATTCTACAGCAAAAGGCTTACAGTTTAATATGAAACAAATACTGTTAAATCAGAAATTAAGGGAATTACAAAAATACAAATAGATCACACGTCCAGCACGATCTGGCGTCCATAATGGAGTCTGTCCAGATTAAAAAAATAATAGAACAGAGTAGAGCTACACGCTACAGGCTCAACGGCGCATGCGACACCCCACCACACGCGCGTCTATCACCACACGTTCGTGATCACAGACTAAGCTTGGCCAGGTATCTACAACACTATTTCATTTCATTTCATTTCATTACTCTGCCTACACTATCTGTCTGTCCTAACTTTAAAGGGCTGTATGGCTGTGGAACGGTAATACGTAGTCAGTTGAAATTTTAACAGATTGGGTATTATTATGGGAAATTATCCAACAAATAATTAAAAAAATATGATAATAAAAAAGGGCGTCCCCAAAAACGTGTTGTTATACTTATTGCTATTGCGTTATATTAAACTTGGTACGATTATAGGGCTTATTTGATAGTATGACAACAAAAAACGGTCCAGCGCGAGTTGGACTCACGCACCGAGGGTCCGAACCAGTTTTTTTTAATTGTATTGCGGTACCCCTCAGTGCGCGAGGCCGACTCGCACTTGGCTGGTTTTTCCTCATTTCTCGAGTGAAAATGTTTTTAATAAAAAAAAGGCACAAAATTGGGTCGTAAGGCGGTAACAAAACGACAAAATTATGTCATGTGGATGACAATACAGGTAGTATCAAATGGAAAAAATTATAAACAACAACAAAAAAAAAATCCGATGGAAATCGATGGAAGAACTCTAATCAACACCAAAAGTATCTTACCTGAAAATGGAAGGCTCTTGCTCAGGAGAAATATAATACTTAGGCCCGGTTTTTGAATTGAGAATTTTACTAAAAAGTAAATACTTAACTATCGTTCTGTCACGTTCTTTTGTGAGAAATCCGCAGAGGCAGAATGATATTTAAGTACTTGCTTAGCGAATTTCTCAAATCAGAAACCGGCAGTTACTCTCTTGAACATGAAATTATACCAAACACGCCAAAAAAATTTGCACCACTAAAAATGGGCCACCCTGTATAGATATTTCTGATGGGGCACGTCTCCACTTACCCGTAAAATCTGGGGGCACGGCAGTGCCCCCGCCAGGTCGAGCGCGAAGCAAACACTGCCGTACCATCCTTTACTGGAACCATTTCGCCGCATTTTCAGGCCCCTATTTGAGAACCTCTGGATAAGACCAGAACGCAGAAATTTTCGTCATCTAGTAAGCTATAATCACATACTTAAAATCCAAAATTTCAAGTCTGTAGGTCATTTAGTTCCGAAGTTAAGCGAAAGCAAAGTTTCGCATTTATGACACACACTCACTCACTCACTCACTCACTCACTCACTCATGATCATCATAATAGAACTAGTACTTCCCATAAACTCAGAGAGCTGAAATTTGGTACAGAGTTAGGGTTGAATGGCCACATAAAGGGAAAACTATAAAAACTAGGATAATCGAAGATCTGGAGTACCTGGTGACCCTGATTAGAAAACACAAGAGCCCTAATAGAAATAGTACTTCCCATAAACTCAGAGAGCTGAAATTTGGTACAGAGTTAGGGTTTAATGAGCAAATAAAGGGAAAACTATAAAAACTAGGACAATCGAAGATCTGGAGTACCTGGTGACCCTGATTAGAAAACACAAGAGCCCAACCAAACTATTATAGATCGACATATACCGCCCTTACAAAAAATATTCAACTTGTTGGGCCGCTTCATTTGATGTCAAAAATCTAAGGTCTGAAGTATCTGATGAAGAACCCTCAGCTGGTATCAGCTTTATTAGACATATTATGGTAATGCCCCTTCTACTATTGGTACATAAAAAAATCGACTGTCATTGCAAAAATCCAGCGTAGTGGGACACATCTTCATTTAATCTAGCCTATAGCGTCCCACTAGTGGTTCGCTCCGAACTATGAACTCGCGACCTCAGTTGCAGATGTATAACTTTGCTTACGCCATTCGTGCAGACGCGCGCGCGCTTTGCATTTAAGCTATACAGCCCCATATCTCGGCAACCCATCGACCGATTTGGCTCATGTTCGAATTTGAAAATTATTTTAATTTAGTTTACCCGCCTATCAAATTTCATAACGATCCGACCAAATTTACTCAAGTTATCGTCGAACAAACATTCATACATACAAACATACATACATACAAACGCCGGATTGTTCCAGCAGACTCGGAGGACTTCGCTCGCTTCGCTCGCTCGTTCAACAAGAAATAGTCGGACGATTAACTTTATTCTACTCGAACATTACACAAATTTAAAAACTGTGTCAAATAAGAAAATCTAATAAAATTAATCAATATGCCAATATGCGTTTCTACAAAAAGAAGTGAAATCCCACCAAAAACATTCTGTAAAAACTAGCCAGGTCTCGATGGATCTGCTTGTTAATCTCTAAAAAAGTAATGAAATCTAGACAAAGTCGTGCCAAGTCTAAGGTTCCTTAGTGCGATTTCTTTATTATTATAGTTAATGTTGTGAGACTTGGCTGTTGAAGGGTACACAAGGGTACAAAACCAGGTGCTCCATGACACCAATGCACCAATCTGTCGCCAGAACCGCTTGTGTTCCCTTCAACGGCCAAGTCTCACAACATTAACTATAATAATAAAGAAATCGCACTAAGGAACCTTAGACTTGGCACGACTTTGTCTAGATTTCATTACTTTTTTAGAGATTAACAAGCAGATCCATCGAGACCTGGCTAGTTTTTACAGAATGTTTTTGGTGGGATATTATTTACCCAAGGTGTTTACTTTAGCAAAGTATGATACCTCGTGGAAAATGTTTTTGTGTCCAATTAAACTGTAAACATCGTTGTCAGTCCGTCTGTTTGCATCAAAATAATTCATTAGCGAACGGAATCCGGTTTCAAAATATCCTGAAGCTGGAGAGAGAGCATTCACCAACTGTCTGGGGGTTGTTTGCACCATAGACTTAAGAAATACACGACAGACAAAGCTGCCAAACATTTGCATCGTCGGAAATAACCTTGAGCCAAAACGAAAGCATCTTTGTGTACAATAAAGAGTTTTCCATTTATCTATCTACAATGTGCTACTCGTACCAAAGATCCTAACTCTTTTTGAAGGGGGTAACTAAATTAAATTTCTAAAAAAAAGTTTTATAACCTCTGTAAAAATAGTTTTTTTAAATAATTTTTATATTTTAATTCAAACACATGATTGTGTGCATAAGTGCATTGGCATAGTTTTGAGCTGATAACTAAGGCCTTTGCATCTACGCAATGAGATGATTTATACAGCGTCCAGTGGCACCTTCACCTAGATGGGTGAAGAGACCACTCGGCGCTGCAGTGCCTGGGACATTGTTTTTAGATGGAGTAGGCTTGCCCAGCACCTATACCATCCTGACAGCTTAGTCTTTCCTGTGGGCTAGGCCGACTAAGCTGAGCTGATAAAACATGGTGAAAATAAATACAAACCATATTTTAAAGATGCCACAGCGCAACGTACATTTTATTATTTTAAAATCAACGGAACGTCATAGAGCAAAAAATATATTCGGGGTATAATATCACCGGGTGCTATTACCCTGTAAAAAGAGTTAGGATCTTTTGTAACACCTTGTATATCTAAGTCAATTATGATGTCTGGAATCTAAGTCAATTATGATGTCTGACACCATTCATTATAATTTTAGGCTTTACTGCAGAATTTCATCTCCTAGTCTGCCGTTTTGAGTGAACATTTTTTATGTGCAGCAGAACTCTTCTAAGAAACATTTAACTCTATGTCCTTACCTATGAAAGCCGCTTAATTATCGTTTGAAGTCTGCACCGAAGCCAGTGTCTGCTGAAAACAATGAGAAACGATTATTTGCACTCTACGATCAAATGGAATCCATGATAATCAAAGTTCTAAGAATTTGTGTTTCAGGGCGTTTTTTCCCACGCGTAAAATCAACTGTGGTAAGCACATATGACTAGTATTGACTAGTGCTACTACAATCTCACAAATGTAGGTGCTTAAGTAAAATGAGTAGACTATGGTTATGTTACAGTACCATTTTCAATACCACAGTATCAATCACAATCAAAACCTAACATTTTATTGCAAATCCCACTCGTTATTTTTCAACTCTTTCTCCGTGCGAACGGAATATTTCACCGGGGTACAGTCACCCGTAACGTAAACTACTAAAAAGTTTCAGTTTCCCGTTGTTCTATTGTTGTTAAGTTCGTAACTTTGGATATGAAAACCTAGGAATGTGGCCGTAAACTGGTTTAACATCAATTACATCCGGTCAAATCTAGACCGTTAAAAAAAATGTACGTTTGCGTCCGGTTATAGGTTTGGAAGAATTAGGTTTTTGTATCCAAAATTACAAACTTTATAGGTAACAATTTCATAACGAGAAACGGTAAACTTTTTAGTAGCTTAAAACGTTACGGGCCACTGTACCGGCGGGACGTACATTCTCATAAATCATTTAGCTGAACGGTTGAGCGTTCCGGCGACTAATAAAAATCCTCGCGTTCCATTCTATCATTCTTCGTTGACACGTATAAATGTCTGGCTCACATGTGACGGACTGCGAAAAGCTAGGTGGAGGTATGGAGCCAGATTTACGAGCATTTTCAATAAACGCTATCGCTTCGAAGGAAAACATCGTGAGGAAACCTGAGAGTCTGAAGTATAATACTATTATTGGACTCGCTTGATCTGTCTCTGAGAGAAGGCCTTTCTCCAGCTAGTGATGATGATGATGATGACATCCTTTTATCCCTTATCATAGGACATAGGGCTCGAAGAAGAGATCTCTATTTTCCGCGGTCTTGCGAAGCAGTCTCTAGCTCCTTCCAGCCGAGTCCAGTTGATGCAGCCTCTTTCTCAACTGATCGCCTCCAGGTAGTGCCGCCGCCGCCTCTTGCCAGTGGGACTCCAGCTAGTGAAACATGTACAATTTACAGGCTACACTTTACTTACAGTGGAAGACCCAAAATATCATGGATTCAAAACTTACGCCAACAGTTCCAACAAACCTCGAGCTCCTTGTATCCTTTGAAACGTTCAAAGTCCTGAAATAGTCAGCCTACATTCATCATCATAAAATTACCAGACACGACTGGACGACGAACTTTCGGTCACAGTCTAGGATACCCCATGGCAGCTGCTCTTACCGCGCGCAGCATAAAGGCGCCAATCGAACAAAACGCATATCCTAGAGTGTGGCCGGCTGTACCTATTGTGACTACAGTAACCAAAAAACAAATATCAGTCGAACAGTGGCTCTATCCCCACAATATAACCCTTTTCTCGAGAGAGAAAGAGAGATAAAATTCCCGGACCCAGTCTTTTCGCCGCGAGAAATATTTCTTTTGCATCGAAGGTTGCCCGGACTAATAAGGGCCCAAATAAATCTCACAGCGGGTCCCTAATTTGCAAATCGTTAGCTCCGGTAGTAATCGAAACATCTACGTCCCGTCCAAATTGTTACTAGGAATTCAAATAATTAGGTACTTTGCATAGTTTCTCCAGTGAGTTTCGATATTGGAAGCGTGAAGTTTTTTAAAAAGCTTGTTGCGTGTTTTTTAAAGCATTTCACAGCTTTTTGATTGGACTTTTAAGGCTGCTTAGTGCGGTTTTTGACAAAGTCATTAGTTTTTTAATGTTGGCAATATTTATAATAAAATGTTTTCAGCACAGCTTCACCAAGCATTTTTAAAGGCGTGGCCGCAGAAGAACCGGAATACTGCTATCAAAATTAATCTGTGCTAAGCGTTTGACAGCCGTATCCCGGTTCGTCTATGGCCACGCCTGTAGGCGCCATCTATGTAATATTTTGTTAATTTGTGCTGAAAAAGGCTCATTTCTATGAATCTGATTTAATACAGCGTTAATCCAATTAGGAAGGTACCCAGCAGTGCAGGGTAATGAAATTGAATATTATATATAACAAGCGTGTGCCACTAATGTACTCGTAATAGTTTAGAGTACATCGTACGTGTTCCTTCGCTAACTAGGCTCCTGTATAATTACATACAGCCTATCTGAGCTTGATTGGCATTTCATTTAATTAATTGCAAGCAATTTATGGGTAATAACCGGGTGAGAGCGCTGGGTATGGCAGGCCTGGTCTTTTAATTAAATATATCCGGTTATAGAGTCGTGATTAAAAAACACCTTCCTATTAGGAATTAATTGTAAGGATGTGGGCGTCTGGAAATTATTCTTTTGACAGCAGTATCCATGCACAAAGGAGTGGTTTTCATCAATATTCGTAGAAATCTAACTAGGTACTGGTTAAACCTACTATCGATGGCGGCCAGATAGCTTTGATGCAAAACTTATGTGGTTTAAGTATAAGGCTTAGGCCGTCTTGCACCACTTTCTTAAATGTACTTTAAACAGCATTTAACTAAAATCTTCATACAAAAGTCGATTTAAATGGCGACTTAAGTGGCAATTATGAAGTGGTGCAAGACGGCCTTACATGCTTACGATGTACCTAAATAAAATAAAAACTCTCGAGTTTATAAATCCAAAAGTTCTAAAGATGGACCGCAGCTGGGAAAAATAACTTGCTAATATTTGTACAGCACATTTTGTATAATATGTACCTTATATTGCTACTATAAATAAAGTCGTACAGTAGGTTTTCAGTGAAAATATCCTTATAAGAATTGCACGGGCCATTTTCACTGAAAATCGTTTCCTAAACGAGAGTTTTGATAAGACTTGAGCTTATTGTTGGCCCCCAATAATAGCCCTGTTAAGTACCTCAAATGGCCCTTGGAACACAAAAAAATACAAAACAGAAGATCCTGAAAACCATGTGTTATGTGATAGTAGGTAATTTTGGTAATTATTTTCTCGTGTCGAAAGCGTTACACTTCGCGCTCCCAGAAAGCGTGATGAGGTTCGCGCCAACTTAGTCGCGCTGGAAGACGCCTCCAAGTCCAGGAGATCCCGCCAGTTGCACTGTGGGAAATTGGGACACATCGGCACGAAACGTCTGCATCTTCATCAATGCATATGGAAGAGTGACCGCTTCTTCTAAATCAGTCCCTTAATACAAGGTGTTACAAAAGTACCTAACTCTTTTTACAGGGTAATAGCACCCGGTAATAGGGATCGCAACCTAAATATATTTTTAGCTCGTTCCGTTAATTTTTAAATTAATAAAATGTGAACGATGTGGCGGGAGAAAACTATTTTTTTAATATTGTTTTCATTGACTTTCACAATGTTTTAACAACTCAAAGCTATGTAAATGCACCTACACGCACAAACATATTTTTAAATTTAAGCTAATAACAAAAACAAAAAAGTTATGAAAATTTTTCAATTTTGAGGTTATAAAATAAAAATACCTAGTTTTTTTTAACTTTTTTTACAGATTTGATATCCTGTTGACCAGTAGGTTACACCCTGTAAAAAGAGTTAGGTAGTTTTGTAACACCTTGTATAAGAGGAAAGTTCTCCACTCATCACGGGCATGGGTGCGATGGGATGCGATGGATCCCCCTGCTGCCTTTGGGACATCGGACCAGCGCATTAGTGTGACTGCTATACAGGGCGTCCCACGGCTATGCCACATGGAGGGAAAGTACCTTAAATATTGTAGATGGAACATTTTACTGAAAGAAGACATTATTAAAATTTAAAAAACAATTTAAACTGCATTCATAGATATTGAAATAATTACATGGTTGAACCGGGAATCGAACCCGTTACATGAGAAAAAAAAATTACCCTGTAGTTTTATCATACCGATCGAAAGGCTTCATGATAAGTAGGTATAATTTTTTGCTAAATAACATAGTGTCAGAAATAAAAGGAAGACCATGAATTTAAACATTTACCTGGTAGTATGCAACAAATCGAGCCGTATCCTGAGCCGAAAGACGCGTAAAATTTTGTCCATCGCAATGCGGCTGGCTGATTAACTGATTATAAAGAAATAATTCAAAAATGTGTTTCATTTTCACACTTTTAATCTTTTGTTACTGTGATTTTCATTGATAAATTGATTAATGTTGTATTAAAAATTTTAAAATTCATGGTCTTCCTTTTATTTCTGACACTATGTTATTTAGCAAAAAATAATCCTTATGATGAAGCCTTTCGATCGGTATGATAAAACTACAGGGTAATATTTTTTCTCATGTAACGGGTTCGATTCCCGGTTCAACCATGTAATTATTTCAATATCTATGAATGCAGTTTAAATTGTTTTTGAAATTAAAATAATGTCTTCTTTCAGTAAAATGTTCCATCTACAATGTTCAAGGTACTTTCCCTCCATGTGGCATAGCCGTGGGACGCCCTGTATAATAGTGGCTATAATGTCTGAGCACTTCTCCCTGTTGTTATTGATTTGGGTGGCCTGAAAACTCTGACACCATGGGTGGCTCTACTTCATTATGTCTTTCTCATAAGCTGTTGGTAATTTAAGTCCTAAAGACTACTCGACTTGTGAACGGATCCATCCTCTGTGCTTCCACTTAAAATGCACCTCAAGCGGCAGATCAGCTCTGCCTTTTGTCGGAAAACGAGCTCTTGATCGATCTTTTAACAATGGGGCAATTTCAATGCTAGTTCGGAGGTTTGTTATCGGTAAGAAAGCAGGAATGGGAGGCTTAGGGCTGCATTATTCTTAGATATACCTACAGAGAGATATTGCCCGTCATTGTTTAGGTATAGTGCTATATAAGCTTTGAAAAACTAGTATGTAGGTAATCGTATGAGGTAGAGGCCACCACTGGTGTCAGAGTTTTTAGGCCACCCAAATGGCCTCCGACATGGCTTAACGAAAACCGTGACCAACGGTTTAACGTGCCTTCCGAAGCATCGAAGCACTCAGATATTATTGCCACTAGCGGTCACCCATCCATGGACTGACCGCGGCTGTTTTTGCTTAACTTTGCCAATCTATTAAGAACGGCTAGTCCAACTAGGCTGTGAGCACTTCGAAAAACTAGTGATTCTCTTTATCAACTCTCTATTACACTAAAATTTTAAAACAATACATACTTTTACGCGGTTATCGCCAAGTTGTCTCTAAAAAAACACCCTGAATCGTGTCGACTTGATGATGTTTGTTCAATCCTTCATATTTTTAATATCCAGCTAGATTGGCAGATTATTATTATCCTGGCCACATTATGAATGTAAAAAAATAAAAGGCAAGATTGTCCATAATAATTATGGATAATACAGCCATGAATGCAACACCTTAGTAGCTACCTATCTTTTCCTCTGTCTTCGTGTAATATACCAACTATTTTAACGAAAGTCTTAGTAATTTAAAGTCAGTAATAAAGCCGGTGCAACGTGTCCATTGCTGGCTTTAATCAAAGGCATACATTCTTCCAACAAGCCCGTTCTAATATGAAAGTCTGGGGAATTTCATTACAAGGAGCGGGCCAGAATTTGATACAATATAGAGATGTCTGCTCGTTCGTTCCCT
The DNA here is from genome assembly GCA_949319315.1 of Zelleria hepariella. Classification (NCBI taxonomy): domain Eukaryota; kingdom Metazoa; phylum Arthropoda; class Insecta; order Lepidoptera; family Yponomeutidae; genus Zelleria; species Zelleria hepariella. The sequence continues at coordinate 8,993,545 of OX439395.1, forward strand.
CTTCATTTTCTCTAGCTAGACATCCTGAGTGTCTGATACCACAAAACATCTGAACACAGAAGTCTGGAATTTGAGTGGCAATGCTCCCGGTGCATTTTCACAACTTTTACTACGGGGCCAAAAATACCAGCTGTCCCATACATTGGTACATTTATTGTAAATGTAAATCTAGCGTGGAGACCAATGGATACATCATTACTGTACTGACTGTTACCAATATTACACCACTGAAACTGTAACTCTCTATGTAGTTTTTAAATAAATATTTTTATCTTATCTTGTCTTTATATTGGTGCAGTACTGTACCTGTACCTTACGGAGGAAGCCTCATCCATCTTAACTAAAACATTGCCCAAGGCATTGCAGCGCCCGAAAGGTCACTTCACTCATCTAGTATCAGTGAAGGTTTTACTGGATGGTGTAATAATAAATCAATTCATAATTTAATAGATGCAGAGTTTATGTAGAACATTTCAATACCACTATTATTCAGCCTTTAGGACTATTTAAATAAGCCACAGTTGTTTGGTAATCGTATGGGCCACCCCTAGTGTTAGAGTTTTTAGGCCGCCCAAGGGTTTCTGACATGGGTCAGTAAGTTACAATATATTTGGTCATTCTAGTTTCTTCTGTGCCCGTCTATCTTATGGCCGTGCCATGATTTCGGTCTCGGGTAGCGTCTAGACATGTGAGAGAGCGGTTCGATGGTAATATGGCAGATACAATGTGAACAACCTATCGAGAAATACCTAGCACTTCAGACGTTCTTAATACATGCCATTTTGAGCCAGCTATTGTTAAATTGCATTTGGAGAATGTCATTTGAGCTCTGGCTAAAGCAAGGAGGGTAATTCATGCGTCATATTTTTACTCTTTTTTTTAGCTGTTTCCTTGGTATAGGTGCTGGGCAAGCCTACTCCATCTAAAATAATGTCCCAGGCACTGCAGTGCCGAGTAGTCTCTTGAACCATGCAAGGCCTTAGTTTTTATTTCCTTAGTACTTCACTTGATAGAAACTACACACCATTCCATCCATTTAATTTGTACAAGTTTTTTTTTCATATAATTTCCTTGGGTCAAATAAACATTGCATTCAGTAACTCTTCTTTTACTGTAAGTAGAAAAAGTATTTTATTTAAATCTGCTATCCTTCAAGACCAATTAAAAAAGTTTCACACGAAAATAAAATCGAGGGAGAAGAAGCGAAAATAAAATTGCGAGCAGTCGACAAGAAACGGGTGTCCTTTGGCCATTCGATTAAGAATATGCATGAGGCCCGGATCCCAATGACTTGCCAGCCCTCTTGTGTTAAGAAGAAACTTCCCAGTTTCAATTTAGTTGACGCTTTAGTGGGAAAATATTTAGATAAAAGGAGTTGCTGATTCTTTATTCTGATTTGATAGTCTTAGGAGGTTCCCGGAGGTAAAAATGTGCTAGATCATCAATGTGAAACTTGTAATACACCTGTCAAAAGCAGGGGAAGCTCTAGCGACCGCAACATCGGTCTTTTCCTAGTTTTTCGGGTTACCTGGATTGCCAAAAAACAATTGAATCTGTACTGTATCTGTACTTTGACTTGCAAAATGCTTCTCGAATAATAACAGAATCTCATAGGTACTCGTAGCACCTATTTCGCATTGAAGTATTCGCGTGTAGACGTGAACAAGGGATTTCAATTTAGCTCTATTATGTGGAATGAGAAAGTCTCTAACTAATATGAAGGCTCATTGTAATTGAAACAGGTTTATCTACTTAGGAATTTGTAAGTAATTTACGAGTATTGAATTGGTTTATGGGAGAAAAGAAAACTTGGAAGAGCTAAGGATGAAAACGTGCTCCAGTTCACAGCACCTATACAGGGTGTTTCAAAAAGGTCCTGTGACACTGACAATGATGTCTTAACACACCAATACAAGCAAATACAATGTAATTTACAATGTTGCTTGTAATGGTTAGTTAAGAGGGCGCTAGAGCACCATTTGCCCATACAAACGTAGTTCAGGTTTAATTTCTAAACTACAGGCTGGATTTTGCTGAAACTCAGTTTATATCAGTAGATGACCTATACGGAGGTTTGCAAATAGTTTTTATGATGAAAAAAATTGTCTGAAAGAAATTAGAGCGATGCGTTTTTCGCGCCGAAAAAGGTGTTACTTTCAGCTGTTATTTACTTAAATTATTACACTGTCCATTGGATTCTAACTACCTTGCGAACATCAATAATATATTGTACTTGTAAGAAAAAAAGATTTTAGAAATAGCTAATAAAATGTAAAAATGGCAGCTGAACTACGAAAAAATTTGGGAAAATAGATCTATTACATTATTACAACTACAACAACATACTCGCGAAAGGACACGAACACACGTAGACTCATACAGCCGCATTGCCTCTCACTTTTCCCGCGCCCCGTAACGCTCTGGGTGAAACAGCTATAGAAAACAGTGTTTCACGCGCTTGGCCATCGCCGAGTTCCCACGCTGGTACAGGGAACTCGTGCCACAGGACTGACTTTCTGAAACACCCTGTACACCAACCTTTTAGCTTAATCGGCCTAGATTAATACAAGAGAATTAAATGCAATGTTCCCTTAAAATGTTTTTTCACGGTTAGCGAGTAGAATAGTGCTATACAAATTACACAAATGCACATACCAAACTCTTTGTCTCGTCAAGCTCATGAGAACTAACGGAAAGTGGCAGATCTGTCTTTGGCCCTTCTTCTTCTTGTAGTGCCGTCTCCTATCGGAGGGTAAGTAAGTAAGTAAGATATTTATTCACAAGATAAAACACAGTACAATGATACTAAGAACTAAAAATACACAAGTAAGCATGTTGGTCACTACGTAAACAAAAGTGGCAATCATCTTAGCTATTTCTTCCTTTGAGGCTGCCAAACGGAACAAGGAGCTCATGGATTGTTGGTACCAATGTCGTAAGTTCTCAAGCCATGATATCTTGGGTCCTCCAGGTCTCCTCCCGCCTGTTATCTTCGCTTGGATGATTTGTTGAAGGGGTCCATATTGGGTATTGCGGATTATATGGCCAAAATACTCAAGTTTGCGTTTTTTGATAGTCTTCATTACTTCAACGTTTTTTCTCATCCTCTGGAGCACGGTAGTATTGCGGACTTTTTGGACCCACGAGATTTTGAGCATTATCGTCTGTACACCCACATCTCAAACGCTTCTTTGCGTTTGGACATATTTTGAGTGAGTGTCCAAGTCTCCGCTCCGTAGAGTAGCACAGAAAAAACGTAGCATCCAGCAATTCTCGTGCGTAAAACAATGCTTAGATTTTAGCTATTTTGCGGAACGCGCTTTGAGCTTGCTCTATTATGCACTTGACTTCAAGACTGTGATCATCCTTGTCATTGACCATGACGCCAAGATATTTGTACCGATCGACTCTATTTAAGGCATTTCCACCATATTGGGTATTGCGGATTATATAACCAAAATACCCTTTGGCCCGAGCATGTTAAACCTTCAACTTTGAAAATGATGTAATACCACCACCGGGAATCTAATCTAAGACCTCCCGCTTGTGAGGTCACCTACCTAGTGAGTCCTAGTGGATTTACCATCTTTCTTATCTTATCTGTAATTTTTGAACGAGCGAGCGAAGCGAGCGAAGTTCTCCGAGTCTACTGGAACAATTCGGCGTTTGTATGTTTGTATGTATGTATGTTTGTATGTTTGTATGTATGTATGTTCGTTCGACGATAACTTGAGTAAATTTGGTCGGATCGTTACAGAATTTGGTAAGCGGGTAAATGAAATTAAAAGAATTTTTAAGTTCGAACATGAGCCAAATCGGTCGAGGGGTTGCCGAGATATGGGGTTGTTAAGTTTATATGAGGTCAAGAGTTCACAGTTCGGGGCGAACCATTAGTATTATTTCTGTTGTGCAAAAAAGAATTCTCTATCTAACTATCTATCTTTTCGCTTGAGCTGAAAACACCCTCAGGAAACACCCAAGAACCGGAATGGTCGTAAAACTCGTAGACTCACGGCCGTAGGGTCGTATTTCGTGGAAAGGTCGCCGTCGCTCTCGGTGATCGATGTGTCGTGTTCACGGGCCCTATAGGTATACTACGAGTACTCTACTCTTTGATCGGTAGTCCAAGTTAAGAGCGCCTTCCACGCTGAAAGCTATCGCTCGCACATTCTAACATTCCATCGTAACTCTTTTTTTTATATTCTAGTGGTTCGCCCCGAACTATGAACTCGCAACCCCATATCTCAGCAACCCCTCGACCGATTTAGCTCATGTTCGAACTTAAAAATTCTCTTTGCCTCATTTACCTGCCTACCAAATTTCATGACTCCTGATAACCTCTTAGCGGGTGGCGTGGTCCGTTCCAATCTTCGCTTATGTCGTCGAAATTGGGTTTTTCGGTCCGTCTCGGAGGAACAGCATGTAGCGGCGTGCGTGATGATCGCTACGTTATCTTGTAGGCCTATTTCAGGATTTCAGGAGCTTTCGAAATGCAAAGGCGTGCGTGTCAAAAAGTATCTATTGTATCAGTGAAAAAGGTACATTAATCGAGGAGGGGGGTGAGGGGAACATCGAAATTGACGGTCATCGAAATGGAACACGGTGACCGCGTTCCACTTCTAACTCGGGCCCGAACAGTATTTGTTTAACTGTTTACTTAGTATTTTTGTGCACATTATGCACGCTCGTTTGTCACAACAGTTTCGATCCCCAAAGGTTTGCTGGAAAAAATATCTTACAGAGATAAGCTCTCCTTTGTATAATTATGTGTTTTCGGATATCCTCTAATTTGTTTGTGTGTACAATAAAGTTTCATTTTAAATTATTGTAAAAGTCTGTGGCCCGGTTTCTGAGTTGAGAATTTTGCTAAGCAAATACTTAACTATCGTTCTGTCATTCTCTTTTGTGAGAAATCTGCAGAGACAGGACGATACTTACCCATTTGCTTAGCGAATTTCTCAATTCAGAAACCGGCAGTGTGTGTAAGTTACAAACGATAACGTTGAAATCGAACTATGGATATTTTAGACGCACTAAAGAAATGTGATTTTCGAAGTTATACACGAGAGATGCCATATTTCTCGATATAAATAAACTAGGATTCGTGCGGACTTAATTTACCTCTTATCTCAACTCTAAAGCTCTGACACTGTACGAGTAGGTACAGTCGGCGACACGCTAGGATACTCTTTTTCTTCGATTGGCGCCCTTATGCCGCGCGCGGTAAGAGCTGCCATGGGGTATCTGTGACTTTGGCCGACCGTACAAGCAAAAAGACATTGAGCAGAACTTTTATAACTTGCACCAGAGACCACCCTAGACACATTAATATTGCTGAAAGTTGTAGTAAAATCGAAAACATCAATTTATGAACTATGTATTATTTATTGGCTACTTCCCCGCGGTCAAAAGTAAGGAGGGATTCGACGACATTGTATACCGACCTACCGCTTTGTGAAATATTATTTTGGTGAATTTGTCAACCACCCCATAAGCCTTATTTCCTCGAACAATAATCATCTATTAATATTTTATGAGGGCTACCTTAAGCTACTTATGAGCTTTCAAATGGATAATTTATATAATTATAGCAAACTGCATTAGAAGTACCCAAACCATTTTGTTCAGGGAGTATAACATAATTTTAATTATTATCTGCCTATTAGCTAGGTACGTACTTACCTTTCTTTTACAAAATTTTCGTCATGCGAGTTTACCTTCAATCAATTAAGTCCTCTTAAATTGAGCCCGAACTCTATTTGGAGCTCTACCCGATTCATGGGACTTTTTAAGGGCCAGCGCAGACGACGGACAGAGGCGGACGAAATGTCCGCGGCGCGCTCTTATTAGTACTGTAATAAGGTTGCACTTTGTCCGCGCAATACCTCGTCTCGCCTGGCTGTATACGCAGGCAAAGTGCAACCTTATTGCTGTACTAATAAGAGCGTTTGTCCGCCATTGTTCGTCGTCTGCGCTGGCCCCTAAAGACACACTTCAGTTTACCGTTTTCCTTTTCATTTCCACTCGATGAGAGTAAACCAACCAATCTCCCATGCGAGTTCCATGTTAAATGGGGTATAACGTAAACAGACATACGGGATGACCGTAAAGGTGGATCATGAATAAAATGCACAGAAAGTTACGAAAGTCAATACAAACTTCAGACTTCACTCATACTAGTGTGTCGGCAGGGGAAGGTAAGTAAAACACGTCTGGTGTGCTTGGTGGATCTATTTGACTGCCGGTGACGAATGCTCGCCGCTCGGGCGATGATCATACAATACATAGGTACCTATAGATAGACATCGATATACATCACCTCCACACTTAATCATTATTTCTCACACAACAAGTCTTAAAACTAATACACCTTACTAACTAGTAACACACAACAACTCTTAATACTAATACACCTTACTAACTAGTAAACACCTATCGAGTACCTAGATATAATTTTTTTGCCCGATCAAGCATTCTATAATATAACAAATCCGGCCGTGCAAACAAAAGCCGGCGGAAGCCTTTAACATTAGTCAAAATCTATACCGTAACGTTTTACTGGGTATCTCACACGTTTCGACCGCACACACGGACTGGGGCTAGAATGTGAACCAGTAGGAAGCGGACCCTGAAGGGGCTGCGCTTCCGTGAGCGCGCTCGGAGCGCTCGTGCTGCTCTCGCTCGCCAATGCTTGATTTGGACTACTTACTCTGACCGACTCAGTCGTCGTATTTACATTTCTGTCACCACTATCTTGTATCTGTGACGACAATGGTGCGCATATTTCTGCAGTACAATCACCGGCACCTGTCCTACTTACAATCGAACCAATATCACTCCGATGTGGGCCACTCTCTGAATCTACTGTTGATTCCGTTGGAACTACGAAAGAAACCCTGGACCTACGTTTCAGTTGATCAATGTGACGATGACTTTCATTACCGTTCCCGTCTCTCACTCTGTAGTTTGTAGTACCTACACGTGTAACGACCTCACCCGGCAACCAGTCCGCACTAGACCTACCGTAGTCCCTAAGAAGCACTGGCTCTCCCGGCTGCAGCTCCCGACGACACCCGCCTGCTGTCTCCGCCTGCCGCTCCTGGGTCTGCTGCGCTCGTGCTAGCCTATCTGGTTTTAGTGCGTCAAGTCTGGTTCGTAGTGACCGGCCGAGTAATATTTTTGCTGGACTTTCTCCAGTCGCAGAATGGTCAGTATTTCTGTACAGTAACAAATACCTATCCAGTGCCGTTTCTACGTCTATTTTATCACTTATTGCTTTCTTTATGACTGACTTACAAAGCTTGACAGCGTTTTCAGCCGCTCCGTTCGAAGACGGGTGGTATGGTGCTGTCAAACTTTGCGTTATGCCATTGCTGCTTAAAAAGCTTCTAAATTCAGTACTTGTGAACGGCGGGCCGTTGTCGGAAACTATCTGTTTAGGTAACCCAAACTGAGCAAATAAATTCCTCAATTTTTTTATTACTTCCAACGCATTTGTGCTACTCATTTTATATATTTCGATCCATTTAGATGTGGAATCTACCACCACCATGAATTTTGAACCTGCAATGGGACCCAGAAAATCAAGGTGCAACCTAGTCCATGGCCTACTGCTGGCGGGCCACCTCTGCGGCGCGTGCGCGGGCGGCGCGGCGGCATGCGCGCTGCACGTGACACACGCGCGACACTCTGTTTCGATAGCTTCGTCCATGCCAGCCCACCACACATAACTTCGCGCTAAGCTCTTCATTTTTACCATGCCCATGTGCGTTTCATGAAGTTCTAGTAGAACCCGCTCTCGCAACTTGGTTGGCACAATGACCCTATGGCCCCACATTAAACATCCTAATTCCAAATAAATCTCATTGCGTCTGTTGAAATACGGCTGCAATTGCTGTATTTCATTGTCATTGGGCCAACCATCGCGAACGTAACTAATGACTCGACTCAACAAATTATCTCTGTTTGATTCCTGTCGTAATTCGTTATAATCAAGCATCAACGCATCACGGGCAAAGTGCAAATATGTTTGTTCAGGTTTCTCAATTATATTATTTTTGTTAGGAATTGGTAACCTTGACAAACCATCCGCACTATTGTTTTGCGATCGAACATATTCTATTTCATAGCGATAAGCCGATAAAATGATCGCCCATCGCTGTAGCCTACTTGCTGCCATTGTCGGTACTCCAACTTTTGGTCCAAGTATGGTCACCAGTGGTTTATGATCTGTTCGCAGTAAGAAACTCCTACCATACAAGTATTGATGGAATTTCTTCACTGCGAATATAATAGACAGCGCTTCCCGCTGTATCTGACTATAGTGGCGCTCGGCCGGCGTGAGCGCACGCGAAGCATAAGCGACTGGGCGCTCCTCGCCCCCGCTACCCCTCTGGCTGAGGACCGCGCCGACCCCCCTCGAACTCGCGTCACTAATTACAATTAATTCTTTATTTTGATCGTAATGAGTTAATACCTCGGCACTCGTTAGTAGCTTTTTTATATTTTTAAATGCTTCCTCACACTGTTTACTCCATACCCACGTCACTGACTTCTTGAGTAAATCGTATAGCGGTGCTAAATGATAACTCAAGTTTTGTATAAATCTTGCATAAAAATTTACAAATCCTATAAAAGACCTGACTTCTGATACATTGGACGGCCTCGGCAACTTTACTATCGCTTTTATTTTGTCCTGATCTGTATGCAATCCATTTTTGTCGATAATATACCCTAAATAGGACACTGATTCCGCTAAGAAAATGCATTTGCTTTTGTTAAGCTTGAATCCATTGTTTCGCAGCCTTTCCAATACCAGCTGCACTGTTTTTATATGCAAATCATTGTTTTTAGCTGTTACTAATATGTCATCCATAAAAACAGCTACCCCTGTAATACCTCTCATCATGTTTGTAATTATTCTACCAAAAATTCCGGGACTGCTAGCTAATCCATAAACCAAGCGGTTGTACCTAAATAGACCTCGATGAGTATTTACGACCGTGTACTCTTTTGATTCTTCGTCTAACAAAATCTGGTTATACGCAGCCGACAAATCAATTTTAGTAAATTTTTCTCCTCCATTTAGGTTAGCAAATAAATCCTCTACTTTTGGTAATGGAAATTTGTCAATCAACAGGGATGGGTTCAGAGTAACTTTATAGTCTGCGCACAACCTAACTTTGCCGTTCGGTTTTGGAACTATGACTAAGGGAGTGGCCCACTCAGAGAATTCAACTGGTTCGATCGTACCGTTTGCAAGCATGGCGTCGAGTTCAGCATCGACGCGCTCCCGCAGCGAGTAGGGTATAGCGCGCTCACGGAAATACACTGGAGCCGCCCCTGCACGCACGCGCAGCGCCGCGCGGCCGCCGGTGTACTGGCCCAGTGTGCCGTCGAACAGCTCAGCGTATCTGTCGAGGAGCATCATGATGCGCCCGTCATTACATTTATCACTAATGATATTATGCACACAAAAATCCGGAACTTTAATATCCAACTCTGTCAACCACTGTCGACCTAACAGCGATGTCGTTCCACCGTTAAATACATACAAATCTAACATTTTTATCCTGTTATTGTGAATGACCTGCACCTCGATCATACCTATAGGTTGAACTTTACTGCCATCATAGAATTTTATCTTTATCACACCCTTTTGTAAGGGTACATCGGGAAAAAGGTTGTTATAAGTATCACTACCAATACATGAAAGTGCACTGCCTGTATCAACTTCCATCAACACTTCCCTGTTATTTATCATAATGGGGATGCTCACCGCCGGGTAATCCTTCAAGGACATCTGGAAAATGGCCTCTTCTTCGGAAGAATCCACTTCTTCTTGCTGATCCGTATCGACCGCTTCTACGAAATGTTGGGATTGGCTGCCACCTCGGCGCCGCCAGCCCCGCTGGCCACGCTGGCCACGGGAGCGCGCGCCGCGCCTGCCAACGCCGCCGCCGCCGCGTGACTGGCTCATCCCGGGCTCGGCTGCCGCGGCACCCGCCGCTTCGCTCGCCGACCACCCTCGCCGAGGGCATGCCCGCCGCAAATGTCCTACGGTGTTGCATCCACCGCATCTGTAATTGCTAAACTTGCAACTGGACGCCACATGGTTGTATGCGCCGCATACCGCGCACTGCATCCCGCTCCCTGGTGGCTCCATCGTGACGGAGTTCAAGTCTTCCACGTCACGGTTTGCCCCCAAGGCTCGGGATTCCACAGAAGCCGCGTTCTTTTCCGCTGCTTCTAACGCTGATGCAAGGGCCACCGCCCTCGCATATGTCAATGTCTCCTCCGCAAACAGCCTTTGACGGACGACATCACTGTTCATCCCACACACTAATTGATCACGTAAACTCTCCTCTAAGGCTGAGCCAAACTCACAGTTCCGCGCTAGCCTTTTTAACTCCGCCACATACTGCGCCACTTTTTCCCCCACGTGCTGACGCCGCAGTCGAAACTGGTATCTTTCTGCCATAATTGAGGGTTTTGGTTGTAGATGGTTTTTCACTGTTTCCACTATATAGTTATACGTGCATGATGACACCGTTTTTGGGCTGACTAAATTTACTATTAGTTCATAAGTTACGTCACCAACAACGGAAATTAACGTAGGCAGCCACAGTTCTTCTTTGATCCCATTTGCTGTGAAATACATTTTAAGTCTTTCCGTGTATGCTTGCCAATTACCGTTCGACGTGTCAAACTCTTTCATCTTCCCGATCGACATGATTTTTCGAATTTCTTACGCACGCGTTTATAAAAATTATTTTAATCCTCGGCCGCCATTAGTGTGTCGGCAGGGGAAGGTAAGTAAAACACGTCTGGTGTGCTTGGTGGATCTATTTGACTGCCGGTGACGAATGCTCGCCGCTCGGGCGATGATCATACAATACATAGGTACCTATAGATAGACATCGATATACATCACATACAAAGGGCTGAAAATGTAACAACAATACTTAAACAGATGAGATGGAATGGGAGAATAATATCAAGCTCAATACGGTGCTCTCTGTAACTAATTAATAGACGTCGACTCAAAGATCGAACTCAAAGTAGGTGATATCAGAACAGTCAAATGCTAATGTCAAGCCTTGGCTAATCTCAATGTTAAGGCAGGGTGGATAGTGAAACTCCTGCGGGAGAAGTATAGCAATGACGCATCTCTTATTTGCATTCGCATGCAAGATACACTAAAGAAATCGAAAATATTGCCATATCAAACCCTAGAATTAGGTAAGAGCTATCTTTTAAGGCAAGTTTCGTGTTGATGTTCGTAATAGATTTGAAGAAATTTTCATTCAAAAACTGAGGAAGTTAGTACTGGGAATTTGTTTTTTTCAACGAAAATATTTTGCAAACTGTCATGATTTACAACACGAAAAATGGTGTGTTTGATAGCACTTACCTAATTCTAGGGTTTGATATGTGAATATTTCACGATTTTAGTGTATTTACGATTTTGATGTTGTAAATGTGCTATTCTTTTCTCGCAGGCGTTGAATACATTGTTTACTTAGTCAATTTGACAGTTCGTCCGTACCGGGGATCGACGTTCATCCAAACAAAGTGAATCACGTTCCAAACTGTCAAAACTTAGTTTGGTTTTCTGTTTTTTTTTTTTTTAGTTGGTTGTTGCTTGATTGAATAATAATAAATGCTTGCAGATCTTGCAATAGATAGATATTTTGGATAACAGACGAAGACGTGAGTCGTGGGCAGCTGCGGCGTCTGAAGATTCTCTTTCGATCTTTGTATCCAACTGTTGCTTGCTAGTTCAACGCGCGATAGGTACACACGACAGCATGTCAGACTGTACACTTTTGTTGTAAAGTCGCCCGTAACGTATCCGAGTAGAGTGCTAGCATGTAAGGGTCGACGTGCTGTCGTGTGTACACACGACAGCACGTCAGACTGTACACCTCTGTTGTAAAGTTGCTCTTAACGTAACCGAGTAGAGTGCTAGTATGTAAAGGTCGACGTGCTGTCGTGTGTACTTACTAGGTACACACGACAGCACGTCAGAGTGTAAACTTTTGTTGTAAAGTCGCCGTAACGTAACCGAGTAGAGTGCTAGCATGTAAGGGTCGACGTGCTGTCGTGTGTAGGTACATACCTACCTATTACTTACCTAATTTGGTAGTCATCAAGATCGCAGAGTACCTACCTACCCCTTTTTGTCATACGCCGCACGCGACGGCTACCTACCACGGATTTGCCTTACCTAAGCCGCGCGTGACGGCTAAAGTCCGTTCGCTATCATAGTGTCACTTTGATATTTGCCGCCTTGGTGCGCGGCGGCTTTTCACAAAAGAAATTAAAGGAAGCCGACGCGGCGCAAACACGCCAGTGAATTTGGCTCGCCGCTCGTCAAAGAAGCGTCGTATTGAAAGGTTGTGCTTGTGACTTAGTATTTTGTATTGAGTGTCGATCGCTCTGCGTGAAGATAAAATGTTTTTTCGTCCGTGGAAGGACCGCGAGGTGCCTCTAGACGCAACTGGAGCATTCCACGAAAATACGGAAGTTTTTGATGAGATACAAACTTCACATTTCTGTATGTTTGTATGTATTTTTTTAAAGAGTACACTCTTAGCTTTCATAATCAAAACACATTTACAAACGGCGATTGCTCGATAATTAACTATCCTCCTTTAAACGACCCAAGAAAAATGCTACTCATAATTACGTATTAGAACGCCAACTTCACTCAGTCGTTGCAGTAAAGTGTTAAAAGATACAGACAATCTTTTTCGTGTTTTTAACAAGTAAGAAGGTGTAGATTAATGCCAGAATTTAGCTTTTGCCATAAAGTGATATTATTTGCTGTAATTGGACTCTAATATAAGGTAAGTTTGAGTGTCTGTACGTGACGCTTATTTGATATGTACTAAGTTTATTAGTATAATGATTTTTTTAAACAAATAATATATTCATTAATAAAGCTAACTTGGTGCTTCCAGTGATTTTATACCAAAAGATTTATAGTAACATCTTTACTTACGCTTATAGTTTACAGGGATTCGATGTCTGTACGTGACGCGAATTTGTCAAGTCTCTAAAATTGCACTTTCTCAGCAACTTTTGGGATATTAACTAATGTTTTTACTTTTATTGCTACAGGAACACCTATTTGCAACATTATGTCTGATAAACCACGGTAAACAAGTGCGAGTCGTATGAGAAAACTTCGTGAGAAGAGAAAGGCTGAGGATCCAAACTATACCGCCAATGAGACAAAAAGAATTCAAGATCTACGAAAAAATAAACAGCAGCAGTCATCAGAACAGTATATATGTATTTACAACGATTTTAAGCGAAAAATATAAAAAACAATATTCTGGAAATATTTTGCCACATCTCACGGAAAAGGCATAATCGACGGAGTAGGTGGAAAAATCAAAAAGCTGGTGAGAGAAAAAATGATGAATCAAAATGATAACGTAGTACTCAATCCGCTGAAGACTTCGCCAAATTAGCGTCGAAACTAGTATCAAAACTCGTGTCATTTATGTCCCATCTACGGAAATATCCGAAAAAGTCAAAACTGCAACACCGTGGAATAAAACTAAAGCAGTTACAGGAATTTCTAACATCCACTGCATTGAAACAGACGGAATAATTGCAAAATGCAAGCAACATTGCAAGTCCGAGGAGAAAATGTTGATTTCGTATCGACTATTTCGTACAAAATTTCACACGTGACGCAAGGTGTCTGTACGTGACACGAAAATAAAATTTATAAAAAATTCAAAACTTTCTTTTCTTATGTTTTTATTATTTCAGTCTCTAGCTTAGTTATCAACCTACATTTGTTTTATAGACAACATTACACTTAGCTTTATAGATTCGCTGAAAAATTAACTTCTCGTCATCCATCAAGCTCCTTGGTTGACTTTGGCTGTCCGTACGTGACGGCACTTTGATTTTGTTTTATGACGTAACTAATGAAGTTTACTGAAAAAAATGTCATACGGGTCAAAGATTAATGAGGTCTTCAACAGATATAATACATTTGAACTACTTTAAATAAGTCAATAAATAAATATATCATTATTAAGGTCAAAAATTGAGTACGATTTGTCCGTACGTGACGGTGGAATGCTCCAACTTCGAATGACGCAAAAATTAAAAGACGAAGGTTTTGTAAAACATTTTAGCAAATTCCAGTTAGGTAATGTCCATCAGCATTGTGTTGAAATGAATATGTCTGCGCCCATCACAGATACTTCGAAAATAGTTGGTATCCCAAGAACCAAGATTGCCGTCGTGTGTCAATAATAGGATAGCGAACGGACTTTACCTACCACAGATTTGCCTTCATCGAGTCCTATCAAATATGTATAACGTGTTAGTAACAAAAGATCTTAACTCTTTTTGCAGGGTTTACCTACTGCCTACTGATCAACAAGATCACTACCTGCTGAAAAACATTTTTTATTTTATAACCTCAAAAGTGAAAATAAATCCAGTTTTTCTTTTTTTATTTAGGCCTAGTTCAAATTAAAACATGATTGTGTGCGTAAGTGCATTGGCATATTTTTAAGCTGATAAATAAAACACGGTGAAAATCAGTGAAAACCATATTATTTTAAAAGTACTTTTCTCTTGCCACAGCGGTAACATTTTATTAATAAAAAATCAATGGAACTTCATAGACCAAAAAATCCCTATCACCGGGTGCTATTCTATTACCCTGTAAAAAGAGATAGTTATCTACCTACATCTTTATTTATACAATGTATAGTATTGTATAAAAACATACAAAGGAATCCTAAAGTTAGTAGTATAGGCTGAATTTTATAAAAACCAAAAACCATTTGGCAAAACATACTTTATTATCATAACCATGTATGTACGGTCGGCCACAGTCACAGATACCCCATAGCAGCTCTTACCGCGTGCGGCATAAGGGCGCCAATCAAACAAAAAGGGGTATCCTAGCGTGTGGCCGACTACTGTATGTCGATCTTTCTGCCCCGCCAGCTATAATCTCGGTCTTGCATCGCCACACATCCATGTAGAAGGTTATCTAAAAAGAAAATGATAATTATGTTATACAATAATAATTAAAATACATACCTATAGCATTCCTTAGACAAAGTGAAGAAAAACAAAAAAAGATTTTGGGTAAACAAACAGAGTCGTAGTTAAAAAAATACATGCACCTCATAACTTGTTGTTAACTTCAGTAAGGCTCATAGCTTTTCCAAATTACAATTTGCACGTGTTTTGTAATAAAGTTGTAATTCTTATAGTTTTGTATGGGAATAACATTTAATTTTCCTAGGCTTGGGATCAGCACTATTTAGTTACGCTACACTTTGACTAATTCTACTTTTATGGACTTTCAAAAGTTTTCCATCATTTCGAGACCTTTGCAAGGCTGTTGCACACCCGTGGTGACAGTAAAGTTGTCTTGAATACCTACTTATATCTTGATTTCAGCACCACTAGCGTGGAGCCCATGTTTAGCCCAAAACCATAACATGGAGCTGGGAGGCACGGACTCATTGTTTAGTCAGCGGTCCTGTTGCTTGCTACCGGATGGTAGGTGGCCTTTAGTTTGTCATCTGAACTTTGGTTGCGAGCAGGCAGCTGCAAAGAAGTAATAGGAGGAGTTTAGTTTAGGGAAGGTACCTACTTTAGTGAAATATGTGCTAGTCCCTTTGAATACCTTATTTGGACTTGAATTATGAAGAAGCTTTAGCAAGCAGTATTGCTACTAGAAACTCACAAATGTAGGTACATAACTTTTAAGACAAAAACATAGCTAGCTCATAGACATAGCTACATACCCGCACCGCTCACTAACAGTGAAAGAAAATATCATGAGGAAACCCGCAGCTTAGTTAGCTCATCAGATAAGTAAGATTGACGTATTGACCTCTTTTCTGGGGGCTAGGCCGACGATGGTAGTTGCTGGGCAAGCCTACCTACTCCACTAAACAATGTCCCAGACACAGCAGCGTCGAATTGTCACTTCACCCATCTAGTGCAGTGAAGGTGCCACTGGACGCTGTATAATATAAATCATCTCATTGCGTAAGCGTAAAGGTCTCAGTTTTATAGAACATCCAATTCAAAGCTAGTAGGTAATTTCGCTACGAAAATCTGTCAGTAGGTACTTACTTTCAATTCCTAAACATACCGATGTGATAGGTATCAGAAAATTGTTCTGAGTATTCTACTGGAAGGAACACTACATTCAGTCCGCATCCGCAATGAATGAAACACTCTAAACACTGTTTATTTATCACAGGCACCAAAGAGAATTACCGGCACAGCCAGCACTTGTACCTATTTTGACAGATATTTTTTTATCTTGTGTCACTAATGCGTTTCGTTCATTCCATAAAACGTTGAGTTTTGTTACAGTTATTCAAACAACTAGGTAATGCATACTAACATTTAATTTTGATAAGTCATAAATATAAATAAAACGGAATGAACATTTATTTGATTATTATTTTGCTAAAAAATATATTATTTTATCGCACATGAAAAGTCAATCTCGAAAAATGCCAATTTGTTTTACGACGAATTCGAGTTCGCGATCTGGGGGCACGGCAGTGCCCCCGCCAAGTCGAGCGCGAAGCAAACACTGCCGTACCATACTTTACTGGAACCATTTCGCCGCATTTTCAGGCCCAATTATTTGAGAACCTCTGGATAAGACTATAGTTGTAAAATGACCGTCACATTCCATAACCGTCCGTCATTTATAATAAATGTCCGGTCACAATCGACATTTATGGTCACATTGGACAAATAGATATTTTGACTTGAAAAGTGTGTCGATGCTTTTATTTCGCTCTTGCCCTAGCCATCTTAGGCTGTATGTGCATCGCCGGTGCTGCCCCGCACCCCACGATACAGTGCTATTGGACAAATAGGTATTTTGGTTTCCATAAATGTTACGTTATCTCGTAAATTAAGAGGTTTAGCGCAAAAATAACGAAATTTTCGAACCCCCTTGCACCCCGAAATCAACTATTTTACTTCATTATATTTTCTAAAAACCGATATACAGGGTGTTAAACATTCAGGACAAATTATTATTTAAGAATATAGGCGAAAATTGGGGGATGTCCGGTATTTTCCGGTTCGAAGGACCACTCAATAACAAAAAAAAGGGTATCTTAGCATGTCGCTAACCGTACCTACTGACCTACCCGTTGTTTTTAATCGTGTTTGACTGTTTGTCACACTTTCAGCAATACCCTGAATGTTTAACACCCTGTATGTCGGTTTTTAGAAAACAAAAATAAGTAAAATGGTTGATTAAGTGGATATTAGGGGGTTCGAAAATTTTGTTATTTTTGCGCTAAACCACTTAATTTACGAGGTAACATAACATTTATGGACAGCGTAAATGAAGACGTGCCCGGAATTTACAATTCCCCTTTATCTGTGAAACTACTAAGTCGATTTTTTTTAAAATAAATACAGAATATAGGTATTTACCTAGATTGCAGGAAAACCTATAAAAAGATTCCGGTATTTATAGTAACAAAAAATATTTGAACGAGCGAGCGAAGCGAGCGAAGTTCTCCGAGTCTACTGGAACAATCCGGCGTTTGTATGTATGTATGTATGTATGTATGTATGTATGTATGTATGTATGTATGTATGAATGTTCGTTCGACGATAACTTGAGTAAATTTATTCGGATCGTCATGAAATTTGGTAGGCAGGTAAATGAGGCCAAGAGAATTTTTAAGTTCGAACATGAGCCAAATCGGTCGAGGGGTTGCTGAGATATGGGGTCGCGAGTTCATAGTTCGGGGCGAACCACTAGTATACAGGGTGTTAAAAGACCGCCAACAGACCCGAAAGCCACGCATACTAGACACCAAAACAAAGTAATTTTTCGATAAATTATTGCTGGGAAATGATTTTGGTTTTTTAGGTTATAATTTTGAAAAATATTTTATCACTCAATGGACGTGTAAAGCACAGAAATCATATTGCGCAAGCGTAGGTATAACTTTATGTTACTTAAGCTTGAAGTGCAAATGTTTAGAATACATTGCGGGTTGCAATTTTAACGTCGTTTATTGTAAGAAATATTCATAATTTTGATATGGCTTCTTGAGAAGGTATGTTAAGAACTAGATACTGAATGCATTTCTGCAAAAAAAAAGTTTTGAAAAGTCCGACTTTGAACCTCATTATCTCGGAAACCGTTGATTTCCCAGGCATAGTTCCTTGGGCAAAAATGTTCCTTATGAGGACAATACGTGGTTTCCCGCTTTGTTGGCTGTCTTTTAACACCCTGTATTGTATGTCAGTACGGAACCCTTAGTGCACGAGCCTGAAGCCTTATTGAACGAGCGAGCGAAGCGAGCGAAGTTCTCCGAGTCTACTGGAACAATCCGGCGTTTGTATGTATGTATGAATGTTCGTTCGACGATAACTTGAGTAAATTTGGTCGGATCGTTATGAAATTTGGTAGGCGGGTAAACGAAATTAAAAGAATTTTTAAGTTCGAACATGAGCCAAATTGGTCGAGGGGTTGCCGAGATATAGGGTTGTATAGTTTATATGCAAAGCACGCGCGCGCCTGCGCGAATGGCGTAAGCAAAGTTACACATCTGTAACTGGGGTCGCGAGTTCATAGTTCGGAGCGAACCACTAGTATGAACGAGCGAGCGAAGCGAGCGAAGTTCTCCGAGTCTACTTGAACAATACGGCGTTTGTATGTTTGTATGTATGTATGTATGAATGTTCGTTCGACGATAATTTGAGAAAATTTGGTCGGATCGTTATGAAATTTAGTAAGCGGGTAAATGAAATTAAAAGAATTTTTAAGTTCGAACATGAGCCAAATCGGTCGAGGGGTTGCCGAAATATGGGGTTGTTAAGTTTATATGGGGTCGCGAGTTCACAGTTCGGGGCGAACCACTAGTGCCAATTGGGACCCTATTACTCCACCTCCAATGTCTGTCTGTCCGTCTGTCTATCCGTCTGCCTGTCATTCTATCTGTCCTTCTTTTAAAGAGCTGCCCGGCTGTTTCTTGGGATCCGCAATAGGTAGCGAATTAAAAATATCACAGAACATGTATTGCTATGGCGGGTTACCTAAAAAAAAACCGCCAAGTGCGAGTCAGGCTCGTGCACTAAGGGTTCCGTACTGACATATACAATATTTTTATTATCAAATATAAATACCGGAATCTTTTTATAGGTTTTCCTGCAATTTATAGGTAAATTCTGTATTTATTCCGTATTTATTTCAAAAATTTCGGTTTAGTAGTTTTGGGGATAAGGGGAATGGTAAACCGGGCACGTATTTAATTTTGAAGGCCGAATGTCATTTACGCTGTCTATAAATGTTATGTTATCTCGTAAATTAAGAGGTTTAGCGGAAAAAATAATGAAATTTACGAACCCCTAATACCCCCCTTATCAACCATTTTACTTATTTATGTTTTCTAAAAACCGACATACAGGGTGTTACACATTCAGGGTATTGCTGAAAGTGTGACAGACAGTCAAACACGATTTAAAACAACTGGTAGGTCAGTAGGTACGGTTGGCCACACGCTGAGATACCCCTTTTAGTTGCTGAGTGGTCCTTCGAACCGGAAAATACCGGACATCCCCCAATTTTTGCCGATATTCTTAAATAATAATTTACCCTAAATGTTTAACACCCTGTATATCGATTTTTAGAAAACATAAAGAAGTAAAATGGATTATTTCGGGGTGCAAGGGGGTTCGAAAATTTCGTTATTTTTGCGCTAAACCTCTTAATTTACGAGATAACGTAAACGTAACATTTATGGAAGCCAAAATACCTATTTGTCCAATAGCACTGTATCGTGGGGTGCGGGGCAGCGCCGGCGATGCACATACAGCCTAAGATGGCTAGGGCAAGAGCGAAATAAAAGCATCGACACACTTTTCTAGTCAAAATACCTATTTGTCCAATGTGACCATAAATGTCGATTGTGACCGGACATTTATTATAAATGACGGACGGTTATGGAATGTGACGGTCATTTTACAACTCTACTTTTTAGAGATAAACCAGCAGCTCCATCGAGACTTGGCAAGTTTTTTACAAAATGTTTTTAGTGGGATTATTTTCTCTAAAATCTGGTAAGAGCTTTACGACTGTCTTCCCATTCGGTTTGCGATGCATTCGACCGGGCAAGACTGTCAAATTTTAGTTAGCCAATAAGTGATCTACCAAAAAACTTTAGGAGAACTGCATTAGGTAGGGCAGAATGGAAAATTCGATCTTTGTATCCGACTGTTGCTTACTAGTTCAATACGCGATAGGTACACACGACAGCACGTCAGAGAGTAAACTTTTGTTGTAAAGTCGCCCGTAACGTAACCGAGTAGAGTGCTAGCATGTAAGGGTCGACGTGCTGTCGTTGTACTTACTAGGTACACACGACAGCACGTCAGAGTGTACACTTTTGTTGTAAAGTTGCCCGTAATGTAACCGAGTAGAGTGCTTGCATGTAAAGGTCGACGTGCTGTCGTGTGTACTTACTAGGTACACACGACAGCACGTCAGAGTGTACACTTTTGTCGTAAAGTCACTCGTAACGTAACCGAGTAGAGTGCTAGGGTGTAAAGGTCGACGTGCTGTCGTGTGTACTTACTAGGTACACACGACAGAACGTCAGACTGTACACTTTTGTTGTAAAGTCGCCCGTAATGTAACCAAGTAGAGTGCTAGCGTGTAAAGGCTGACATGCTGTCGTGTGTACTTACTAGGTACACACGACAGCACGTCAGCCTGTACACTTTTGTTGTAAAGTCGCCCGTAACGTAACCGAGTAGAGTGTAAAGGTCGACGGGCTGTTGTGTGTACCTAGTAAGTACACACGATAGCACGTTGACCTTTACACGCTAGCACTCTACTCGGTTACGTTACGGGTGACTTGACAACAAAAGTGTACAGTCTGACGTGCTGTCGTGTTTACCTATCGCGCGTTGAACTAGCAAGCAACAGTAAAGTTGGATAAAAAGATCGAAAGAGAATCTGCAGACGCCGCAGCTGCCCACGACTCACGCTCTTCGTCTGCTAGCCAAAATATCTATTGCAAGATCTGCAAGCATTAGGTATTATTATTCAATCAATCATTATCCAACTAGAAAAAAAGCTAAGGAGGTAGGTACCCATAATAATTGTTCAACGTCATTGCCGCGGCGGCGGTGGATCACTTGGCGTCATGGTGACGTCCGTCTAAGTTCCGAACGTTACTATGGCGGGATTCCGATCTGTTATTTTTGTAATCTGTACAGCGCCCCGCAGAGGGCGTGGCTTCCCACCCCGTCACTCCTCTGCTTCACCCCCTCAAATACCTAAATATCGTCTATGAAGAGCGCCTTAATCTCAAGATAGTCAAAGTCAAAGTCAAAAGGTTTTATTCAATATGCCATAAATAAATTATTTACATTGAACGTCAAAATATCAAAAATAAAAAGAAGTATATAAATCAAATGCTTATTACTATCTAATACTAAGTAAGTATCTAGCTACTTTTTTTTCTCCAGCTTCACTAGCTCTGATCGTTCTTGGAGAAGAAGCATGGTAAAGAAACTCCAAGTGTGTACTCCAAGATAGTGTCTATTAATATGCTGACAGCTACTCAAGTTTGACATTAGCCAAGGCTTGACATTAGCATTTGACTTTTCTGAGTTCACCTACTTGAGATCGTGCTCAAGTAGGTGATCTCAGACGACTATTAATACCACCCTTCTTGCTGATTAGGTACTTTTATTATGTTCCTTTTCAGTCCCGCGCCCATGACACTCAATAACGTACGGCTATCTTTATGAAAGAGTAAACGTGAGTCATGGTGAAATTGAGTTTTTGTTCGAAAATATTGTGGTCATCGGAGTTAAGTACGATTCACACCAAACGGCGACGACGCTTTCAGTAAGAATCTTGCGAAGTAAAGGGAAAGATATTCTTGCTATGAAACTAGTAGCTGGAGAGCTGGTGACCATTAGACTTATTTTATCGTAAAGGCTGATAGAGGAGACTTCGCTGAGTCTAGGAAAATATTTTTTTTGGCCGGTCGCGGTATAAAGTTTGTTTTCTTTACAATCCTAGAAAATGTCTGGGTTATAAAAAATCGAACTTTTAACTGCGCCAGGAATTTTTTTTTCATGATCAGAGATCAGAGATCATGAGTCTAATCTATAGCCTAGAAGCTGCCAGCCTTGTAGGAAAAAACTTAACCTTACCCATACATTTACACTTAAAAGGTAAAAAAAAAAAACGAACAGCCAACAACATAAAATCCCAGACTCAGCGAAGTCTACTCTATCAGCCTACCAACTCCCAGCCTTGTACAATAAAAAAAGTCGAGAGATAGAACTTTCAAAAAGCGGTAAAGCCTAAAGGAAATTGTTTTTTGACGCCGCCGTATTCGGCTTCGTCGGGTCTGAATCGTGCGACGTCTATTTTCGGCTTTGTTAGGAAGGGGCCAGCTTGACATGATTCATGTATCGTTATCGTGTAGTGTCTGAATTTTCCGCTTTCGCTTTGATAGATTGGGAGTAGTCTATGATCGGAAAGTCTTTGTGCGTCTGGACAAAGGCATCTCACTAGGGCTAGTTTTACATGGTGAGGGAGATTTGGAAAACCCAAGATATCCTGGCTAGAAAAACTGCGCGAATAGTTCCAGCAAAGTACTGGCTTACTGTTTCGTTTGGCAGCTTCGAAAGACGAGGTAGCTAAATTAATCACCAGCCTCCATTAGCCTCTTTAGCCCTCACTAGCCTATAGGACATTTACATTAGCCCTCACTAGCCTATACCCTGTATTAACCCAGGGGTGCATCCGTCATATTGTAGGCACACTAAATAATTTTCTACTTGATTCGTTCAGACGCAACCTAAATTATGCACCTTGCTAAAGTGTCGTCTAGCAGGCTATATTTATTCGGGACCCAAAATAACAATATCCGTACAAAAGGTCGACTTCGTTTCATTTTGATGTCAAAAAATATTACTGTGAGTTTGTATGTCCTTCTGTCAGTCAGTCTTCAGTTTTCTGTTGTTGTACCTGTCTTTCTTTCCGTCTTTCCATCTCTGGGTCCGAGCCAGATGCATTTTTCAAAGAACATAGATGGTCGTAGTGACAAATTATTCGACAAAATAGTAACAAGATTGCTTAGATCAAGATTGCGTTTATTTTTTTCTTCCTATTCATATCATAACACTGGTAGGTGACCTATTTTACTCAGTCTACATTTCTGATATAAAATTAAACATAGCACAAAGTGACCGATTGAAATATATCGTAAATGGTAATTTACAAGAAGTATGATACTTATACGAATGTAACATTGCTCAGATAGAGATTAGATCAATAGAGACGACAAATTGTACATTGTACAATGTATATTTCAACGTTATTTTAGTTGACCCATCGAGATATTTTTTCGTACAAGGTGGTTGGTAGGCTGGTAAATATTTTCGACTTTGAAAGTTTAAATGTATGGGTTGAGTCATTTCTTTTTTGTCTACAAGGCTGGGACTTTCTAGGCTGCCTTTTTAGTCTCCGCTGATCACGAAATCACTATTTATTACTAGCCGAACGCGGTAGAAATATTGTTTTTTATAACCTAGAAAGTGTGAATTTTTGGGTTATAAAAATCAAACTTTCAACCACGTTCGGCCAAAAAAAAATATTTTCTTGTTCAATGGAGTCTCAACAACTAACCTAGAAGTTCCCAGCCTTGTACGACAAAAAAAAATACTGATACGTGAACCCATACATTTAAACTTTCAACGTCGAAAAAATCTAACTTTCAACCGCGACCGGGGCAAAAAAAATATTTTTCCCAGACTCAACGAAGTCTACTCTATCAGACTACCAACTCCCAGCCTTGTACGAAAAAATATCTCACTTGGTCACCAGCTCTCCAACTCTTCAATAAAAAACACAAAAGCTGTTCCATACAATGTACTGCACCAAAAGTAATTTGTGAATGTAAAATGTAATTTGATGCAGTGCTTACTGCGTATGCATACATTTGCTGCTTTCTTCTTTGGCCCCATGGTAAGCGTTGTTTATATTCGTATACCTACATGTGTTTAAATTCGATTGCACCCTGTAGTAATTTTGACCCTCTGTATACGTAGTTCCGTTTGTGCCCGCAGCGACACAATATTCATATCGAAGCCATCGAGCTGCGTTACCGAAATGCCATTTGTAATTCAGTTTTCACGTTGCCAATTGAATATTTTACTTTGTGATATTTTGCTCTTTATTTACTACGAGTGGGTTCGTGTTTTGTTTGCGTTGCACTCTGTGTTGCAAGCCTTTTGGTCTATAAATATGTTGACATTTACCAGTCAATCGATTAAGGCCGCAGTTAAATAGTTTTGTCGAAAATGCAGAGTGGATTGGATATTGGGCCTAATCATTTTCTTGACATGTGAATTATCTACTTCTTCTTCGTCGTTGCACTCTTGTCAGAGCGGTTGTGGTCCACATGCAGTATCATCATCAGTGGCTGATGTTGCGCGCCGATGCCACGCCATTTCTCTCGGTCAGAGGTTTCGCGGGTGCATTAACACAGTGTTTTGCCCACAGGGGTCTTGATTTGTTCAGTCCATCGAATCGGTGGTTTTTCCCGGGTTCTAGTGCCCTCCACCCTTCCCTGCATTACAATGTGAATTATACGGATTTTTATTTTACTGAAGATACTGGAGACACTCAACAGTGCACAATCAGTTAGAATACACAGGTAGCAGTTTTGTTTAAATTCATACTCTGTTTTCTATTCATCCCGTTTTAACGGTTCTTGAAAACTCTAGCGAAGGAAGATATACAAATACATGTCCCAGGTACTATGCGTCCGAGTAATTACTTCACCCATCTAGTGGAAGCGCCACTATACGCTGCATCCGGTACCACAAGACCCTTACACACTAGCACTCTATTCGATTAAGTTACGGGCGACTTTACAACAAAAGTGTACACTCTGATGTGCTGTCGTGTGTACATGCAAAGGTTTTTAATCGAAAGACTAAAAAGCTTTCCGCGCTGTAAATTATAATGAAATTGAAATAAAAACTATTCTGCTGACGGCATCTTAGTTTTGGCATCTTAGATCGATTGCACAAACTTGAGCCAGTTGAGGAAAATATAAATTTCAACAAAAAAAAAGTTCCATTAATCAACAGCTGCTGTTCTCTTGCTAACCCCAAAGCCGTCTTGCAGCGTTCTTTCGCCATAAATTAATATCGCAATTAAGCTTATCTCGTTTGGGGCAATTTAAGAAGGGGATGAGTTTGCGAAGAGACCGCGGTTAATTAATAACTACCATCAGAGGGTCTAGCGCGAACACACAATATTTATACAAGTACTGGAGACTAGGACAACTTTAAACTTACTCTGTTTTTTTTAAATAATGACAAAAGAACGAGTTACAAAAGTCACCATGTTGGCTGCAATGCAACTCATACACTTGTCGCATCATTCTTCTGATACAAAGTTTTAACCCTTAGCCCTTTTATCGTAAAATCAATCGAATTATGTGACTCGTATCGATCAAACTTTAAAAGTAACTTACTTTACTTTTTATTATAAAATGAGTGAATACGGCGGCAGATAAACCTTGTAAGGTTTTCGTCCGCCGATAATTATGTAAAAAATGTTTGTAAACCAATAAGAAATAATAAAAACCTTAAAAAAAAAAAAAAAAAAATTAGTCTTTCACTCGGTTAATCTCTCTATAAGGAGAAACTTCAAAGCAATTGTTCTTCAATAAGATCAAAATTGTATAGAAAATTATTTTTCAATTCTGACACTTGAAAATAAAGGCCTCTTCAATAAAGGCACACGAAAAAATCGCTGTTCTAGTTTCCGTATCGTCCTCACTTCGTTTAGTTCGCGATAGGCCTTCAGAGCGTGGGCGGGACAAGACGGATGGAGGCGACAACTCGAAACAAAGTATCGCGGCCTCGCAGGAGTGGAGATTAATCATTACGCAGGACACTGTCTGTTTCGGGCTGGGGGCGGTAGTGACGGGCGACGGGTAGATTCGTTTGTAACTTGCCAGCTGTACGTCGCCGCAACTGAAGTGAGCTGGTTAGACTGCAAAAATCGTCTGTTCCGGACTGATCTTCTCGTCTGCTTCTACTTATAAAACTATTCAGAATTTTTAAGGCCTTTCATCCATTGTATGCAATGAGATGATTAAATATTGACTTATAGTCATAATAGTGCGCCAATCGTACAAAAAGGAGTATCCTAGCACCTTTTTAAGACACAACTTACTGTAGCAAGGTACTTAGTAGGTACATACCTTAAAGCCGCCATCTGAATCAGATAGCGTTCGCTTTGATCAGTGTACTACCTATTCCGACAGGCAATCTCAAATATTCCACATGATGAAATGTATCACAGCAATTCAGCAACTCGATACCGGCTGTGTTTGAGGGGAAACCGAAAGCAAAGAGCAGCGCGTATTTCAAATCACGTCTAAATAAATAAAGGCAGACTGTGGCCACAACAGAAGAAAGAACAGTAAGCTAACTTCGGCGTGTCATTGAAATACCTACGCCCGCACGCGCCCGCTCGGTCGGAATTTCGGAAAACATCCAATAGGCTCCCTTCACACTTTGGCGCATGTCGCTGCCGCAACTTTTAGCTAGAAATTATTTGTACGCGTGCCAGCCAGTGCCGCACTGGCGCACTGACTGACACACGTTAATGTGTCACCCTGTGTGCTTCTACGGTCGGTTTTATACAAATCCTCGCACTGCCACATGTCGCATTAAATTGTGAAGGAAGCCTTAGGATGGCGAACCGACGATGGGACGGGCGCACTTGTGTTGTGTATCCTCGTAACGTAAGTTTGAATCGAGGTACTGTTTCTTCATTCTACTGTGCCGTAGCGGGAAACTTTTATCCGATTATCAGCGGGAAAGTTTAATCAAATCGGAATTCGCGCACGAACAAAATTAAAAACAAATCGGAGAAGTACACGCAAAGAGAGCAATTCCTCTTGGAATCTGATCCTGCATAGATAACAAGTTGAACAGAAAGACTACACAGCTTTTAACCCCGGGCCTCGAGGTCTTTAAAGCGTTGGTTTTTCGGTAGGATCAATCTTGTACAAAATGTGCTGTTTACAGTTCTGTAGGTGCGAACCATGGGATTTTTTGTATCTAGATCAAGAACAATGTCAGTGTAACACGTTTTTTGTACAACTTTAATTATTGATCAATACAGGCCCAGTTAAGACAGTCACAGTTTGCGTGCCCTTGTACTGAGTACCTGTACCGTGTCCGTACCTTTACACGCTTGGCACACCACGACAAGCTACCACGAGCAAAAAACAGCCTATACGCTGATAGCCCTCTCGCTCGCACAGCATTTTAATTATTGAAAGATGATGAATGGTTCAACTTTCACAAAATTTAAATCCACTTATGCCGACCTAAAATTTTAATTAGATACGCACATTTTCCTTATACATTTTAGTTTTTTTAATCCTAGTCGAGGAAGTTGTCATAGATTTTAGGAACAAATTTTGCGAAACGATGAATCATTCATATTTCTAGTTTTTCGTAAAGCAAAGGCATAGACCATAGATGGCTTGGCTTGCGTATAGTTGCAGGAGTCTCCCATTTCTTGGTTCTTTCAGCATCATCCAGTCATGTGTCAGCTATTTTATGTGATTCTGTTTGCAAATGGTTTGTGTGGCCCCGTCAGTTATTTACTCATTAAAACTTCGACGCGAAGGCGTTTCGGTACGGAGAAGCAGAATAGACCCCTCAATATTATCGCGTCAGGAAAAAAAAGCCAAGTGCGAGAATCGCGAACCAGGGGTTCCGTACAACCATTCTGAAACTGAAACTGAAAAATACTGCACCAATAGGGTAAAAAAATCCAGCCGTACGGATTGGTGGATTGGTGACGTGAGTCTGATAGCTGGACGGATTGGTGATGTGAGTCTGGCTCGCACTTGCCCGTTTGAAATATTTGTGTTATTATAGGTACCATCGAATAAGTCCTCAATCCCTCCAAGTTTATGCATTTATGTATTACCGTTTTAACGATAGATCAAAAAATAATAATAATAACGGCGCAAAACCACGTGTGTTGTACCTAATAAGGAACCCTAAAAAATGTTTACCTTTGTGGAAGTTTACACGGAGCACAGGAGTTTTGCCAAATTAGAAATTCGTGACGAAAATTTTTCCTTTCGCGACAGTTGATTCGTGACTCGAGATTGCTCTTCTTGTTTATTACAAAATATTTACTCGTGAAATAGAAAAGTTTTGTTATTTATTTGTTTATTACTTACCTACACTTATTTGTCAAGTTCTGCCTATACGAGTATTAGAACCTAATACGTGAGCTTAAATTCAAAGAGAAAAGAGAGTTTTTTTTCTTTAAGATAGAGCTGTTATAGGTATCTATGAGTAATTTTTTCCAATAGCCTCGAATGTAGCTTTACCGTTAGTAGGTAGGTACTTAGGCATCTACGTAATGAGATCATTTATTTATACTTCACTCACACTACAGGGTGCACTCTAAGTCGATAGCGGAACTTTAAGTAGGCTGTCTACTGATCAATACAAACAACTTGTACTGATTTGATTTGATTTTCAAGGGTCTTTATTTAATAAGAAACTTATACCATATTACAATTTAAAACACAGTCTTAAAACTATCACTACATATAAAATTATTGTTTTTAATTGGTTTATGAACCTTACATTAAAACTTTTAGCCACGGTTGTTGTTTACTTTAATACTTAGGTAGGTAGGTGTAGTCAATTTTAAAATAAATCACTAGTTTACTTGCTAATTAATATTACCTAATCACTAGGTACACGTTAATTAGCTGCAGAGGTGCAATTCAGTTGCATTGGAGCGAAAAAAATATCAGCTGTTTCATACATTTGGCGCAGTACTGAGTCGACCTTTTGTATGGAACAGCTGATATTTTTTTCACTCCATTTTTTTCGCCACCTAGTACAAGTTGTTTGTATTGATCAGTAGATAGCCTACTTAAAGTTCCGCTATCGACTAAGAGTGCACCCTGTAGTGTCATTGGATGGGTAAAGCGACCACTCGGAATTCGGACGCTGTAGTCACTACACTACAGTGTAGTGTCTGGGGCATGGCTTGGCTTGCTTTCTTTAGGGAACCAGCGGCTTAGTTGGCTCCGCACGTATAGACACTTTGGCCCGGTTTCTGAATTGAGAATTTCACTAACCAAATTCTTAAGTATCGTTCTGTCACATTATCTTGTGTGACATCTTCAGAGACAGGACGATACTTAAGCATTTGGTTAGTGAAAATCTGAATTCAGAAACCGGGCCTTTGTCTTTCCTGGGCTAGGCCGACTAAGCTGTCAGGATGGTATAGGTGCTGGTTACTTTTTGTTCGATTGGCGTTCTTATGCCGCGCGCGGTAAGAGCGACCATGGGGTATCTTAGACTGTGGTCCGGCCGTACCTACTTAAAGAGCACAATAATCCAATAGTCGTTTCCCCAAATCCAATAGCACCGTAAATATAATAGAAAATAGCAGACAAAAGACACGGTCTCGTGTTAGTCCTATTGCTACGAGAATCACGTCCGTAGACTCTTTAGGAATTTAATAATTTCCCGCCGAGAGCGAGAGTGGCGGCGTGTGCGACGATTTTTAAAAGTGCTTAAAAATACCTTCGATCTTGCTTTTAAAAATGCTCCGAGAAATAAGCGCCTAAAAAAGTGACTAAACGTCTTTGCCCGAAAATAGCTGCTCCGAAGAGTTGAAAAGCTTTTAAAAACAGTCTGCCAAGACTGTTAAGGCTCCGTATAAGGCTGACTAGCGCCACCAATGTTGAAAAAATCATATCTTCATTCAGAAGAAGTTTCTGACAAAATCCTAAGATGAGCCCATGCACCATGCTTTTTTAGATTTTTAAGTGTAGATACCCTCTTCGAAATTTACTTTTAAGCTAAAAAAATATCGATAACCGCCAAAAACGGCCGTTTTTAGCGGTTATCCATATTTTTTTAGCTTAAGAATATAAATTGAGTTGGGATCTTAGGATTTTGTCAGAAACTTCTTCTGAAGGAAGATATGATTTTTTCAACATTGGTGGGGCTAGTTAGCCTTATAGGGAGCCTTAAGTGGACATAAACATTCACAGACACGCCCCATAGTAGTCAAGAAGGTACCCATGAATTATCGACTAAACAAAATGTCAAAGTAGAAGAAAATAATAAATAAATGATGAGTACGAAACCATGTCTCGGGAATCCGGCTGAGTCACCGGCATTTGGGAACTTACGGTTTATATTCGCCTTCCAATTTTATTTGAAGCCTAATAAACCCCGATCTGTTAAGAAAAAACGTCACGTCTTCAGTATCTTTTACTTTATTACTGAAGCCACCGGATTGGTTTTGAGGCATAAAACTTATCAGGGCTCGAAATCTCAAATCCGTAAACAACTGAGCATCAGGGGTGGGGGTAAATCACGTCGGCGATTTACGATTCCCCTCTTTTGAGAAACTGCGATCTAAACGGCCTCTACCCTGTACTTACAGACAGACCATAAGTTAAATCGAATGCCATAAATAGAGCGAAAGTTTAATTAAGACGCAAAAGGTCTCACAACTAGCGCCGCCAATGAAAAAAAATCATATCTTCTTTTTGGTATAGTTAGTAGTATCAGTTAGTAGTTTTTATCGCGTTGAGAAATCGCAGGAGCGTTTTTTTGCTACAAACGCATCCAAAAAGAAGATATGATATTTTTTTCATTGGCGGCGCTAGTTGTGCGTCGTACTTCGTCTTAGAACATTAATATTTTTTTTTTTTAAATAGTTTACAATATTATAATGATCAAATGAATCGTTGATGAAATTTCTATTACTAACTTACCAACTTACGTCACAAATTTGTCCTAAAGAGATGAGACATGATTTTCGATAAATATTCCTTTGTACAATACAGGGGAGTCAGTGTACCTAACGACGTGTGTAACTGTGTGGCCCGGTTTCCGAGTTGAGAATTTTACTAAGCACATACTTACGTATCGCTCTGTCACGCTCTTTTGTGAGAAATCTGCAGAGACAGGACGATACTTACCCATTTGCTTAGCAAAATTCTCAACTCAGAAACCGGGCCTGTATCAATTAAAACCCAACCATAAAATAGTCCCCACATCGCACATCTCTATAGCACAAAAGGAAAGCGTTTATATCTCCAGTGGTTTCGACTCTACGTTGCCTGTGGTCAATCAGTATGTTACGTCAGGTACCTACTATTTTATGTAGGTACATACTTACATAACTCACCTTCTCGTGGTGGTTTGATGACGGCAACCTCAGGAGTTGTAGTGCGATTGTGACTGGATAAGCCCAATTTTTTTTTTCCATGTCCGGATCACAGATTTGTGGTCCGGATACAACGATCGGCAGTAAGTATAATTCACCGCGATATCTTTGTATTTGTATGCGTAAGTGGGCTTCCGCCTTCACGTACCACGACAGCACGTCAGAGTTTACACTTTTGTTGTAAAGTCGCCCGTAACGTAACCGAGTAGAGTGCTAGCGTGTAAGCTTCTACGTGCGGTCGTGTGTACATAGAAACGGTACGGAATGGATGGATTGTTAACTTTTCAATTTGGCCCGACCATCATTACATAGTAGACCCCATCACATACTTCCGGACTCTCCAGACCTCCCGGGGTTCCCCGGGGCACGGTTGATATTAAAGAAGGGTTCCGTAGCCTCTTATTAAAAGCGAAAGTGCAGTAGGGTGCGGATTCTTGCCAGCTAAGGAGTTGTCCCTAAACCGTTTGGACACCAGCTGTGCGTTACGGAAGAGACAGGTTGCCCGAATTGCAGTCATTGGCGCAGACTGGCAGAAAAAACTGTTTATTTTGTTCAATTTAGTAGGAAGGGTTGACTTGATTACTCGACCGTGGGTTCAATTAATTGATGCCTCTGATTACCCCGTAAGGACGCGTCTCTTAGCGTTTGTCAAACCCTAAGGACCGATGTAAGTCGCGTACGAGATTTTGCGAAGAAAACATTAGGTACGGTCAACCACAGTCTATGATACTCCATGTTAGCTCTTACCGCGCGCGGTATAAGGGCACCAATCGAACAAAAAGGGGTTTCTTATAGCGTGTGGCCGACTGTACACGTCGCATTAGATATTTCCGAAAATTACCCCCTGTAGAATCCTACTTGGTTTCCCATACCGTCCTAAAACCTCTATTATTATTAGTAATAGTTTTGTATCAAGCTTTTTTATCTTGTACTGCAACCAACATTGAATCAATAGTCAAATATTTTGAATTGAAAAAACACCTTACAAATAGAATAATGAAACAGTCCCGAAATAGGTGCTTCACAAGCTGAGTATAAATTAAAAAGTCGTAAAAGCTTTCAGTAATGATTGTTTTTAGAATTCAATACTCAAGTTTCACAGACGTTTAAAACTCCAATACGCATTCCATTTTTAAATTAGACTCCAAAATAAACAATGTCTTTATTTGACGTTCCAACATTTAAGTCTCCAAGGGTTGTCCCAAAGAGAATCACAACTTTGAAGCGCGCCCTTTTCATTTAAATGAATTTTTCAGTACAATTGGTTATTACAGCGAAAAAAAAAACCTAACAGTACTCGCGCGACACTCGTCTGTCCCGTTGTCAATTATGAAGGCGAAAAAGTTTTTTTTTCGGCTGTTTGTACAAAGTTCGTTTTATCGTCTTCGTTTCATTTTCTTTACGGCGCCACTTTCTTTCCTTTTATTTTTTGGCATCCTTTCCTGTCAAGAAAAACTTATAAATAAAGTGCTAGTGGCCAGCTACCCATTTTAATAAACTGTATTGAGACCAAGAAGGTTACGAATATAGAGTTTGATGGTTTCTTGAATTCAGAACAGATTACGTACTTAGGTAGATTATGTTTTTTATGCCTGAAAAACCGGCTACCATCGTTTTAAAACATACGAAGCAGTTTGTTTTAAATAGGTTTTAGTTAGACCTAGCAATTATCTATACACACACCACCCATGCTATAACAGTCTATTTACAATGCGAGTCGGCGTACTCAAAGCTCTAGGAGACCTATATTTATCCCCATAATTATTCCTCACATCCGCAAGGAAATTGACAATCATGGCAGAGCAGTTCCCTCCCTGGAGATCGAATTACAATATTTCCCTGATAAATTATTGTAATTCCCCGTACATTACACATCTAAGTACGCAAAAGGGATGCGTCAATCCTCCATTAGTCTGCACGGACATGGAAGGGGCGGTGCGGAGGTTGGTACTGCTTTAAGTGGTCATTTATATGGAGTTAGCAATATAATTATGCGTGGGAGACAGATTGTAATGTGCGCTCGAGTTCTAGTTCTAGATTTCTTAGAATTTGAAGCATTGGCACATTTTAAGTGATAAAAAACTACTCAGTCAAATGCGAGTCGGACCTGCGCGACGTTAGTGCCGTACTGTAATGTACTGTGATGTTATGTACTGGGGGGTTACCCTTGACGCTATTGCGATCAAATTGAAAAAGTTTAAAAATTAATTTCTCTTTGAATTCGCATAGTAATGCTTTGATTTTAAATACTTTGTAATGTTTATTCAAAGGTAAGGTTGTTTTATTCAATAAAAACACAAAATGCGTCTTAATTAGTAAAATATTAAATTTTGTAAATTGCGCCATATTGCGGCCGTATTGGAAAAATGCGTCAAGGGTAGAGGGGCTGTACTGTGATGTCATTGTGTTTTCATTTCAAATAATGTATTTCCGTTATGGGGCATTATTTTGATCTATTCTTAATTTTTCTATCTTACTTACTGTACATTCGAGCAGTTCGGGACTGGCTGGCGTCGTGAGGGCCGTTTCGTTCTCCATGATTAATGTCTCCGAATGAGAACCGAAACTAGTCGGCTACACCGACAATACACAGGTTAGTTAAACCGTTGATTTAATAGAAAAATATTTTTATCTAGTTTGAGTGAGCCGACTATCAAAGACGATAAAGAAAAATCTGATCTTATAAATGGATGGATGGATGGATGGATGTTTTTTACTCTTTCACGCTGAAACTGATTGACGGATTTGGATGAAATTTTGAAAGTAGAAAGCTTAGACATCAGAATAAAACATAGGCTACATAATATTGTCACGCAATTACACTTAGGAGCAATGTAAACCACATAACGTTTTTCTGTAGTTCACGCGGATGAAGTCGCGGGCAAAAGCTAGATTTATACTTCTATGAAAAATCTGTAGGTTACCTATTTGAATTGTCCTGTTTGGTAATAGTTAGAGAGCTGGTGACCAATCGAGATATTTTTTCGTACAAGGCTAGGAGTTGGTAGGCTGATAGAGTAGACGTCGCTGAGTCTGGGAAATAGTATATTTCATTACAAGTGAGGAAAGGCTGTCATTGCAACGAGTTCAGACAAATGGCTACCCGAGCCGAGGCGCAGCCGAAGGCGAGGGTTGACAGTCGGAACAAGTTGCAATGACGGTTCCGCACGTGTACTGAACGACTATTTTTAATACAGTTGCGAAAAAATGAAGCAATTTAATAAAATAATAAAAACACAATAAACTCAACTAACTTGACATTTTTGACTTTTCCGGTAAAATGTTCTCCGAAGCATTTTGTGCAATTATACTGAGTTCCGGTGGTGTTAATTAAAAAAAAAACTAGGGTCGAAATTACTCATTTTGTGCAACAAACAACTAAACTCGCGAAAAAAATTTCTGAAAAATCAAAATGGCGCCAACCGTAGAATATAAGCAGAGTTTTTTTTTTCTTCACCCATTCTGGTAGGCAAAGGCAACTATGCCCATACAGCCAAGTCTTCAGTAGAAGTTTTTTATTGATATGAAATGAAAATGAAATTTAATGAGATGAAATGAAATGAAACCTAACCAAACTCATTCAATCAAATCATTAAATCTGATATTGAAACAAATTAGTAGCTTCTTTTTAGAAATATACGTATTTGCATGAATCATAAAAACTTTTTTAGTAAAAACTTCATGGTTGGTTTTACTTTTTAATAGATATTATTTTGACAGTTGGGAAAGAGAACGCACGAGTGCGGGAAAGGTAAAAAAAAGCACGAGTGTGTAATAGCCCACATCCCGAACGCTATACGTCCCTGCAATACGCCACTTTTTGAGCAACTGTATTAAAAAATATTTTTTGGCACGGTCGCGGTTGAAAGTTAGATTTTTTCGACTTTGAAAGTTTAAATGTATGGGTTCAGTATATATTTTTTGTCGTACAAGGCTAGAAACTTCTAGGTTAGTTGTTGAGACTCCGTTGAACAAGAAAATATTTGTTTTTTTGGCCGAGCGTGGTTGAAAGTTTGATTTTTATAACCCAAAAATTCACACTTTCTAGGTTATAAAAAACAATATTTCTACCGCGTTTGGCTAGTAATAAATAGTGATTTCGTGATCAGCGGAGACTAAAAAGGCAGCCTAAAAACTCCCAGCCTTGTAGACAAAAAAGAAATGACTCAATCCATACATTTAAACTTTCAAAGTCGAAAAAATCTAACTTTCAACCGCGACCGGACCAAAAAAATATTTTTCCCAGACTCAGCGAAATCTACTCTATCAGCCTACTAACTCCCAGCCTTGTACGAAAAAATATCTCGATTGGTCACCAGCTCTCCAACTATAACAATCAATCTTTCAGCCTGTAGAGTTCACTTTGATAATTAAAATTTGTTTTGCTGTACCGCTGCAATTGCTATATGAATGGAACGTCTGTTATACGATTTTTGCTCAGATGTAGGGTTTTCATTTCGGAACGCCAGCGCAGTTTTTGCCTCTTTCTTGCACTTCGATAAACAACAAAAAAGGATGGCAGATGATTTGGAATGACAGGTTAGAGTAGGGAGACGCGGCAGCCAGCGATAAAAAAGAACTTGGCGCCGCGGCGAAACAAGCCGACTTCATTACATTACAGTACAGTTAGCGCACATAATATGTAGCGTGCGATAAGAGATATCCACGTTGTTATAGTAACCTCCTATGATACTTGAGTAGATCGCTAAATGCGTCAGAATAAGCAACTTATTACTATGGGACCAACGGCGAAATCTCGAAAAAATATCTGCCGCTCCATACATTTGGTGCAGTTTTTTTTTAGTTTCCTTTGGCGATCGCATAATAATATTTTAAATAATGAGTTACCACCCCCTTTAGACAAGACAGGGCATTTTTGTACCACGCTGTTTAGGAGTATCCCATCTTCTTCCTACCTAGCGGACAACAGACCTATACCGGTGCAATCACTGTATCAAGCGGTTGGTTGTTATCCGGGAGGCCAATGTAATCCCTCTGCTTGATTGCAACTCTCGTTCCAGAACGTTTCCACTCCGAACTGTAAACAAAAGTGGGATTGTTCTGAAAAGTTTTAATGGTAATCAAACAATCGTTATGTTTCGACATTTGGGGTGCCTATTCGCGAAACGACCCGAAACGAAGGGTTTTCGCGAAGACTGTTGAATTCGGATGCGTTGGTGGATACCGTACCGATTTTGCTTTCTCGCCCTTTGAAGGTGCAAAACAAAACAAGGAACTCGTAGTTTGTCTAAGCCACAGGCTTAAGTTTTGAAGCCATGATGTTTTGGGTCTCCCAAAAATCCTTCTGTCGCTGGCAAGAGATGCATGGGCCGAAGGAGGAAATCTGTGAAGAAACCTTCAGGATTGGACAGGAATCGCGAGTACTGCCTAGATATTTCGCCTAGCGAAACAAAGAGAAATATGCTAAGCTGACACCCAATCCTCGCTGAATCGGAGAGGCACCCAAAGAAGAAGATGATACCTATTCTGCTTGATATATTTCTTTGAGTGATACTTAAGTGCTTACTGAATGTAGTGCAGCATAGCCGAAACTCTCAAGCTTCTATGTCTTGAAGGTCAAACCAATTAAACCAAACCAAACCAAATTGTGAAATGTAAAGTATCGACAACATGGATGGTTTAGGTCTGTGTTGTTTTTATATTTTTGTTCGACAAAAATCGACCATACCAAATTGGTGCCCAAGGGGGTCAGCCCGTGTATCAGCTGTGAAGGATTTTAACTTATTTTTTTATAACACGCTCCATTTGCGTAATGCCGTCCATTGTTGTTTTTAACGCGCATTGTTTTAATTGAAAATCTGTGTAGGCTTTGCCTTTAATGGCTTGATTTTCGATTTAATTCAGATGTGAAGGAAAATGACAATTATTGTGTTTTTTAACAACGTTCCTAATAACTTGTGCCCGAGCTAATTATTTAACATTCAAATCCTTCTACAAGAGATAATTTTATTGGGCTAAGTACTTGTATCCACTGCGGATTGGTGATATTCGAGGTTGAGGGTAATTCCTCAAGATGATGTTTGCTTTTTGATAGCTTCTGTGCCCAGCTAGTGGGGCGTGTACTTGTACCGACTACATATTAGGTACGTACCGTACTTATTATTAAGTAATTTTGTTTAAAATTTAATCATATTTGTTAACTTCCCAGATTTCCTTTCGGGTTAAGTTAACGCCTCTTTACCTTTCCTAGCCAAAAAAGTTGCCATAACGTAACAGTGGTACAAAAAAGCAGTGGTGGTCTAGTGGTCTACAGTGGACTCTGAAGTGAAAGGTCCTAGGTTCGATTCCCGGTGCGGGCATGTATCTATGACTTTGTTTAATTTCAAAGTTACGTACATTTGTGAATTTGTAGTAGCAATACCACTCGTTGACTCGTCAGGAAACCTGAACGTGTGAGGCATTATACCCTCAACGCAAAAATCGCCAGCCCGCATTGAGCACGCGTGGTGATTAAGCTCGAACTCTCTCTCTCTGAGAGAAGGCCTTTGACCAGCTAGTGGGACATGTACAATTTTACAGGCTACATCTTACTTTTTTTTTTAACGTAACAGTATTCGGGTTCATCATCATCATCATCATTATGAGTGCAAAACCGACCTTCAGGCGATGCCATCAAACCCAATCGCAGCCTCTATTACGACGTCGTTTCACCCACTTATTCCCCTAAATCCCTAATCAGGTTGCGTCTAAAAACGAAACCAGAAGCTCGCGTCTGACTGGCCAGTCGCAAATATAAAACAAATTCGCCAAGATAAGACACAGGAAGGCATTAATATCAGTTAGTTTTTATGGGGTTCGTAAATTTTATGGCCCTTTTACGTCTCCTAGCGCTCCTTGGTTGCTCAGAACTTATTATTAATTTTCCTTGAGCCAGATAGTGGAAATGGACGGCAGTAACATCGTAGATCATAAGATCCACTTGCGTCAAGCAGAGTTAGCCACAGTTAACTCTGAGTTAACGTGAATAATTGTATGGTAATGTCAAATTAACCCAGAGTTAGTTGGCTAACCCTGCTCGATGCAAGTTAGCCTAATACTTTCAAATATTTACAGGGTTCGGTGGCATCTACATTCACACTAGATGGGTGAAGTGGCCACTCAGGTGCTGTAGCGCCCATTATACATTTAAGATGGCTTTTAATCACTCTCCCAGATTAGACAGGAAAGACAATACCAACATACGTGTGGAGCTAACTCAGCCACAGGTTTTCCTTAGTAGGTACCTAAGCAATTTAATGCTTACTTACAACAGTTAATAAAGTAGCATCTATGGAACTTACGACTATAATTCTGTAGGTTTTCCACAGAGATTTTGTTTTGAAAAGCGATATAATTTCGCCGAGTAGAATAAAATGATCCAAAATATCTGCATTGTAAAGCAACTCTACATTCAAATGAGAATTAAAGGGATTGCATTTTATCAATCCGCTCACTTCACAAAGTGTATACAAAATCTCTGTTTGGACGCTCCGTATTCATTTCGCAGGCAAAAGGATAGGAAATAAACAACAGTTTTCAATTGGCATACTTCCGAACGTACGCCTGCGAACTTCCAAAGAAGCTGCGGGACTGAAACCAACATTGTTCTTTGGTATAGTCCGTTCCATCAAGGGATGTACTATTATGTAAATAAGCCTCGTCAGTACAGCAAAAAACTAAATGAGCTGTTCCATACATAAGTTAGTAGCAGTAATGCACCAAATGTATGAAACAGGTGATTATGCCCCGATTTGTTTGGCCCTATCGTAAAGTTTGTATTTTTTATTTTTTTATTCAAGTACTTGAACAATGAACAGAAAGTAGAAGTAGAAAAACCCTTCGAAGTTAGGCTAAAAGACTGACTAAAAAGTCAGACCGTATCTACGTTTGGTGCTGTTTGGTCAAGTTGATTTCCTAAGTAATTTTAGTAATGTATGAAATAACTTTTATTCGATGTTGCATTTCGAGTTCGAGGGCAAACGAAGAGCTGCTCTTGATGCCAGACGTGATGAACTAAGAGGTAGACCGCCAGCAGCGGCCATACAGTAACTGTACAACTTCTCTATGGAATGTTAACGTGTAGCCAGTGCAACCGCACTTTTACAGCCAAGATAGGCTACATAAGTCATATAAGGGCAAATAACCGACGCCTTCCCCAGCCGCAACAGTCGCCGTGACCGAATCCGGGGGTCTACCGGCTAAGACGAAGCCGATTACCATTGGCGAAAATCGAAGTTCGATTTTTGAAAAATGTACGGCCACCCAGTTCATTTTACTGCCACCCAGTTAATTTTTCGTAAATCGAACTTCGATTTTTGCCAATGGTAATCGGCTTCGTTTTAGCCGGTAGACCCCCTGGTCGGATGGAATCATCATCAAGTTCGCTGCATAAACTGCATTTGCCAGAACAGACTATACCGGATTGCACCAAACAGTTCTCGTTCAGGCGGAAAATTGAGCTAGTGCCAATTTTGTTTTTCAATTTCCGCCCATAGATAGCTTTACATTATTAGATCGTGAGCGAGCCATGAATGTCAATTAACTGATTTTATTTGTCTATTCTAATTTTAAAAATCCCCAATCCACAGTGAGTGGAAGACTCTTTGCCTTTGCCCAGCGTGGTATAATTTTATATTGATTAAAAATATTTACTTACTAGCTGACCCGGTGAACTTCGTACCACCTGAAATAGTTTGACTCTCCGCGTCAAAAATGGCGGTTCCAATACAAAATGACCAATTTTTATTTCTTCCGTTTTTCAGCTAATCCTTTAACTTTTCGCACATTTCTTTGCTTTTAAACCTACCCTGAACTATGGTGAACTAAACAAAACAGTAAATATGCAAATCGGTCAAGCCGTTTCTTAGTTTTAGCGAGACTAATGCACGGCGATTAATTTTTATATATATAGATTATAATCGTCAGGATAGCCGACTGATTTCGACCTCGTCCGGAAGTCTTAGTCATAGAGGAGAGACGATGCTTTCGCGGTGGCAGTCAATTTCTCATTTACAATGCTTACGAAAGTTGTGACTTTCTTGACCTATTGATGATGATGATGATGATGTCGCTCATCGTGATCCGATGACGGCGACCTCAGGACTTGTAGGGGGACTTCTACGGCGATGGGCGCGAATGTGGCTCGAGAAA
Source organism: Zelleria hepariella (assembly GCA_949319315.1). Lineage (NCBI taxonomy): Eukaryota > Metazoa > Arthropoda > Insecta > Lepidoptera > Yponomeutidae > Zelleria > Zelleria hepariella. The sequence continues at coordinate 9,034,025 of OX439395.1, forward strand.
TCCAACTTATTTGAGAAAGTCCGGTTACAACGATCGCAGTAGAGTTCACCACGAGCGTTGTACGTGTAAGTGCCGAAAGATCAATCACAGTTTAAACCAAAAAGGCTAGTTTAAACCCTATCTGTCAGTTAATTTTCATACAAAATGCGAGGTTTAATCTATGGTCTGAGTTTAAACTGTGATTGATCTTACGGGCCTAAGTGTAAGTGGGCTTCGGGCGAGTCTTGCGCAGTGGTCGGTCGGAGTTGAGGGTCTCCAACGGGGCCATTTCGAACTCTCTGCGCCAGAGTAGCGCTCTATGATACACAAAAAAATTTACCTATTACCCCTTAGGGTTCGAAGAAACTTCTTGCGTAGCTGATTCAAGGTCATTCCAGTCAAGACCGACCGCCACATGGATTTGGGCGACCCACTCGCCATTTTCCTCGGGTAGCCAGGATAGTCTCTGGGGCTTAAGTCTGTAACGCAATGGCGTGTCGATAGGTTCCCAGTAGGAGGACAAAACAGGGTTTTCCTCGTTTTTCTCCTACAACCAGCCAACTAATCCTGTAGAATTAGAATCAGAATTATTTGCTGTACTAGAAAAACATTAAAAGGACGTAATTGAAGCCAAGAAGAAGCGAAGAAGTCGGTGGACAAGGGCAGCAACAGAGTGGCGTCCAAGAACTGGACGACGGTCGGTGGGCAGACTAGCAGCCCGATGGTCGGACGACATCGTTGTGTCGGCGGAGGGTCCATGGATGCGGATGGCGAGGGACCGTGAGAGGCGGCGTGAGGGGGAAAAGGCCTATACCCAGCAGTGGGCAGAGGTGGGCTGATTATGATGATGATGAATTGGAGCCTACAACTGGGAGTTTATCGAGGCACCATTGCGTTACAGACTCAGGCCCCTGCTTGGTTAAAACGTTCACGTTTATTATGTGAGCTTTTACCTGTAATGTAACTTTCGCTAGGATGCTCATTACAAGAGAATGCTCAAGTCTATCAGCAGCTTTATCTTGGACTTTTTGCTTGTGTCCGCCTTCCAAGGCACCGCACCAGACCGCAGTTTGCTTGCACCCTGTGGTAAAGACGTGCGACTCCATCAATCAAGCACCAGATGACAGAGAACTGTCTGTTTTGGTCGCTCCCCTTGCTTTTGGTGAACTGTAGAGGAGACACAGTGCTGCTAGGTAAAATGTTTTGTTAAAAAAATTACCCTCTATTTTTTGTACAGTACAGAACAAAAAATATAAAATACGCACCTACAATACAATGAGTTTTTTATAAAGAATTTTATAAGGTTAAAAAATTTGCAACCTCTTGCATACCGTGCAGGCGCTCTACCAAATTGAGCTACTGAGTCAAGTAACTGTCAATGCGATTTTTCCAACCTCATTGATACTCGTCTTACGGGTCTTTTAGCTTTTTATATTCTTGAGATGCCTGCTTTTTCTATTCTTGAGCACAAAGTATGAAATGGACTTATGAAATGGATCTAAATTTTTTGGTTTTATCAATTAACCTTCGATTTGTCATTTTAAAAGCATCTCAGCCTTTATCCACTGTACTTCCAAAATATATACAGAGTGGCTCAAGGACGGACTTAGCAATTAATATTTGGGGGGGTGCGATGTTTTCCTTACATGCTTACTTTCAATCCACTCACAAACTTTTAAGCTAAGCCTCGAGGACACCCTAGGCTAGGATACCCTATCTGTGTGCTTATTCTGTAAAAAAAAACCGCACAATATCTTATGCCAGTCCTCAAAACCGGTTTATTTGCGAGAAATTCGATATTTCGATAAGAGCAATTTTTCCGCAAATAGCAGGTTATTTTTACAGAATAAGGTTCCTGCGGCAGTCGAAGGGTGCCAGAGAGGAGTGGTGATATGTGACGTTATGCCATACAGCGATGCTGAGGTCCGACTAAAGCTGGCCCCCCGCAAGAAAATGCCTGTAGCGTGTCTCTGTCTGCACGCCTCTAGCTAGGTACCCCCCCCCCCCCCAGCCCTTACCCTAGTAGCATTTTTGGTAGGCATTTGGTTGGGCCACATACATGTCTTTGGTTGGACAACGGTTAGATTTGGCCGCATGGTTTGCTGAAAGGCCGACAACGGAGGGCCTATGTGAAAACTCCTACAGAGGGCCACGTAATGTATTTCTCTGTAGGGCCTTTGAACAGGAATCCTACAAAGGGCCACATAATGTATTTCTGCGTAGGGCCTTTGTATAGGAATCCTACAAAGGGCCACATAATGTATTTCTCCGTAGGGCCTTTGTATAGGAATCCTACAAAGGGCCACATAATGTATTTCTCCGTAGGGCCTTTAAATAGGAATGATACAATTAACCAACGTTGATTCCCATTGCTGGTTAGGTACCATGGGGGGAAAATCTGCAGATCCACTTTTCGCTCTTATTATGATTGTAATAAGAGCAAAAAGTGGATCTGCAGATTTTCCCCTTAATTTTGCCCCATAGTACCTATCCGGTAGGATTATATGTACCTATAGGTAGTATAATATAATTATCTCTCTGTTTTCAATAACTAACAATGCTTCATTGATTTAAAGTATTACATTGAGCATATTTTCAAATAATAAACATACATACAGTGAGAGAATTATAATAAAGAAATTAAAAACATTGTTTATTGAGTCATACACTCAATAAAAATTTATTAAAATTAGGTAATAATTAAAATTATTAATCAAGTTGTATAAAATTGTTCAATGGCACAAGTTTCTGTTCACAAATGGAATGCACACAAGATCGTTATGATAAAAAAATATTAAAATTAGGCCGTTATTACAGCTTATGTGTCCAATATATGAAATTGTTCAATGGCACAAGTTTCTGTTCTTACAGCTTATGTGTCCAATATACAGGGCGTCCCACGGCTATGCCACATGGAGGGAAAATACCTTGAATATTGTAGATGGAACATTTTACTGAAAGAAGACATTATTTGAATTTAAAAAACAATTTAAACTGCATTCATAGATATCTAAATAATTACATGGTTGAACCGGAAATCGAACCCGTTTCATGAGAAAAATAATCACCCTGTAGTTTTATCATACCGATCGAAAGGCTTCATCATAAGGATAATAACATAGTGTCAGAAATAAAAGGAAGACCATGAATTTTTACATTCTTAATACCTACAACATTAATCAATTTAGCAAAGTAAATCACAGTAACAAAAGAATAAAAGTATGAAAATGAAACACATTTTTAAATTATTTCTTTATAGGTAATCAGCCAGCCGCATTGCGATGGACAAAATTTAACGCGTCTTTCAGCTCAGGATACGGCTCGATTTGTTGCATACTACCAGGTAAATGTTGAAATTCATGGTCTTCCTTTTATTTCTGACACTGTTACTTAGCAAAAAATAATCCTTATCATGAAGCCTTTCGATCGGTATGATAAAACTACAGGGTAATTATTTTTCTCATGTAACGGGTTCGATTCCCGGTTCAACCATGTAATTATTTTAATATCTATGAATGCAGTTTAAATTAAAATAATGTCTTCTTTCAGTAAAATGTTCCATCTACAATATTTAAGGTACTTTCCCTCCATGTGGCATAGCCGTGGGACGCCCTGTATAAAATTGTTCAATGGCACAAGTTTCTGTTCACAAATGGAATGCACACAAGATCGTTATCATAAAAATTAGGTAATAGAAAACATTTTTTATTCAATGTCGACGAACTGACAGTGACTTTCTTAGAAGAACTTACGTTTACTTTATATATACCTAAACTACTGCTTTCAATAGGTATTTTGTAAAAGTCAGTCTTATTTAAAAAAAATCACAATCTAATGAGAAATTATTACTATTTTCAATCTCTTTGATAGCTTTTATTCTTAAAATATCTCCATCACTGGTATTGAAACAGGAATTAATACTAATATTGCAACCGTTATCTAAAACTATTTTAGTTATATTATTTTTCTTCTTTATTATTGTCGGCGTAGACGAATTTTTTGGCAAATATTTAAACTCTCCTATTCTTTTGGCTACTTGTTGTAGTGGATGATTGTGAGAGGGAACCATTTTTTTTATTTTGGTCATAAAATTTTCAAACGGGAAAGCAGAAAAATAATCTAGCTTTCCAAAATTCTCAACATCAGCTGTTAAATGTAAAAGGTTATGAAAATTGTACACAAGAAGTTCTTTTTCATACAACACTTCAATGTTACGTACAAAGCAATGCAATAATTTATCAGCATATATTCTCCATTCAATATCAACACTAAGATCACCACATAATATATAAATAGCGCAATGAAGAGTTAAAAAATGATCATAAATATTCTTCGAAACAATTCCATGTAAAACTACAGGGCTGAGATATAAAAGGAAAGCTCTGAATTCTGTTGCCTTCCAAAATTTAAATAATTGAATAGACCTAGGGCGCCTTGAAAACTCCGAGGGATAATTATTTGCACCAATAAGAAGCAATCTTTCTGATATTTGCATTATTTTGATAGCATTCAGTTTACATTTCTTCGGTCCCCTTTCTACCCAAACTCAGATCATTTTTTTACCACTCCTAAGCAAACTAAGTGCATGTAATCCAGAGGGACTTGTGTAACAAACCCAATATTAATTTCCGTTAGAATAGTTTTAGTTAATTGGTGATCTTCATATTGCTGGTTGTGAAAATAATCATCAGTTCTAATATTTAAATTTGAAGTATATTGCCATGTTGTTATACCAATGTAAATTCCTTCTTGTGTACATTTCTCGCAGCCATATAGAGAGTTGTGCGATCTTATACATTTGAGAAAAGCTCTTGCTGGTGCATCAGCAACGATACAACTCACTCGAAAAGCGTACTTTTTGCCTTGAAATAATATACCGCTATTTTCCAACTGAATGCATTCGTCCACAAAAGGACGCAGGTAATTATTAGCACTATGGGGTTTAGAATCTCCATAGTACAATCCAGCAATAAATGGTTTTCTATCAATACTTTGATCTAATGTACACAGAATTGGCCAGAACGCATTAGTGGTACTGGCATGAACTGGAAGACCGTCCACATTAAGAGTAATGGATAATAATAAAAAATCTACATTTTCTTCCATTTTGGTGTCAATTATCGGGTAGCGATTTTGTGTAGTCAATCCAGATGAGGCTTTTTCAACAATATTATCCAGAAGTCCAAAATATATATATGTTCCACCATCGCAATCTACAACATTTACATGCTTTGGTGTTCGTAATAGAGACCGTGAGTCTGTCGGCAATAGAGAATGAAAAGGATGTAATATTTTCAACAAACCATCTAAGGCAGAGTGAGTAATATTGTGCTGTTGGGACCAGTTAACAAGAGATGAATTTAAATCAATATGATTAGTTTGAGCATTACCCTTTTCCAAAGTAACATTTGAATTGACACTGGTAGAAACACAATCTTCATCAGCCACATTGCTTAAAACGTTACATTCATTTACACAGCTCATCAAATCAGATGTTAAATTATTTTGAGGAATAACGTAATCATCATCATCAATCCTCAACTCATATTTTATTTTGTTTTTTGTATTGTTTCGATGTCTTCTCCTCGTCCTAGCTGATGTACCAGAATATTCTTGTCTAGATTCATTGACTATTTCTTCCCCGTCTGTTATCTCGCCCTCCATCTCGGTCTCTAGCAAACCTAAACCAGCTTTTCAAAAAGAATGTAATTTCAGCATCTGTTGCTCTTTCAGCCAAGTTATTTTTGCGAACTGCATCTGTAATTAAAAAAATAATGTTTTATATAAAATAAAGGTGACAAACAAGCAAAATTACTTTAATAAGTAGCTGATTCCCGTCATCATCGATAGTAAAACGATTTAAACATGATGAAGGTATGACAAATTTCGTCGTGGCTGACTGTTCCACGGTGGCTGAATTGGGGAGGCGCTGGTAGCTAGAACCAGGGCTTACGGGTTCGAGGCCCGTCCTCGAAAAAAATGTTCATGCTTTGTTTTCATTTAAATTTCATCCTAACATGCATTCATGTTGTAGAATTGATTATAATTAGAGGTAGTACTGATAATAATAGTAGTAATAGTACTGATAATAGTAATAGTACTGATACTTACTGATAATTACTTGTATCAGTTGCAAATTTTTCAAGCTGGTTTTATTATTCTTGCCAGTCCAGTTGCACTTTAGAGCCAGTAGTGACGAAAAAACTCTTTGTAGTATTCTTCTAGTAATTGTTGCAACATTGTTACCACCAATAAAGCTTAAATTACTAACCTGAAAGCAAAATGTGAAATGTGAGCCAAATACATGTAAATCACAGTTGAAATGTTACTTGATATCACATCTTTATCATCATCATATAGCAACTTTCCATCGTAAGGTTGTCTTGAAGAAATTGCCTTTAGCAATAAGGCCGCCAATTGTACCTTTATAAATATTTTGATTGTTGTTTTTTCCCGTGTAAGTACAATAAATAATATTCTTAGCTTATCTCTTTCCCATTGGGCTAGACAAATATCATATTGTTCTTCTTAGGTCCTGGCCCACATCTTTCACTTGTTGAACACCAATCAATCTTTAAATACAAAATTGACGATTTAGTGTTCCTACTTTTAACACTTACCAAATTCTCTTTATTGTTGTCATCTACTAGCCAGGCTTCGATAATATCCAGATCTTCAGTAGATTTCAAAGGCAGGGCTACTTCATCAGGCAAAGCGACATTAGTCAATGCTGCAGATGATGATGATGCCAATCTTAATAAAATATCGTTTTGTGTAGCCTTTAAATCCTTGATATCACTCTGAATACCGGCTATATATGTGGCAATCAATTCTAAAAGAAAATTATATATATATTAGAGTGACACCACATGGCTATCATGTATCCTATTAATCTTTTTATACCAGAAGTCAAAAAGACCTACCCAAAGAGCCATTAATTTTGTCTAATGCTGATTGTTTTGTTCCTGTAGGAGTCGCACACAGGCTTCGGGAAGATGTTGGAGTATCTACAAAGATATAGCAAGAATTATATGAGATGTATGGAACAGTATGACATATATTTATACAAATTAGAGTAGTAAAAAAAATATCTAATTGTGTGATAAAATATTTTTCAAAATTACAACCTAAAAAACCAAAATCATTTTCCCAGTAATAATTCATCGAAAAAGCACTTTGTTTTGGTGTCTAGTACGAGTGGCTTTCGGGTCTGTTGGCGGTCTTTTAACACCCTGTATAGTACTTTATGAATTTGTGGTGCTAGGCATTCAAAGGGGCACTGATTACCCCCTTAGTACTTCATCCTCCAATCTGCATTGTGTCGTGATGTATATTTTTGACTTACTAGGCAGTACAACCCAAGCGGTCATATTAAAGTTACAATGTTTAGCAAATTACAATAATACTTATCAAATAAATTAATCGCAGTTATAATAAATTGATCTTGAGGTGGAACATAACTCAACCTTTTTTATTACATTATAAATAATGCTGTAGGTATAACAGAGCTGTATAATATTTGGTTGATAAAGCTTAGTTCAATATTTTACCTTAAAATATTTTTATCTATTCTTTGCAATATTTTTACTGTTATTGTATACGAAATAAATAGGCTTGGCATATAATTTAAAATACTGATTGTAACTTACCAACATTGAAGTCTTGAAGCAAAAGCCTTGCCTTGGAGGTGTGGGCATTACTTGGAGAAAAATGATTAGATTCTTTTCCGGAATCAGTTCTAATAATGGTGAAAGTTCTTTTTTCTGGTTCAAACTGTCTTTCCGCTAAAATTATGATAAATTGATACTTTATATTTTCTCTTCATAAGAAAAAGATTTACCTACTAACTGTATTTATATTTTATGTAATAAATTTTAGTAAAGTAAGTAAAAAAAAATATTCTATGTAAATTCTATTTCTATTATAAAATATTGTAACAAAATAAAATTTTATTAATATAAAACAATAAAAATACCGGCCAAGTGCGAGTAGGACTCGCGCACGAAGGGTTACGTACCATTATATTTGTATGGGAGCCCCCCTTAAATATTAATTTTATTATGTTTTTAGTATTATTTGTTATAGCAGCAACAGAAATAGTGATCATCATCATCATCATTACATCATCTGTGAAAACTTTAACTCTCTAACGGTTCATGAGATAGTGACAGACAGACAGACGGACAGCGGAGTCTAAGTATCCTTTGAGTACGGAACCCTAAAAAGATATAATTATACTTATTACCTAGGTACCTACCATTTGTAGCCGGTGATTTTGGTAATGTTAAGTCCCATTGAGGAGAATTTGTTCTGTACATTTGTTCCACATTCACATCAGAATCTGTAAAGTAATTAAAAATAATCAATCGAACTATGGTAATGACTACAACTGAATGACACATACAACTGAACGACACATGGAGTAGTATTTTTTACTAGGTATTGTATACCCATGATTATGCCATACCGATTGACGATGGTTTCTTTTTCTTTTCTTTGCAAGATGTTAGTTCTGGCTTAGGTGGATCGGGGAATTCTTCATCCTCGTCGTCACTACTGCTTATGTTTTTTGGCTTCCTTTTTCTCTTCCTTTTGGTTTGCTCAGAGGTATCTGAGACTAGGTCAGACTCATTTTCAGCTTTCTTGCACTTTTCCCTTGCCGATTTTAAATCATCTGAAAATGAATGTTTTACCGTTTTATTATAGTATTTGACTAAAAATCATTAGTGCTAGTTTGCGTTCACGAACAAACCGGCATATAAAAAGGTCAGGGTTGGTGGGTAAAGTTGGGGAATTCTACAAAAGGTATAGGTTAGTATGTAAAACCGTAGGAACAACTTTATACACTTATTATTATATACCTTTGTCTTTCAAATCGGATTAGGTTAGGAAGTAGGTACCTACTAATTGGGAATTTTGGCGGCGCCGTCGCTTTCCCCCAGCGTCGCGGTCCGCTTAATAGTATATACTATAAATTATCAAAGCAGACTTACCAGTTTCATACATAATACGCTTAACAGCATAAATGGCCCATTTTTCATCGGGCAAGTCTTGCGACACTAAACATTTGTTGAAGTTACTTGATGTTTTGTATGGCGGCCACAGGCATTCTTTTTTACGTGGCGTCAACCAGCTTTCCTTTACAATGCCTACGGCATTGTCTTCAAACTCCACCACATTAAACATGAGAATCACGAAAACTTCTTTACTCGCGCACAAGATAACAGATTTTATAATATTTCACCGCACCACGCCGATCGAACTCGAAAATGAAAACACTACAAAACAAAATGGCGGACGGTCGGCGGCGGCCAGCCTGCGCGCGCGGCGACCACCCCTCCCCTGCACCCCTGCAATCCCCTCGCACACTAGTGAGTGGCCCAATGTTGGTACCTATATTAGTCGGCATAATAAACGATGTTGGATAATGAGTCTTGTTAGGCCAATACAAGTTGCATGTCAGTGATTTAACTAACCACTTTTCAACAATGTTCCTACCGTTGGCTAGTTGTCTCAAATTTCTGTTGGGCCAACCTTTATTTACTGCAGTCGTACCAACGTTGTTCAGCCAACCGTAGCAAAAAAGTATAAAGGCCCACTGTTGGTAATCAGCTCGGCATAATAGCGTTATTGATCTTCGTGGGGCCAATACAAGTTTCATGTGGGCGATTTAACTAACCATATCCCATCAATAAGCCTACCGTTGGCCAATAAGGGATTTTCTGACAGCTAAAAAAAAACAAAAAAATAGTTCTAAAAGCTGTGACAGATGGCGTTGATACGACATGTTTTCTATCACAAAGTAAATTAGTGCTTAATTCAGCGAAAATATTTCTTCACTTCATTGCTCTGTGACTTCATCTTTAATCGTTGTAGCTGTCATTCCATTTTACAGTACATGAAAAAGTGCACGACTTTGTTAATGTTCTTGTATGAGTGAATGGTAAATCCGAAAACACTTCATTTTGCTCCACAACTAATACCTAAATGTGTTTGGACGTATACGAAGGCCAACGAGCGCGAACTGGCATACAAAAAATAACATGTCTCGTCAGCGACATCTAGTTACAAATTTGGAACTACAACTTATGAGCTGTCAGAAAATCCCTAATTGAGGCCGATCAAAAATGCTACTAGGGTAGATCCGGCCCTGGCTCTGCAAATAGACCAGGCTAATGATGCTGTGACAAATCGCTTGAACCAGCAGAAGGAATGCTTGGCTAATTTGTCGTCTGCTTTAGGCAGCTCGGTGATCACCCCTGGCTGTTACCTCGGGGCAAGTGGAGACTCTTCGCGAAGGGGAACCCGTTGGACCCTTAGGGTTAGACTCATTGAAGGCCCGGAAATACCAAGAAAATTTGATAGAGTGCATAGTGAATTAGCCCGTGCAAAGAAAAATGCACAAAATCGATTACTTTATCAAATACACTAAACAAATCGAAAATGTTCACATATCAAACACTCGAATTAGGTGAGACAACCAGTTTCATGTTGATATCCATAACAGATTGAAAGAAATTTTCGGTGAAAAAAAGTGCGCTGCCTATTTTTTTTCAGCGAAAATATCTTCAAGACGTTTATGAATGTCAACACGAAACTGGCTGTTTTAAAAAACGAATGCATTGATATTGGTTCATTATAGATTTGGCGCTACTTACCTACGTTGTCACGGACACAGAAACAAGGCATAACGTTGGGGGTAAAAAAGGGGATGTTAGGGTCAAATTCTGCTGGTACACTAAGAACAATCTTTCTCAGGGCTTAAAAGTTTATGCAAAAGTGTCCTTCTTTGTAAAGTTTTGACATTTCTTTTTTGGCCCATTGTCGTTGTCAAAAAGTTGAGAACTTCATTCTCATATCACATTCTCTTTCCGATGTCATCGATGTCTTTTTCTTTTTTCACGAGTCCTTTTATGTGCCCTTGTTGTCCGACGTGCCAGTTTAAATGTCTACACTACACAATTTTTCTTTTTATCTGTGTCTACCATTACAATGCACATCTGCTCAAACTTGAGAACTTACTTTAGGTACTTGCCTTTATTTTGACTGCAAAAATGTTAACAAAATACACACATAGCCAAAGTTTTTATGTAATTTATATCTCATTTAGTGTAAAACCAATCAAATAGATTTTTTTAAACAAAATGGCAAAAAATGGCGAGCCAATCAGAGATAAGGATATTCAATGTTACTAAGACGACCAAAACCTTATCTAGTTAGTTATAGTTTTTTCGCAAAAACCCTATCTTTTTTCAGTAAGATTGAGAAATGGCATCAGCATTGTCTAATTATCCGGGTTTTTACGAAATCCCTAGTTTTATTTTGCAAAAATTCGATTTATTACATCATCCTACGACATCGACAATTCGACGCCCCTATCAATGACATCGCGAATAATTGATTCAGCGCGTCTATTCTTTAAATACTCACGCCACGCATCGACCGTGGAACACTGGAAAATATCCCATAGTGCAATGAAAAATTTCTTTTTAACGGGAATATTTACGGTGTATATTTTAGCGAATACGGCTGATCGATCTAAATCGGTCTCGGCTCAGGTTAAACGTCAACTCAACGTTTTCCGAACTAATTTGCATCGAAAAGCAGTCAGTCCGAAAATAGAATAGGTATTCACTATTCAGTGACATTTCCAAGATAATTAGGCCAAAGTTGCAACTTTATCTACTCTCTACGTACAGGTTGGTATCTAGTTATTGTTGTTTGCGGGTACGAATTTATTCTCTAAGACATACGTATACATATATTATAGTTGCACTCTACAGTTTTCGGTTTATGCTTGACTAATAATATTTTTTCTTTATATATTTTATGGAACCATTTGAAATTGCACGCTGCTTTGTTTTAAATTGGTTGATAAGCTCGTAAAACTCGTAAAGTAACCCTAATTTTCAAGACCAACTTTTATAGTCTTTGATTGGGTACTTTTTCTTGTAGTGTCATCGGTTATCCTGTCCTCCAAGAAAACTCCTTTCAGTAAACTAATTTTAATGCTTCTATCTTGCACTGTCTTCTGCTCTTTTCAGTCACCCAATACTCAATACTCAATACTTTATTGCAACCATATTAGGTACCTACGCTGAGCTAAAAAGATATTTCATCTCTCTCTAGTACACGACAGCACGTGAACCCTAACACGATAACACTCTACTCGGTTACGTTACGGGCGACTTTACAACAAAAATGTACACTCTGACGTGCTGTCGTGTGTACGATTTATTCATTGACCTAAACGAAATACGAAAGCTGGAAAAACTAACGGACGAACAAAAATACATAAAGGTTGCTTCACAATCCCAACGCAGCAGGACATGATATTTCTATGCAGTTGTTAGAATAAATTCCAGACGCTACCCCCAGGACAGTGTAGGCGGAAATGAATAATGTATGCTTTTTGGCTTTTCATACTATTCAGATGAGTTGAACTTGTTATTTTTCTTTGGAACCATGCCTCGGCTTGGCTGGACACTGCGTGTGCAGAAACGGGGAGATACAAAAGGTCAACCCCTCTACCGCAGTTATTTAAATATGGCGCAATTTACAAATGTCTATATTGTACTAATTAGAAAAATGTAAAATATTAGATTTTGGAAATTGCGCCATATTGCGGCCGTATTGGAAAAATGCGTCAAGGGTAGAAGGGCTGTTCCGGCTTTCAATCGAATCGACTTTGCATACCTACTTATTTCCTCGTCTTTGCGTCGGTACCTACCGTCTCGTTTCGGAGGTTGGCTATCTCGTCCTTCAAAGCTGCAAAACGTATGACCAACGTGCCTAAAACCTTCACCAATCCCGTCTTTCTGACTAATTCGTAGCTCAGCGATCCAAAGTGGATTCGCAACCAAAATACGCCAGTCTCCCTTTCCTGCGCTACCTCCAAATATACGAAATATTACTACTAAATTGAGTATAGATTTTTTTCAGCTGACCGACCCAGGCTATCATGCAAGGTGTTGTTGTGGTCAGTGACATGACACCCGAGTCAGGGACAATAGTTTGAGTAACGCTTGAAACTAAAAATAAGTTCTTTTTTTTCTAAAACTTTTTGGTGGACAAATTATGTACCTTGTTCAAGTTTGCGACGTGCGAACACCCCCGCTTTCTCAAAGCGCGCGCGCGATGTAGCCCGACTCTCCGCTAGCGTTAGTGTAATAGTACGGGCGGCCACAATATAACTAGTGGTTCGCCCCGAACTGTAATGTCGCGACCCCATATAAATTTAACAACCCATTATCTCGGCAACCCTTCGACCGATTTGGCTCATGTTCGAACTTAAAAATTATTTTAATTTCTTTTTACCCGCCTACCAAATTTCATAACGATCCGACTAAATTTACTCAAGTTATCGTCGAACGACCATACATACAAACATACATACATACGAACATACAAACGCCGGATTGTTCAAGTAGACTCGGAGAACTTCGCTCGCTTCGCTCGCTCGTTCAATAAATATGAATCGACTAATATTGTGAAGCAACATCACTATTTGCCCCCAAACTGAGCATTAGATAGCGGGGTGTATAATCCGTGCGGAATCAGAATGGGATAATACCTTTTGGAACTGAATCGAAAATCGTTCTCGAATAGCGTCAGTAAAAAAATTGTTAGTTCTACGTTATATCATAGGGTTTTCGCTTCGCTCGCTCGTTCAATTATTTTTGGTATTTTTCAATAACATTTTTTTTTGCTGCATTATCGTATAAATAATCACCCTGAGTCGGGTATAACAAAACAACACCTTGTATAGCTGCTAATAAATTTACGTTATCTCTCTTGAACCTTCTGTATTAGTCTATTCTGTGGCGTATGCTCTCTGTTAATAAATTGTATTGCGCTATCATTGCGAATTGTATCTTTCTCGGAAGCGGGGATATAAATGGAATAAAAAATGCAGCTTTCTGGATTTTCTACAACATAAAATTAAATATCGTGTAAGCAATTCTCTCTTCATAATAAAAATGCTTGTTGCATTTTTTGTTTCATTAATTAACTCGTCATTGAATGTATTTTTAAATATTTAATTGTAATTCGATAATAGTTATTTGACTTATTTGTTATGCGAGAATGAAAAAATATTGTTTGCGGCGAGTGCTTGTATTCAAAAGCACGAAACGCAAATAATATTGCATTCGTGCGAAACACAAAACTTTTCATCTCACAGAAGCGAGGAAATGATTTTGTTAGCCATGCGTGACAAACAATAGACATAGGTAGGTAGGTACCTGCATAGAGGTTAGTGAAATGAGTTTCCTTCTTCTTTGCTTCTTCACAAAGGAGTATCTATGTGGCGTTGCCTAGCAACGGGTTGTTGATTACAAATCGTGTCTTCTTGAAGTGTCATAAAATTTACAACCCGTTGCTAGGCAACGCTACAAGTTGAAGGAGTTCCTTATTTTTTTTATTAAGGCGTCGAGTTCGAATTTCGAAGCGTACAAAAATACAAAGTGGTTTAAAAAAGGATCTTCTACGATCGCATGTTTAAAGTAACAGCGTTCTTTCCGAGCATGGAAGATGAAAATAAAACAAACGATAATTTGACCCAACCTAATTAAGTGGTGGGCTCATTTACGTAACGTTATCATTATCACCGATACGATACACCTCCAGATAGTATTTTTAAGGGATGTTTGTTGAGATCGAAATAACAAAGTAGTTCCTCATATCCATCAATTTGTATGGCATTCTGACCAATTCATTCTACCCTATTAGCGGTTTTGATACAATTCCATTCTAAAGTCTCGACACTTCGAAATTTCATCACGATTATTGTAATACTTAGCCACCATGACTTTGATATTGATCATCAACATCATCATCATCATCATCATCATCAGCCCACTTCTTCCCACTGTTGGCCTTTTTTTCCCTCGCGCCATCTCTCTGTTTGATAGTGATAGAGGTTAAATTCGGTGATTGAGCCCCTGGTCAACAAACCTCGCCTGTACTAAAGTAAAGGTTGTACGATAGGAAAGGCGAAAGAGTCCATGCACGTGATAAAGTAACCCCCAGCTCACTGAGCTGGAAGACCTGATAGTATACAATTTAAAAACCCAAGCGGACCAAAAATAGTTTTTCACAGTTTACAAGTGCTAGTTTTTTACGTGAATAAGATTTGTGAAGTGAATTCGGATTTTGTAAGGTTTTTGTGGGTTTTGTCTGTGACGACTACCAATGTCGCAGAAAAGGTTGTAGTAATGTCTGTGTTATTATTTTTTTATTTATTTATTCATGCTACTAAAAATGACAATAACAATAAGTCAAAAAATTTACAAACACAAACACACAAAGCAAAAATAACATAGAAAACGAAAATTCACAAAAAGCTCAGTCAAATATTAAATAAAAAAAAAACACTTCAAAAAATCACGGACCTAAAATAAAATATAAAACGGCAATAATTCATTTAACTGACCACCCTGGGACACATCCGACGCAAAGGTACACACGACAGCACATCAGACTGTACACTTTTGTTGTAAAATCGCCTTAAATGATTTTCCTAAACATTAAATGCTTGACGTTTTTTTACATGTTTCTGGAACTTAAAAGTTTACGGATATTACAACTTTCCTGCTGCAACACATGCACACACACGTCTATGTAACTACCTACCCAGGTTGGTTATAACCACTGAACTAAATGCCATAGAATCCGCATTACGTATAAAATCAAAATAAAAACTTGTCCCCACAGAAACAAAAGATATCAGCAATAGAACAATACGAAACATCATTTCGACCATACGTCTAATATTCGAATGTCAACCTTATTGCATTAGTGTACAGTTTTACTTTAATTGCATGGACTACGAGCAAATAAGCTCCCAAAGGCAATTTGGGCATCTATTTTTCCAGACACATTTCAGAGTTCTATGTTGTATCTTGTTTTATCCTTTATCGAAGGTTATAACACATACACACACACCATACTGATACCCTTACAACTGTGTGCCGCTGAAAGCTAGACAGTAGAAAATTGTGTGACAGAACTTAGAATGTCATTGGACAGAACCTATATCCTACAACATCAATAAAAATCTCCTTACAAAAACCAACCCTGGACAATCTGGACATACAACTAGAGCATGGAATACCGGAGCCTTTTCCCAGTACCGGTATTCATTCGGTATCAAGATTTTAAATACCGGGATACCGGTTTTTCGGTATTTTCTGGTATTACATTTTTGTAATATTAAAAATATATGAATTGTTCTAAAACAGAGAAATAGAATATTAAAAATAAGTGAGTTTATTCAATTGAACGGTAATATTAATTTATACTAGCTTTTGCCTGCGACTTCGTCCGCGTAGACCTTTTTTTCCGTTATCGACATTATCAGACGAATTTAGTTCCCGGTTTTTCGGTATTACCGAAAACCGGTATCCATGCTCTACATACAACTAACCCTAGTTACGGCCAAATCTCCACAATCTCCCAATCATAAAGTTAAAGGAAACCCGTTCGGATAGTTGGCAATGAGGCCAGAGGCACGAGAGTAGTTGGCACCGCCCGCTCCACTGCCTGCCAACAAGCTTGAGCTTGACCATTCAGTGGGCAGGTGTAGCGAGCTTGTCGGAAACAGAGCTTTGAAATAGTCTGATTCAGCTTCCAGTGCTTATTGAACGAGCGAGCGAAGCGAGCGAAGCTCTCCGAGTCTACTGGAACAATCCGGCGTTTGTATGTATGTATGTATGTATGAATGTTCGTTCGACGATAACTTGAGTAAATTTGGTCGGATCGTTATGAAATTTGGTAGGCAGGTAAAAGAAATTAAAAGAATTTTTAAGTTCGAACATGAGCCAAATCGGTCGAGGAGTTGCCGAGATATAGGGTTTTACAGTTTATATGCAAAGCGCGCGCGCGCCTGCGCGAATGGCGTTAGCAAAGTTACACGTCATATGTAACTGGGGTCGCGAGTTCATAGTTCGGGGCGAACCACTAGTTTAAAATGAGTGTTTTACTGTTTCAAGAGAAACTTTTAAAAGAAACTTGGCATTTAGTTTTTATTTCTAATGGAAAGGTGACAATCTATACCAAGTTACGACATAAAATAAAAATAGTGGACCGTTTTAATTTTATGCCACAAAAACCGATGACGAAATCCAACAAGATTACTCTCCTTTAAAAAGTTGTCAGTTTGCAGATCCGTCAGTATTCTTCGATTGCAATGATTTTGCGCAGTCCGACGCATGTGACCAAACGCAAAAGGCCACCCCGTCCACTAGCGGCGCCAAAAAAAAAACATATCTTCTTTTTGGATGTGTCTTGATATGTTTTTTTTTTAAATTGGTGGTACGAGTGTGCCTTGACCATCACCTTAACCATCAAGCTATGCCTGGGGCCGTAGCCTGTAACGCAATGATGCCAAAATGGGCTCCCAGTTGACGGCTTCAATTACGATTTATTAATGCTGTCAGTCCTTTTAAAGTTTTTTGTAGTACAGAAAAGAATATTTTGATTCTAATTCTAGAATATTAGTTCTTATGAGAAGAGGAGAAAACCCCGGTTTTGTCCTTCTGCTGGGACGCCATCGACACGCCATTGCGTTACAGGCTGAGGCCCCTGCTCGAATACAAACGCAAAGTGCAGCTGTCGCCAAAAGAACTGTAATAATAATAATAATAATAAATTCTTTTATTCCAGCTCTAGGCCATATTTTGTTAGTAGGTACATGTTAATTAAGTTAAGTTAGAAATTTTTGGTAATACTAGCAATGAAAGCAGTTATGAATCCGAAGCTTGTTAGTGCAGGTGCAAGGTGTGACGTGATACAGAGGTGTCAGAAGACAATGTCAGAGGTCCGCAATATGTGGAAAAGTTACGGTTGGCTGACCTCGGACAGCTTAGAGCTCGCACGAGACAAAAGAGACTGTGAGGGAAGTTTCGGAAATGGAATTTTGGACGAGTGTGTATTGTACAGTCGACGTCGAGCCTTACACGCGGGCACTCCTTTCAGTTAGGTACTTTACCGGCGACTTTGCAGTGAGATGTAAACGTTTACCTGCTGTTGACTGTCTAGAGACATTATTAATTTCATCACAGAAATCTCTGACGTCATTGTAAATTTTTATGAATCCTATGGCGAAAATAATTTTGTTCTGATGTTTCTTATCCCATTAGTTAGGGGGTCGGTCGTTTATTCCCAATTTAGACAGCACACAACCGGACTACACTCTACGTTACGGGTGACTTTACAACCTAACACTTCACATCCGGTCGACTATACTCCAGTTTTTTTGAGACTAATGAAGTAGCAATATCCACTTGTCGAATTAATTTTTAATCAATTTTTTTTAATTTCATTGCACCACTATTCAGGCACAAATTAAAATAAATCATCGGTCCAGCCATCGAGCAAACTAGGTCAACATTCTATAAAAAGCCCTGCCGTATGAAAAACTGATTTGATATTGAGGCTGAATGCAATTCAAATCCGATAGCCCGGTGGCGGTGGTGCAAAACCAATTTGTCCTCCAAAACCGATGAAGCTGTCGGCCACAAGCTCCGGGGCTGTTTGTCGACGCGCTGTAGGACTTGTCACGTGGTATGACACATGACCTGCACCTACCTAAGACAAAGGCGGACTTGCCTTAATACGGGTTAGCCAACTAACTGCTGAGTTAATTTGAATGGACTTATTCAAATTAAAGAGTCAGTTGGCTAAACCTAGTCAATATGGGGATAACGTTGTTATAATTTTGAACGCTATGTTTGTTCGTTTGTCTTTCTATCTATCTGTATGTCTGTCTGTGGCACTGTAGCTCTTAAATTGGTGAACCGATTTGCGGCTTTTTTATTTGAAAGCAGGTTTTCCAGGATATGTTCTTGGATCAAGTGTTCTTGGATATGTTTTATCAAAATCGGTTCAGCCGTTTATGAGATATGCTAAATTGAATCTAAAATGTCGAGGTATTTTAATTTTTTTATTTAGAAGTTATCCTTCACAGTAAGTGACTAGCCCTCAATTTCTCGTCCACTAAGGATGGTATTATTGAACGCTACTTAAACACAGTTCAAACTAGAACGCTCCTTAAACTCTGTTTTAATTCAGTCTAAGTAGAGTTTAGTAGTGATGATTCAAAACCATGCACTGTTTTATCGACAGTCTGAACTCTGTTTAAACTGAGTTTAAGTACCGTTCTAGAATACCACCCTAAAGGGACTGATAACCGGGCTCTCAGTTGCTTTTTTTCAATGCACTTTTTCGACAGTCGATTAATAGCCCTTTAGTGTGTGTTAAGGTGCCACTGGGCTGTATAAATAATTTCATTACGTAGAAGGCCTTAGACAGTGTATGAGAAATTGGTTTGGAGAATCGGAGTGAATTTGTATGAACAAAAATCTAATAAACAAAAATCAAAGTTAGGTGGTTGTTCAAACAATACTCAAATCAAGACACCGAGTAACCCATCATAATAGCACAGGGCGCTTAGTTAGTTAAACGCCTTTATTAAAGCATTGCATTTGGATGCGGACGGACGGGGCCATTTAGCGGCCATTGAGGGAGCCCGCTGGACTGAAGCCAAACAGTCAAATTCAAGTGCCGAACCGACGACGGCCGGTGTCGAAGTGTCTGGGGGTAGCTTCAATCGACGAGTCTAGAATACCACTTTGAAGTTCTGCCTCAGAGATTTTGCAGCGTCTATATGTTGGTAGAGTCTCATACCATACATTGACCTACGTGTCGCATGCAAACGCAAAGTTTAGCTTTGGTTGACAATTATACACCGTGCAATTTTAGTGGTTTTAAAGCCGAAGGTATTTAGTTTCACTCGTGATTCTGAGCAAAATTCCAAAATTTTACTTCAACACGAGCGAAAAAAAAAACACTTCTCATTACAAACGGCTATCGCCAATCGACACCATTTGTATGGAGAAGTGATTTTTTTTTTCGCGCGTTTTGGAATGAAATTTTGTAATTTGGCTCAGAATCACCAGTGCAACAAAATACCTTCGGCTTTAAAACCACTCAAATTGCACGGAGTAGTTTGCGCTTGAGTCTTCCAAAGTAATGCACGTCGAAAAAATATCTAGTAGGTACTTATTTTGTAAGCTAACGCGGTACAATCTAGGTCCAACGGTACAACCTGATACATACGATCACAGAATACATAATAAGTAGTAGGTACAGCCCCTGTATTCTCTGAAATATCCACTGTAAAAATAACCGTTTTTAAATGTAAAAAAAAGATTGTTAATTTTAATAAGGGCTATTTTTTTTTAATAATAGAGGGGCAGGTATTAGGTACAAGACTTTATTAGGTACTTTCACGACCGTATTATGAGCTTCTGTATTTTTCTAGCAACTATCAAATCCAGCATTTCGTTTCTAACTCCAATAATCTACGCTATCAATAATAGTGACTTCAACTTGACACAGAGCCATTGAGCAAGTTTGCGATTGAACGAGGCTACCTGTAGAATATAGGAGGGTTGGTTTTCCACCAAGTTTGTCTCACTGAAATCCACTTTGCATAATTGAACGAGCGAGCGAAGCGAGCGAAGTTCTCTGAGTCCACTGGATTAATCCGTCGTCGTTTGTATGTATGTAATTATTTAAGCATGTAAGTATGTATGTATGTATGTATGTATGTATGTATGTATGTATGTATGTATGTATGTATGTATGTATGTATGTATTCTACACTTAAAAATCTAGAAAAGCATGGCGCATAGGCTCGTCTTATAATTTTTTCAGAAACTTCTTCTAAAGGAAGATATGATTTTTTTAACATTGGTGGCGCTAGTTAGCCTTATACCGAGCCTTAAGGTAAGTATGAAATTCGTTCGACGATAACTTGTATAAAGGTTGAATCGTCATGAAATTTGATAAGCGGGTAGGTAAATAAAATTAAAATATTTTTTAAGTTCAGCGTTCAGCCGTTCGGTGGTAAGTTCAGCCCGTAATGGAGAGATGTAGAAGAGGTGACTTTTCGTGACGCGTGACTTCAGTCTCTGACAAGTTTAGTGTCAAGCAAACATTGACAGCAATGCTGTCAAGTGTATCCCACCAAAAACATTCTGTAAAAAACTAGCCAAGTCTCGATGGAGCTGCTTGTTTATCTCTAAAAAGTAATGAAATCTAGACAAAGTCGTGCCAATTCTAAGGTTCCTTACTGCGATTTCTTTATTATTATAGTTAATGTTGTGTGACTTGGCCGTTGAAGGGTACACAAGGGTACAAAACCAGGTGCTCCATGACACCATTGCACCAACCGGATTTCGAAAAGCCGCAAAACTCTGATCAAAAAGCTTCCGCTCGCAATCGATTGGAATTAAACTGCCGTCCACGAGACAGTCGATTCTTAATGAGTGCTGATAATTCCATGTAAATGCCAGTTATTGTTCCGGCCAGCATTGTCCCGTTGGACAATAGGGGACGCTGGACAAGCATAATTTATGCTGCACCGATTGTCTCTATGGTTGTGTACATGCTTCGACGCATGCACATAGTAGGTAGCAAATTGCGTAGTAGGTAAAGGGCTTAAGTCTGTAACGCAATGGCGTGTCGATGGCGTCTAAGTAGAAGGACAAAACGCGGGGTTTCCTCGTTTTTCTCCTACAACCAGCGAACTAATCCCCAAGAATGTTGTTTGCTGTACTACAAAAACATTAAAGAAGCCGTCAACTGGGAGCCCATTTTGGCACCATTGCGTTACAGACTCAGGCCCCGGTACAATTCCGCGCTCTGACATGCCAGTAAAACTGGCGCTAGCAACTGGAACTGACTTCTTTTATCAACAAGACGTAGACTTTGCATTTTTCGGCAACATTTAGAAGTAAAATAAGTCCCTACCATTCTTAAGGAGCCGTGCATAGTGAATTAGCCCGCGCGCAAAGAAAAATGCACAAAATCAAAATTTATCAGATACACTAAACGAATCGAAAAAGTAAACATATCAAACTGTAGAATTAGGTGAGAGCTATCTAACACAGCCAGTTTCATGTTGATATCCTTACCAGATTGCAAGATATTTTCGCTGAAAAAAAGCGCGCCGCCTATTTTTTTTCAATGAAGATATTGATAGCACTCACCTAATTCTACAGTTTGATATGTTTATTTTTTCGATTCAATTAAGAGTATTTGATACAGGAATCGATTTTGTACATTTTTATTTGCGCGCGGGTTATTCACTATGCACGGGCCTTAAAGCAATTCCTCGCAAGCAATCCTGAAAAGAGAAAGAAAAGTCTTACACACTGCAAAATAGACCGGCGCCATCAACGCGAATTAAAATTCCTCCTGCGCAATTTACACCACCACAGTGTCACTATTATTTTAATCCAACAGAATTCTTTAGCACACTAGCTGCTGCATAGTGGATTTAATTTAAATTACTCGGCTGAAGTGAGCTCTGAAATGCCCCGCTTTGGACCTGGCCACTCACAATGGCGCCTGCAAACCTAACGGATTTGTGAAGAGGCTCTACTCTGGAAGCTTACATATTATTTTGAAAAGTGACATCAGGGGTGATTATTTACACGTTACTGAAGAAAAAAAAATGACAGTGAAAATTACCCAAAATTCATTAAATTGTGGACAATACTAACGCTTGCGACTGCACTCGCATCATCAGGCACCACATCGCGCGTGCGCTTTGAGAAGTCAAATTTAAAATTATAGAACAAATTGAACAAGGTATTTTTTTAATAAAAACATTTTTAGAAAAAAAAAACCTATTCTTATTTTAAAGCGTTACTAAAACGAGACCAGTCGGCCGTCCCGTACCCCTGGAGACATGAAGTCGGCAAATACCTACGCGAACTACAGGCAGGCGACTGGAAAGCGACCGCGCAAGACAGTGACCAGTGGCGACTTCTAGTGTATGAGCCAGCGGAGTAAGTACTAAAATTCCCTGTCACTGACCAAAACAACACCCTGTATTACTGGAAAAGAATATATGTATAAGAAGTATGTAGTATTTATATGAACAAAAAAATATATTGTTGTATGTCAGTACGGTAGGTACTAAGGGTAAAGGCGCATTAAGGGTCCCGCCCTCAGTGCGCGAGCCCGACTCGCACTTGGCCGGTTTTTTAGCGTAGGTTTAGATTTTAGGTTTTGATTATATGGATATCTGAGGCTCGAGTCTCAGCCGATTGGGAGTAGAGGCCGCGGCAGAATAACGCACTAATCTCTTAAAATATTCATGACGTGTTCGCCTGGGAACCTCTTGATATGTAATGTGACGCAAATGTGATTGCAAATGCTGTTAGACTAATACAATTCAAACTCGACGGTTCAGTTCCCGTTTTATTAATGCGATGAATTAATTTGTGGGAAACCACACCTGCGAGGGAGTCATTAGAAAGGTGTTTTCCGGTAGGATAAGGACATCTTGCTGCATCTAACTAGCCATAGAAAAAAATAGATCCTGGTAGTTGCAATTTTTAGGATTTAGGCACGAACTGAAACACAGAGCACACATACCTACACAGCAAACACACATAGCTTTGTTTCGTCAAGAAATTTCAAAGTATGAGATGGCTAAATCGATCGTTATCTAAACGTTATAAGACTGTTTTTAAACTTAGAATTTTGTAAGCACTCCGAATGAGAACCGAAACTAGTCGGCTACGCCGACAAGATACAAGTGAGCAAAACCGTGATTTCAATAGAAAAAAATTATAAGACTGCACGTAAAGAGTACCTACTACCTTTACACAACTCTATGGTTTCATCTCCATACCTACACATATCGCTACATGTACGATTGTACGTATATTCTCCAGTTTAGGTATTATTAATATGTCACCTACATTTCTCTTTAAACATTCATCCCCTGAGCGCAGAAAAAAAAAATGTTTGACCTGACACAGAACTTTCATTTTCACTCTCCAGCAGAACTGTAATGTAATTACTTTCTCATCTGCGTACGTTTTCACGTTCAACTTCATACCCTAGCCCTGTGAGTTTACAGTTCTTTTTCCCTCGCGGGGTGTAATTTTTACTTTATTTCCCTCCGAAGTCGCCCCACATCGTTAGAAATTCACACTAAGTGCACACTGTATTGTAGGTGAATGGAACTAGGGCACGCAACGTTCCGACTTTCGGGTTGGGTTACATCGGTGCTACAATTTTATGGCTCGATATTGGCTCGATATTTTCATTTAGAAGTCCGAAGCTGTAGTTATCACTCACTAAGTAGGTACGACGGTCCGTGGATGCGTGAAGCTAGAGACCGAGGAGGATGGCGTGAGGGGGAAAAGGCCTTTACTCAGCAGTGGGCAAATGTGGGCTGAAAATGATGATGAAAATGAAGTACCTACGACGACTTGCACTGTCCGACGTTATCTTTCTTGCCGGCTCGATACACCTATGTCTTTACCAGGCGCCAGTCACACAGGTGGTACCTAAAAATAATTTAAATTGTGACCACGTCCCACGTAATTTTCCACCACGTCCGTTTGATGTCCCTTTCATACAAAATTTTTCATACAAAGCGACGCAACGCAAAACATACAGAAGAGACGGGGCATGGAAAAAGCAAAACGTCAAGTCTTCGCCGCGTCATCGTCCCACGTCTCTTCTGTGTGGCCAGCCACACTGAATAGAAGAGACCTGAGACAATTAGGTGGGACGTGGCCACAATTGAATGATTTTTGGGTATTTTTCCCACGTCCCTTCTTTGTGGCTGGCCACACAGAAGAGACGTGGGACAATTGCGTGGAACGTGGCCACAATTGAATGATTTTTGGGTATTTTTCCCACGTCCCTTCTGTGTGGCTGGCCATACAAAAGAGATGTGGGACAATTACGTGGGTCGTGGCCACAATTCGGAAGGCAAAGTTTTTTGTTCGAAAGTCCGTTATTGGCTTAATCTTATCTTTAGACAATATTGAGAAACTAATTTCAATATTTTTTATTTTGGTCCAGTAGTTTTGTTTTTATGCGCTAAAATGTTTTGTTCCTATGACCGCCAACAGTATGCAGACCGTCGCGTGAAGGTCATAAAACCGTATCTTTGAAACGTTGTAAAATCCAAACTACTGAACCAAAATAAAAAATATTGAAATTAGTTTCTCAATATTGTCTAATGATAAGATTAAGCCAATAACGGACTTTCGAACAAAAAACTTTGCCTTCCGAATTGAATGATTATTGGGTATTTTTCACTGAATTAATGTTATATTTATATTTATGCTTTAGCATCGTGTAAATAAGCTCCCCGGAGTCGGGTGTCACTTTACAAGACAACAGTTTGTTTAAATCTAGCAATCTTTGATACTACTATACGTGCGTACACCGAACTAAATCCTATAGAATCCGCATTACGTATAAAATCACAAATAAAAACTTGTCCCCACAGAAACAAATGATATCAGCAATAGAACAATACGAAACATCATTTCGACCATACGTCTAATATTCGAATGTCAACCTTATTGCATTAGTGTACAATGTTACTTTAATTGCATAGACTACGAGCAAATAAGCTCCCAAAGGCAGTTTGGGCATCTATTTTTACCCGACTACGCGAAGCAAAAAGGAGGGTTATGATTTTAGCAGCGTATGTATGTATGTATGTATGTATGTATGTATGTATGTATGTATGTATGTATGTATGTTTGTGTGTTCATCTGTTCCCTCGCAGAGCCTAAACTAATCGGCCGATTTCAACAAATGAGGTGTTGTTGGATTTGTCTTAATCACCCAGGTAACTTATGATAGTTTAATTTTGAAAAAAAAACAAGATGGCGGCTGTGCTGCGCCCTAAAGTGGTGGACCTAAAAATAAAAATTATCGGATACCATCGTCATGGATAACAAATGAAAGGGCTTTAAAAGACCTATTCAAAAATGTATAACACATGTAGCGTCAACATAACAAATAGAACAAAAAATTCCAAAATGTGTTTTTTTTTGCCGATGGCCTCCAACTACGATTAATTATCTATGAGTCTATTTTAAGGATAAACAGGTCTTGTTTTAAGCCTTTTAGTAGTCGGGTTTTAGTTTTTAACTTCTATTTTTTTTTTCCACACACATTTCAGAGTTCTATGTTGTATCTAGTTTTATCCTTGATCGAAGCGTGCGTTTTAAAAAGCACTTGCATCAGATCTGTGAATGTAAATGTGGCAAATGTGAACTGCGCCCTTCCTCCCTAGGGATGGAGGACAGAAAGAAATCCCAGCATGCGTGAAGGGTCCTCTATTAGGAAGTAGGGCCGAGAGTACTGCTTACGAGTGCGGATGTTTTTCTTCTTTTATGGCACTTCATTGTGTAGCGTACCTAAGACGCAACAAAATAAATAGTCCCTCCGTACTTTATTTCGAACAGACCCTGAAAAACGTAGTTATGAAGAAATTTAAGAATTTGTTATGTTTAGTTAATCTACTCTTAGTTTTAGTTCGCTTTTAATTTAATTTTATTTATTTATTTTAAATGTGTTAATTAATAAATATTTCCAAAAACAAATTTAAATATTCATTAACCAGTTATGAAGGATAAACTATAGTTTGGCTAACTTATTTCAGCAGAAGACCTTCATTATTGGCTTTTATGTCCTCCCGTTTTTACGCCTGTATGTCATAAATTAAAGATACTATGAAAAGTCCTATAGCTTCCATCTTAGCCCAGCAGTATTCAACCCGTTAAAAGTATAAATATTTTGACATTTTCTTTTTGAATTACTTCAGCCACAATTCCATAAAATATTGATCCAGCTATTCAATGTATAAGTAGGCTTCCGCGTATCGTATCTTATACACGCTTGAGGTGGCAGCTCCTATGGTGGCTGTCAAAATTTCACGCCCTTTGAGCTTGCTTGACGAGGGCAAACAATTTCTCTTTATCTCAGTGAAATGCGTTTATATGCTGTTATTTTATTCAAACGGGCACACCGTAAAATACAAACCTTATTGTTTACTCGCTGGGTAATATTTGAATAGATCATCGACAAATTATATACAGGGCGTCCCACGGCTATGCCACATGGAGGGAAAGTACCTTAAATATTGTAGATGGAACATTTTACTGAAAGAAGACATTATTTTAATTTAAAAAACAATTTAAACTGCATTCATAGATATTGAAATAATTACATGGTTGAACCGGGAATCGAACCAGTTACATGAGAAAAAATTATTACCCTGTAGTTTAATCATACCGATCGAAAGGCTTCATGATAAGGATATTTTTTTGCTAAATAACATAGTGTCAGAAATAAAAGGAAGTCCATGAATTTTAACATTTACCTGGTTGTATGCAACAAATCGAGCCGTATCCTGAGCCGAAAGACGCGTAAAAGTTTGTCCATCGCAATGCAGCTGGCTGATTATAAAGAAATAATCCCACCCAAAACATTTAAAATGTGAAAATTTTGGAGCCAAGTTCATTGCGTGGTTATTGATTTCACCGACAAAAGAATTGAGATCTAAATGGGTGCCAAGTTTTTAGGTAATCCTGAAATTGACTTGTTAAATTTCAACAGTCGAATTATTTACACAAACCAGAAAATTTAGAATAATTAGCACCTCAAGAAATGATGCGGCTAGTTTTAACATATATATATTTTTATGTATTTGCCTGCAAAAACTAGCCGCGTCATATCTTGAGGTTCTATTTATTCTAAATTTTCTGGTTTGTGTAAATAATTCGACTGTTGAAATTTAACAAGTCAATTTCAGGATTACCTAAAAACTTGGCACCCATTTAGATCTCAATTCTTTTGTCGGTGAAATCAATAACCACGCAATGAACTTGGCTCCAAAATTTTCACATTTTAAATGTTTTGGGTGGGATATCAAAGCTTTTTGTAAAGAAATAAATATTATAAAAATTAATCGGGGCGGTAATGCAGGCGGTTGTATTTTAATTAAGAACGTTCTTGTTCCTTAATTTGACTAGGATCTAGATTTATGAGATGCACAACGTCTAGTGATTTATCTCTAGATAGTGCAACGTAAGCCTGCCCTCTGCTAAAGCTAGTTCTAATATTATCTAGAGAAGACCGGTGTCAAGACTTCATGTGATTTGTGAATAGTAATAGCATATTATGCTTAGCAAATAGGGAATGTTACCGGTGAACATGAGCATTATTTAGTATCTGGAACGTGGTCTTGATACGTTCTAGCTCATAGCTTAAATTATGATTAAATTCAATAGTAATTTTACGAGCATTCTTGTTACTATCGACGTCCCATTATTTTTTTCTATTATTCCTATGGAGCCTTAAGATATCTCAAGTTACAACCTATTTCTACACACTTATTAATAACAACAACAATGTAATAACAAGACACCATTAATACAAATAGAACTTCTCCTTACAAACGCACTCGTTTAGCCGCACACACACAGCCTCATTCCGTTCCGCGTAAGCACACGCCGCCTAACTAACACACACATAGCCGTATTCTGAGGTGTTCTAGGTACTTCTTCTCCATACTTCTTCTCCATAAAAATACATACTTCTCCATAAAAAGGGCGACAAAAGCAATGTTAACAATTATCGGCCTATAAGTCTTATTTCACATATTTACAAGATATTTATTAAAGTCATTCAAAACCGCATCTCGGCACAGTTAGACTCCCATCAACCCCCAGAGCAAGCAGGTTTTCGTCCTGGCTTCTCTACTATGGACCATTTACATGCTTTGAATCAAATAATTGAGAAATCAAATAAATATAACAAACCCCTTTACCTAGCATTTGTAGATTATTCAAAAGCATTTGATAGCCTTACACATTCATCAATATTTAATTCATTATCAAATCAAAATATTAATAAAACATACATAGACCTTTTAGGATTAATATATCAAAATAGTACTGCTAATATAAAGTTAAATTCATCGGGACCATCTTTTCCCATAGAAAAAGGAGTTAAACAGGGCGACCCACTATCACCTAAATTATTCACTTCTACCCTCGAGGAGGTTTTTAAAACAATAGCGGAGTCGTGGATACAAAAGGGCATAGAAGTTGGTGGCGATAGAAGGCTTACAAATCTTCGCTTCGCTGACGATATCGTCCTGTTTGCCTTCACCGCAACCGAGCTGGAAGTCATGCTGCGAGAGCTCAATTCAGCAAGCCTTGAGGTTGGACTTGCAATGAACAGGTCCAAAACCCAGGTCATGACCAATGGTCATAAACGCAAAATAGAAGTGGACGGGCAGGTTATACATTATGTCGACGAGTATATCTACTTGGGCCAGATAGTAAGCTTCGAAAACAGGCAAGGCAAAGAAATCGATCGCCGTATCGAGAACGCCTGGAAGTGCTACTGGTCCATGAAAGGTCTCATGAAGGGCAACCTTCCACTTTCCTTAAAACGGAAGCTCGTCGATATGTGTGTCCTGCCCGTCCTTACCTACGGCTCACAGACTTGGTCATTGACAAACCAGCAAAAGACCAAACTCAAGGTTTGCCAGAGAGCGATGGAGCGCAGCATATTGGGTGTCCGCAGGATCGACCGTGTCCGAAACACCACCTTGCGCTCAAAAACGCGCATAGCCGACGTAGGTGCTCAGACGGCAAAGCTTAAATGGAGCTGGGCCGGACATGTCCGCCGCATGCAACCGGATAGGTGGGCGAAACTCGCCACCGAGTGGATACCACGTGGCGGTCGCCGCAGCCGAGGTCGCCCAAAAAGACGATGGCGGGACGAACTCGACCAATATCTGCCGGAGTGGTTAGAGGTTGCTCAGGACCGAAAGACCTGGTCTGAAAGGGGGGAGGCCTTTGCCCAGCAGTGGGACACCCAACAGGCTACGTAAAAAAAAAAAAAAAAAAAACTAAAACAACGAATGAACGAAGGTGGCTATATTTTACTTAGTCAGCCTAGATCACAAGAAAGACCAGCCAATACTCCACACGTATTGGCTTGTCTTTCCTGTGATTTAGGCAGACTAAGCTGTCAGGATGGTTTAATGTTGGGCAAGCCTACTCCGTCTAAAAATGTCCCAGGCACTACGGCGCCGAGTGGACACTTCACCTATCTAGTGTGAGTGAAGGTGCCTCTGGTCACTGTATAAATCTTCTCATTACGAAGTTGCAAAGACTTGCCTGCCAAATAGTTACACTATCTCACTCGGTGCGATTTGCTATTAGAGTTTTGACAGGCGAAGTTTTAATAAAAATTGATTAATTCGCAAATATTTCAAATCGTAAAAAATCACACTTTTCGGACTTTTCCCTTTGGTTACATACAATTACCAAGCTGAGTGCCAATTTTCAACTTTCTAGGTCATCTGGAAGTGGCTTTTAGTTTTTTTTTTCTATATGTAAGTGTTAAAAATGCCGATTTTTTTACATTAATATCTCAATAACCATTACATTTGTATTTATGAAATTTGACACTGTAGATCATCTCAGGGGTCTCAATCAATGAGCCAAATTTCATGTGTTTATGTAAAATAGATAAAGAGTTATGAAGGGGTAAAAAGTTGGTACAAATGGTTCGGGTAAATAGACACACGGTGCGTTCGCCAGTTTTTCTTGAGAACTTGGCTTGACACGCTACCGCGTGTCTAGATTCAAAAATGTGTTTCATTTTCATACTTTTATTCTTTTGTTACTGTGATTTTCATTGATAAATTGATTAATGTTGTGTTAAAAATGTAAAAATTCATGGTCTTCCTTTTATTTCTGATACTATGTTATTTAGCAAAAAATAATCCTTATTATGAAGCCTTTCGATCGGTATGATAAAACTACAGGGTCATTATTTTTCTCATGTAACGGGTTCGATTCCCGGTTCAACCATGTAATTATTTTAATATCTATGAATGCAGTTTAAATTGTTTTTTAAATTAAAATAATGTCTTCTTTCAGTAAAATGTTCCATCTACAATATTTAAGGTACTTTCGTGGGACGCCCTGTATACAGCGTCTTGCATCATCACTCACACTAAATCGATGCAGCCGCCACATTGTTTAGTTAGATGGAGTTATGTTTTTGTTTGCGTAGTTTAGAGTAAAGTTAAGACGATCTCTATGCACTGTTGTACAAATGAAGTTTGTAAGTAATACAATTTATTAAAAAAATAAAAAACTTCACAGCAGCAAAATCAATTTTAAAATGGGTAGGCAGTGATCTCGGTTTTTGTGATTGGGAAGAATTATCAAAGTTTCTTCAAAATTTATTTAAAATGTGTAATAATAATAACAATAAATGCTTTTATTTCGGAAAACACGGTTCCATATCACAAAAAAATATAATATAATATATATACAAAGTCAAAGTCACAGTAGACACAAAAAATTTACATAGTAATAATTATAGTATTTAAAAAGGCCCAAAATGTTGTAAAAAAAAAAAAAACTATTAAAGCACGTTATGAAGTGGATGTTAGAGTGCCACTCCGCCATTTCTTTGTCGGCCTCGTGGATCTTCCGGATGCCCTCTTTATGGACCACAGCGGACAATGATACGTGATGTGGGACATGCTTTCCACCTTTCCACAAGAGCATTTAATCATGATTTTACGACCATCATACTTTTGCTATACTTTTGCAAATAAAGTACTCAATATTTTGTCTCCTTCAACTGAAGCTAACATACATTATTCAGTCACCTAATTCTTGGGAAGATATAGCAATCACATGTCAGTACTTACATACTTAAGGGGCCCCAATGTTATTAAGCTGCATTTAAAGAACGGATCGATGCATCCTCTTTGAAACTGCACCCTCAAAGGATCTCAGATAGTACCTACCTAAGGGGAATTTTAAATTAATTTACTTTTATGGCGGAGGATCGTCTCACTGTCTTGTTACTTTGTAAATAAATGTTTTTACATCGGGCTAAAAAATCTCAGTTAAAAAATTAAAGTTCTAATATACGTACATATTGTTTTAGTATAAGGATGTTTTCCTTCACAATGTCCCAGGCACCGCAGGGTCCGAGTGGACACTTCACCCATCTAGTGTGAGTGAAGGTGCCATTAGACGCTGTCTAAATTATCTCATTACCTAGATACAAAGGCCCATGTTTTTTTTAGTACGTATTTAAAAAAAACAGTTTTTCCTTTCTATAATAAAAAACAAACACTAATTTTAGTACGGGTCCTCAGCTTGAAGGTAGTTGGTTTTACACATTGGTTTTACATTTTATTGAGAAACATTAAAACTAGGTACGTTGTTACGTTTATCATGGTATAAAAATCTGGTGACCGTATAAAAGTGACAAAAAAACGTCGCTAAAAGTGTTTCCACGTGTATTTTAGAACCCCCGAAGATTTTGTCGAACGAATAAATTTACATGAACAGGAAGGGAAATGCTTAAATTAGTAGGTACTCTGTTTAAAAGAAGGGGCCCTGCGTAGTTTCAGAGGGGCTATGCTGCAGTCCACAAATTTTCTCTAATCTTCAACCACCTACCATCAGATTTTTTTTGTGAGCAAGTTTTGTTATAGCTATAAAATTTACTTGTGATTTGAATTTGATTTCATACACTAAGGTCATTGGGCACATTTATAAGGAAACCATAAAATACAAAAATACAATGTGAATTTTTTTTTTTAATAATAATAAATTAAAAAATACAAGGTGTTACAAAAGATCCTAACTTTTTTACAGGATAATAGCACCCGGTGATATTCAACCAATTTTTTTTTGCTAAATGTAGTTCCGTTGATTTTTAAATTAATAAAATGTGAACGCTGTGACGGGATAAAAGTATTTTTTTAATATTGTTTCAATTGATCTTTACTTGATCAGCCATATTCTATGGTGTATCCCCTAGAATCAAGGTGTTGCCATGCCGCACGGTTCTTGCCACAATCTGCGACATTTTTTATTTCGTAGCATGTGGTCTTGTGGCATGCCGCAATTTCGCACAGTGTTACCTCGGTGTAATTCAACCTTTACGTCCCATTTCCTTCCCCAAACTGTAATAACTAAGACTTTTAAATATATGCCGCTTTATGACGCGAAAATGCATTGTGGGGTGACACAGCAGGTGAGGCTTATAAGGGACAAAATAAGACGGTAATACGCGATGAAAGGAGATTGCTGTCATATTTCTAAAACTCCCCTCTATCCCCTTAATAATGACATGTTAATAATTCATATAAACGACTTAAGTGCAGTTTTTTTTATGAGGGCTATGTAAATCGAAAATTGTCCGTTTAAACCCATTTTAGTAGAATAATAATTTATTTCAAGGAGTTGTGAAATATTATCCAATTTTATGTATGAATAAGTAGCCTCAAATATTTGCCCTTATGAAACGATTAGACAAGTAAGAGAGGTGGCGGGAAAAAGAGAGCTGTGGAAACAAAATAAGCATTGAATTCTTTAAAAGTACTGTTCAAAGAATTCACTGCTTTAAACAAATATATCCAAAACTTACTTAACTTTTTAATTCGACCACTTTGCTTCAGCACTCCCACAAAAAGTTACAATGAAAAAGATGAGAAGGGTTCAAAAGCAATTAGTCCACCGTCACTCTATTCCGTGTTTAATTATTGTACACATTTATTTACACATTAGTTTAATGGCAAAAACGGGTCCCTCTTTCGGAATAAATGGTCTGGGTGAGGTCCGAATCTCTGGGCCCCGGGACCGCTACCCATTTGTCTCGTGTATCGCTGGAATTTTGGACACCCTATTGTGTTACGCCATGATTAAAATAGAACCTACTGACGGACGGTTAATGATCTTGGCAGCCTAGTATACGGCGTGTTACAAAAAAGTTCTGTCATACTTCATAAGGGCCAATAAAAGCTATTTTAACTCGGAAATCTTAAAAAAAAAAAATCTGTTTTTCCATGCCAAAAATGTACCTATAGGTACTTACTGCATCAAATGTACCCACGACAACAATTTTTTACATTTACTACACACAATGATGGCCTGGAACTTGCTCGAGTAAACAAAGATTTTTATTTTGATGATTTTTTAACTAATACACTAGCGTTTACCGTGAAGGACCCAGCAACTTTGTGTACAGGGCGAATTTTAAATAGCTTTATTCCTCAGAAACCTTAACCTCTAAATGTGGTCTCTAAAGTCTCTACTGGAATAAAGCAATTTTAAAATTGCCCTGTATAGTCTAGTTGAAGTATCTAAACCACCATGAACCATCGTAATTAGAGCCGATTTATAATACCCAACCAAATATACCCGAAATACATTCGTCCTTACTGGCACAGATGAAACAGAAAAAATAAACAAATTACCTACAGGGACCTTTTTCAGGCGTTGAAAATAACGAAACATTTTCAGTTGCAAAAACAAACGACAATCTGAGGACGACAAACAATGATTTTGTTTTTGGAGCAAATTGTTTTTCTGATTTCGAACTCCTGTGTACAATCAGTGCCAAAAGTGATTTTAATTACTTACGTGCGCTATGAAAATGTTTCCGTGTTAACGAAATCCGTCAACTTAACTAATTACCTGACACAAATTATGAGTGGCAGGTGTGGTTAGCAAAACTACAGGCAGAACAAACCTTTAAAATATTGACATACTTAACTTACTCTCTTCACGAGAGTCCTTTTTAATTTGCAATTAATCAGCCTATGAAACTTCGAGCAATCAATCAAAGATGTGGAATGACTTATGACCACTCAATAATGGATGCACTTACATTGTGGAAAATGGGACTGAAATTTTGTACGAGATTTTTAATCTTTGATAGGGGTTTTCCCTTATGAATTAATATCTAACGAATTAACGCATTATCTCCACTTCGAATTAGCTTCTGGCTCTTAGATTTTGTGCTAAATGCTGAGTACCGATTTCGCCTTTGAAATTTCAAAATTAAAAAATAATTAATTAATTAATTAATTTGTTTTTTTTTTTTATTAAACACGGCTAACCACGGAACTTTGAAAATCTCCATAACTTTTCTGGCTGACTGTACTGTTGGTTTGTGTTGGGGCATGTGAGTTGAAATAATTAATTATCGTGATGTGCATTCCGAACCCAATCTGCACCCAGTTTGTTTGACCCACATTTTGCTTTAAAAAAAAAAAATTGTGTAAGTATGTAAACCGTTCATATTATAAAGCTATAAAAATAGTTGTCAAGGATTCTAGACTCTAGCTAGATTTCAGTAATTTAATCTGAACACGCTCCACATACAAACCTCTGAGGCGATCAATAGTCTAAACTAAACTCAACTAACCTCCATTGGACACTTATCTTTCAATAGTAAACTTCAGCTTGGGATTGCCTGAAGTTGCTGGAACTTGAGCGACCCCTAACTGTTAAGGTGGTTTGTAGGTAAGTTAAGACTATTGAAGCATTGAAGCAGTCAATTTGGCAAGTCAAGATGCTCGGTTTGCCTGTCATTTGTATTACAGGAGTTCGAGGGGCATTTCAAACGTCGAACTGCGACTGGCCTTTTAGAATATGGTTACGACTTAGGCACACTAGCAACGGCGACGGAAAGAAAGCATTTTCTTTTTGTATACTTTTGAATTAAAGAAAAAACATACCTAATCTTCTTTTTCTCTCTTTTCTCTCTCTCACTCTTATCTCTCTCTCTCTCTGAGAGAATACCTTTGCCCAGCTAGTGGGACACCTACACTTATACAGGCTACATCTTATTTCTTTTGATACCGGACAAAAAAAAAAGAATTTATCTCTTTGCGCATTGTACTAGAATGTTGCCATTGCACACTGTATCTATGTTCGGCTTGAATTATTTAATTCGTTTATTAATAATATGAAATCATCCACGTTGTTTCTCTACAACATAACCTTTCGCCATCATCGGTGAAGTGACCGGACTAAAATTAAATTAAATGTGTTGCGATTTTAATGACAAAATTATCTGCTTCGCTTCGACTTCGAGTCACTGAACATTTCTCTCGCCCGTGATTCTGTGGCCATACCGCGATATGACGTTACGAAAAGCAGATCACTATTGTATGTATAAGTTAGTACCTAAGTTTCGTTAGTTACTCATAATATAGTCAAAACTTTGAATTACGCCACTTATCGCTTTGAGGTTTAGTTGATAAGAAGTTTTCACAATATCAAACAACCCCTCGAGCTTTGGGTCTAACTACTGACCGTCGCGTCGACCCATTTTTTATCTATCACCATGACGTATCCGTGTCGTCATTACAACTAATGACGTGATATTTGAAAAAAACATCGTTTTCTACGTTATTTTAGGTCCTTGTCGGTTTGTACAATGCGTGCCACGAAAAAAAAACTTGAGACACCACGTGGTTTGACATGCACTATGACGGCGGTGGTGGTTGGTCTCTTTAGCGGTATGAGATCTGAGTGCGGGACAGGATCGGACGTCAACGGGGCGGCGGGTGGAAAGAGGTGCGGGAGGCGCGGTCAAATCTCTCTATTCATGTCGTGAGTGAGCACAATATTGTAACTGGAATCCTTTCCAGTCCCCGTAGCATGACTTTTATCGAGGCGGATTTATCCAACAAATCGTCGAGAGCGATATATAACCCACTATAGACGTCAAAAATGCTGATAAACCGCCATTTTGTTGGTTAAATCCGCCTCGATAAAAGTCATGCTCCCCCCGCTGGTCGTTATCGAAACGACTAACTCGCGATCGGGGTATGAACGCAGCACGTTGAAAACCGCCTCATTGAGTCAATTTCATTAATCGCGGAAGCTGATTGAACCAAAATACAATAATGGAAATTTTCATTTGCCGACGACTTGCGGTGCAGCAAATTTAATCATATTTTCAATGGACGAATATAATGTATAGACAATATCAAATGTATAACTCCTTCTGGTAAACGAAAACATTGATTAAATCATTGATCCTTGGAAATATGGAATTCTTAGGACGTTTCACACTTATGTTTATTTTACAACTTAAACTTTCGTTAGCACTGCACATTTTTATATTAATTTAACGGTTTCACTTACTTTGATTGTTTGTCGCAATAGCCGACATGTTTCGACCTCGTCCAGAAGTCTTAATTATGGCGGAGGGACGGACGACGCGTTCGTCACGGCGTTCATCCGCTCACTGCGGACTCGTTGACACATTGTCTATTCATGACAATCAAATTATCTCGATAAACAAAACACTGCATTAAACCATTGAAAACTTCACAACAACTCGGACGTTGCAGTGCCTGGGACATGTTTAGAGGCTTTCCCGGCACCTTCGCCATCCTCTCAGCTTTGTAGGTCTGCCACAGAAAAGACAAGGTCAATACATGCGACGATGTAATAAAGCGCCAGAAAATCACTCTTATTCGTTGTTTTTTTTTTCCTACGTCACAAATTATCGTACGCAAAAACCGGTGAGTGGTAGAACAATGGACTCGGAATCGAGACATCTAGGTTCGATTCCCGGTGCGGGCATGTACCTACCTATGACTTGGTTTCTTTTTCAAAGTTACCTAAATTTGTGAATTTGTAGTGGCGATACCACCAATAAAAAATCGGTGAGGCAACTCCTATGATATTAAAAATGATGTTACAACAATAATCCGGATGAGGTCGGACGCAAACTCGAGTGTTTCAGTGTCACAGAAATATACTCTACCAGGGTACACACGACAGCACGTCAGAGTGTACACTTGTGTTGTAAAGTCGCCCGTAACGTAACCGTGTAGAGTGTTAGCCTGTAAGCGTCGACGAGCTGTCGTGTGTACCTGAGAGAAACATTATTTACAGTTTTATGTGAAGAACCCTTAATTTAAATATGGCAGGAGGAGCCTGTAATGTATTTGGGTCTTCCGGCGGGCGAAACACATTGCTTCCGAGTACTTCCGACGGCTTATTTAGGACCCAGCTCGGAGGAAATATGAGGTTTTACATCCTGGAACGCACTTTGAATCCTCTCCATAATGTTTGAATCGCTTTCACTAACATGCGATACCTATACATGCAATAGTTACTTCAGAACTAGCGTTTGTTGCCTATATTTTTGCGAACGAAATTGCCAAC
Source organism: Zelleria hepariella (assembly GCA_949319315.1). Taxonomy (NCBI): domain Eukaryota; kingdom Metazoa; phylum Arthropoda; class Insecta; order Lepidoptera; family Yponomeutidae; genus Zelleria; species Zelleria hepariella. The sequence goes on from OX439395.1 coordinate 9,071,866, forward strand.
AATATGAACAAAACAAGAAAAATAGATAAGCGATAGCAATTAGATGGTGATAGGTGGGCAAAGTTCGAATAAAAAGCAGGGTTTTTCTAAAAGGGGGAAAATCTCTACAAATACTATGGTAATCACACTAAGCAAAAGCAGAACAAGAACCGAACAGATCCATGGCTCAGCCGTTTGAACTAAATTAAAACGTGTATAAAAGGGATAAATAGGTGTGACGATCTAAAAACTATAAAACGAATCTGCAGTGCAGTGAGCAATAAAATGGAAGCAGTTTTAAAACCACCTTCACCGTTCCATTTCGACAATAATGTGAACAATATAACCACAGGAAACCATAAAAGAAGTCACAAGAAAAAGCTTGTAGTTTATAGTTTAGGGCGTATCATTCTGGAGTGAAAGCTATCTCCATTCCAAATAAATTTCATCCAAATCCGTCCAGACGTCGCAGCGTGAAAGAGTACCAGACTAACCGCTCACTTACTCACAAACTTTCGCATTTATTTAGTGTGAGTGATAGAATAGTGATAGAGCAGCCATATTGAGCCATATTTTTATCTGGATCTGACTGTCTGGCTAGGTAACTTCTGGACTTACTTGAACCGCGTTTCAACCAATTACGAGTATGTTTAGACTTCATAGCGCTAAATGTCGACCAAGGATGTAAAGTCTAGGCCCAAAGCTTAGTTTCTTCAGCCCACGCTACAAAGGTAAGTAAACTGATGCCACGCAGCCGTGCCATGCAATAACATGGTATGAACTCAAGATGGCGTTAGAGCACCATTTTCCAATACAAACGTAGTTCCGGTTTAATTTCTAAACTACAGGCTGGATTTTGCTAAAACTTGGTATATATCAGTAGATGACCAAATGGAGGTAGTTTTTATAATAAAAAAAATAGCGCCGAAAACACTTACTTTCAGCTGTTATTTACTTACATTATTACACTGTCTATTGGAGTCTAACTACCTTGGGAACATCAATAATGTGTTGTACTTGTCAGAAAAAAAAAAGATTTTATAAATACCTAATAAAATTTAGAAATGAACTGAACTACAAAAAAATTTGGGAAAATAGATCTATTACATTACACTACAACTAGATACTCGCGAAAGTACACGAACACACGTAGACTCATACAGCCGCATTGCCTCTCACTTTTCCCGCGCCCCGTCTCGCTCTGGGTGAAACAGCTATAGAAAACGGTGTTACACGCGCTTGTCCGTCACTGAGTTCCCACGGTCCTGAAAGGGGCTCTTAAGCTCAAATAGGTCAGTCCTAAATAAAATCTGCTACAGTTTGGTTTCACCATCCGTTCCATTTCCGCAAAATCCCATTATCCCCTAAAAACAGAAACAGTATGCTCGTTGAAATGGTTGAATGGTCACGCCGGAAATCAATGTAATATTTCTGACCTTTAGAAGCCACGGGCGGTCACTGCACGCTCCATTTCATTACGTTCACGCGTCCCCCGATGTTTTTGCGATGAGATTTATTATCTCCAATAGGATTTTATGAGCCCTCGGCTTTGGTCAGGAGTTTAGGACCACACAAATGTAGAGACTATTATTTGTACTGATAGAGCAACATGGAAGCTAGAAGCATCTCAGATATAACTTGGCTTCAAAACATGGAATTAGTGTATGCAGTGAAAGGTTGTCTAAATGTCTACTAAAGTCGCGTTCTGAGATCTCATTTGACTCATCAATAAACCATCAATAAACATCAATCAACCGGTAAAACTCGTAGAATAATCATATTAAGGGTAGACGATAGCAAGGTGGCGGGAAATTCAAAATTTTCACACACTTTTACATTTTGTAGCTAAACTGAACTATTTTTGTTCAGCGATTTTTCGTTCGCGAGAATAAAACCATATTATTTTCAGTATTGTAAAAAACAGAACAACAATAATTCAGCCGATTACGTGTTCTGGTCTACGAAGCAGTGGTAGTGCCCAAAAAACTTGTCGTAGACCAGAACACATAATCGGCTGAATTATTGTTGTTCTGTTGTTTACAATAATGAAAAGAATACGGTTTTATTCTCGCGAACGAAAAATCGCTGAACAAAAATAGCTCAATTTAGCTACAAAATGTAAAAAAACTGAAAATTTTGAATTTCCCGTAACACTACTATCTTCCAGCCTTAAGGGTCGACGATAGCAACGTGGCGGGAAATTCAAAATTTTCACAGTTTTTTACATTTTGTAGCTAAACTGAGCTATTTTTGTTCAGCGATTTTTCGTTCGCGGCCATAACAAAGTATTCTTTTCATTATTGTAAACAACAGAACAACAATAATTCAGCCGATTATGTGTTCTGGTCTACGACAAGTTTTTTGGGCAATACCACTGCTTCGTAGACCAGAACACATAATCGGCTGAATTATTGTTGTTCTGTTGTTTACAATAATGAAAAGAATACTATGTTTTTGCCGCGAACGAAAGATCGCTGAACAAAAATAGCTCAGTTTAGCTACAAAATGTAAAAAACTGGGAAAATTTTGAATTCCCCGCCACGTTGCTATCGTCGACCCTTAAAATGCGTATCGTCATAATACAACAGAGGCTATAAGAGGCATACCTATGGCACTGGCAAAGCAAGTTTCACTACGGCAAAACCTGTTTTTTTCGGTGCCGTAGGTCTGCCGGGCGTAACTCGTGGTAGAGCCTTAGGAAGAGGCTCCTGCGGTAATGGAGCGTTGCGGGAGAGTGACGTTTTCGTGACGTGTGACTTCAGTCGAACGTTAGTATCGCTGTCACTTGTGTAGTGTGACGTCACATACGTCACCCCTCCCTCATTACTGTTCATAGCCATAAAAATCAAATTACAATTTCCAGCCAAATCGCAAATTATTCAAATCGCGAACGTTTTTACACCGAGGAGGCGAAAATTTTAATCAGAGCCGCCGGAGGTGAAGGTCCTAAACGGCTCAAATGAAATTACATCACTTCTCAGCGCCTTATCTTTGAAAACTTTCCCATTGGCCGGAATTTAATATCGGCCAACTTGTTATCTGGCGGACAGCAAGGGTTAGGGGAATTAATTCCAATGTTGAATTTCAGGATGATACAGTTCAAAGGACTGTATTTGGAGAGACATTCGCTACACTAAGGGTGGCATTAATAGTCGTCAGCTCAAGCTCGAGCTCTAGAAGGTGATCTCAGAAAACAAAATCAATCGAGCTTGAGTAGCTGTCAGCATATTAATTGACACTAGCTTGAGCTTGACATTGACATTAGCCAAGGTCTCAAGTCGGCTAGTGTCAATGTCAAGCTCAAGCTACTATCTATTACTCAGTTTAAGGTTGGACGATAGCAACGTGGCGGGAAATTCAAAATGCCGCGAACGAAAACTCGCTGAACAAAAATAGCTTAGTTTAGCTACAAAACAAACACAAACTTGGATTATTCATTGGGCCAATATCATAAACAAGTCAGCAAACAATCAGAACTACCGGATTTTACAGAAGGTACCCCTACATTCAAAATTAATTTTACTGTGATACAAGGGCAGGTCAAGCAAACGAACACATTCACAAATTAAATCCGATACCAATCCCTCAGCGAGCTTTATTATGAATCCGAAAACAAACCTCCAAAAACATTCAGTTTCACCCTTTGAAGTTGCTCACCCAAAGCGAAGGTACAAAAGAATGTTTCCTTTACACCCAATGACCCGTGATACTTTGGGCCTTTTCCCACACGGAATGCGATTGTAGCGTTAAAACGCAAAACCCGCTAATTCAACTAAAAGCAAATCCACCGCTAACTCAAAAACAAACTCAAAATTTTTAAAGTTTACTGACTCAAAAATTTGAAAGTTCACTGACAGTCACTGAGATCTCGATTTTTTTAAACCAAACATGAGGTGTTCAAATATGACGCGGGAATTATATAACACGAGTTCAACGCGCCACACACCGCCCGGAGTTCTGCGTTCCGCGTTCAGAGTTCTGTGTTCCGCGTTCTTTCTAATGTATGGGGTTGCTTGGAACCGTTCACCCTGAAGCTGTCAGGACGCGGAGTTCTCGTGAAGCAAATCTGAGAACTCTGAACGCTGAACGCCAGGCAGCGTGTCCGGCGTCTAAACATCGCACCGAACGTCCTGCTATTTACCCGGTACCATTTACCAAATTAAGGTAGCACAAAGAGCAATGGAGCGTGCCATGTTAGGCCTCAGGCTCATAAATAGAGTGCCCAACGAAGTAATCTGACGTCGAACGAAGGTCGATGATATTGGTGACAGAGTTTCAAGTCTTAGGTGGAGATGGGGGGGGCACCTGGCGAGGCGGGAAGACGGTAGGTGGACCAGAGCAGTAACGCAGTGGCGGCCGAGAACGGGACATCAGTCGGTAGGCAGACCAGCGGCCCGGTGGTCAGATGACATCTCTAAGGTGACAGAGGGCCCGTGGATGCGAGCAGCGAGAGACCGAGAAGGGTGGCGTGAAGGGGAAAAGCGCTATACCCAACAGTGGGCAAATGTGGGCTGAAATTGTCACACCGTATGGGGAAAAGCCCAAGGTTCGGTAGCGCATTCAATCACCCTAATGCCCCACGCATGGGTATTGCATTCTGTGTGTCCAGAGAGCACCTCGTTCAGACGGGGCCACAGTCCGGTTACCTGACTAAAGGTTGCGAGGTTACCTACACGCACACATGCTTACACACGGGGTGTTGTTCTCTTTAGTTATTTACAGCACGGCTAGCGTGGATGACTATATGGTGGCTCGTGTTAAGCCAGTTACTCAGTGTAGATTAAAATAAAATAGAGGAAAAGAGATGTTGGCTAGTTAGAATATGGCGTTCATGCTATGAGCATGACAATCCCTGTGATGTAAACAACTAACGAAATCACCTTGCATTAAATATCTAAGTACGCAAACACACACCTAACTCGCCATGTGAAGAAGGACAATACTGCCATCAAATCAGCATTTAACCGGGGCATCCGATACAATTTTTACCCAAGCGTGAACGTATCGTAGAGACATACAATCTTCACCTTTGATACAACCCCTGCGGGGGGAGCATGACTTTTATCGAGTCGGATTTATCCAACAAAATGGCGGTTTATCAGCATTTTTGACGTCTATAGTGGGTTATATAGCGTCGAAAGCGATATATAACCCACTATAGACGTCAAAAATGCTGATAAACCGCCATTTTGTTGGATAAATCCGCCTCGATAAAAGTCATGCTACGGGGACTGATAGAAACATAGGTATTGAGGTACGTACACCTAAATCTATCGATGATGAAGAACTATACTGCCATCAAATCAGCATCTAGCCGTGGGGTATCGTACACGGTTTTTACCCCCAACACGGTCGCGGAAACATAAAATCTCCGCCATGGGAACAACCCCTGTGATGGAAAGAACTGACCAAAACCCTGCATATGGAACACACACCTAAATTACCCGGTGAAGAAGATCAATACGTTCTATCTATCTATCTATCCAGCCCATAAATAAACCCCACTGCTGGGTATAGGCCTCTTCCTTTTCACGCCAACCCCCTCGGTCTAAAGCCAATCTCGTCCATTTGTCGTTCTGCTGTTTTGACAATGTCATCAACCCATCGAGCTTCGGTCTACCCACCGACCGTCGATCTATTCTAGGCCACCATTTCGTGACTGCCCTAGTCCACCGTCAATCCTCCTGCCTAGCTAGATGCCCAATACGTTATTGCCACCAAATCACCATCCATCCAATAGGATCTTTACCCCAACGCGGTCGCAGAGACATACAATCTCCACCATGATGTAATTGCACTGTAAACACGCGGCGGCCCAAAGGACAGACGGCCATTTGGGCGTTGTTGAAAAGCCGGAAAAGCAACAATCCATCATGGAGAGTTACGACGTCCTTCCCAGCGAAATACGGTCGGGGGTGCCCGCGCGGGCTCGTTCAGGAACGGCCTCTGGGTTCGGCCCTCTTTTGGAAAAACTTTTTGGTCACAACCTCTATACCGGAGCTTGTTTGTCTTCAACATCTGTGACCTCTCTGTGATGATCAAAGAAGTCAGTGGATGATCCCTTTTAAATGTCAGCGTAACTATTCTAAAAAAAATCACTTACGCGTATAGCTCTTTTTGAAATTAAATATATTTTTTGTTATGTCAAAATGAGAATACACCTTCGTTATTTTAGAGAAGACGGAGCGGACAGACTTACCTTGTCCTTCATACATAGTGCAAAAAACATTTTCACGCTGTCCAAGATTTCATAGATGACGCTTATAGACGTGCCTATACAAGAACACGTACCTACACGACTGTGAAATTTCGCTTAGAACAGATTAATTTTGACCGTCGCGATCCGGTTCTTCTATGGCCACGCCTGTCAGTGCCATCTTTGAACTGCTTTTTATTTGTGCTTTGAAAGCGGCTCATTGCCCTCAAAGGGTGAAAACTACAGATAAAGTGCAGACCAACCCACCTGCTACGTTGTTTGCTCCGGTTAGTGGAGTAAGAAACATACAGACCGTGAGTGAACCAGAGGCGAGGCGTGTCCCTCGAGAGTCCATGCACGTAGCATCGCATGAATGAATGGATAACCTGTTACTAAATTAAACAACCCTTTGGTAAAAATGCGTAGCCAAAATGTAAAAAGTACACGAATACGCAGGCTTTGTTTACAACCTCACTATACAGAGTGTTGTTTTAGTTAGTGACACCCGACACAGGGAAGATAGGTTTAGTAACGCTTGAAACTAAATTGAAATTTAACTCTTTTAAAATTACTTTTTGTGCGGACACGACGTGCGGGGCCTTCCCATAGCGATGTGGAATCCGATATTTTGAGTGCGGCCGGAAGCGATGGCAGAATAGAAAAGAAGGCCACAATTGATTGATTTTTGGGTATTTTTCACTGTTTTTTTTTTCCTTCACCTGAGTCGGGTCTCACTTTATAAAACAACACCTTGTATTACCAAGAACTTGTCTTTGTGGCGCCGTGAAACCGCGTTCATGACCTTTTGCGCGGAGCGAATCCTTGATCGATGGTATGGCCCTATCATGTAGAGAGTCGTCAAGATGGCAGGCGTAGACTGAGCTTTCGTCTATGCTTTGGTCTAGAATTTCATACTTGTCTCAACGCAAGCGTAGACAAAATCCGTGTCTGCGGCTGCCATCTTAAGTCTACAGGTATTCGGTAACAATCAGTGAATGTCATTGGCTAAAATCGACAAGTTTATCGGCATTCACATTTATACTCAAAATACAGTTCTTTTTTTGTAGTTGGTGTTAAAACAATGTCCCAGGCACTACAGCGCCGAGTGGTCTCTTCACCCATCTAGTGTGAATGAAGGTGCTACTGGATGCTGTATAATTCATCTCATTACGTAGATGCAAAGGCCTTAGTTTTTTTTATGTTTAGACATCTTCGAAATAGATGAAGAAGTCATGTGAAACCTTCGATCAAGGATAAAACTAGATACAACATAGAACTCTGAAATGTGTCTGGAAAAATAGATGCCCAAATTGCCTTTGGGAGCTTATTTGCTCGTAGTCCATGCAATTAAAGTAAAACTGTACACTAATGCAATAAGGTTGACATTCGAATATTAGATGTATGGTCGAAATGATGTTTCGTATTGTTCTATTGCTGATATCTTTTGTTTCTGTGGGGACAAGTTTGTATTGTGATTTTATACGTAATGCGGATTCTATGGGATTTAGTTCGGTGAGTGAAACTGATAGTAGTCGCGTTTAAACACTGAAAGAAATTCACAGAATACTGGTGACTCTACAATTATTTGGGTTAGTATCAAATAGTCAAAAACACAAGTCGTCCTAGAAGCAGAAAATATCAGGTTGGAATGGGCGAGAGTTACCTACTAGTTACCTACACGCTGTCGGTGTCGCAAAAATTTGGTATGATTTATAAAATTGTAAAAACCTGCTCAAATCGTTTCACCGTACGGTGCCACAGACAGAAACACAAACAGACACACACACATAGCGGTCAAACTTGGGTGTCATAAGTTTGACGGTGACCGCTATGCACTCTTTTTTGGTCGGGTGAAAAAATAAAATATTTTCTGACGAGATGCTACTAGGACGACTTGCGTTTTCGACTATTTGATATTAACCCAATTATTTCTATCAACTCAATACGTATCGATATCAACTGAGATAATAATTTTATTCTCAAAAGATATTGGAAATCTGAGCGTATTGTTACTAAGGCTTACTCATCATCATTCAATCCACGAGAGAAGATATAGTAACTTCATTTCGTTCTTCGAGAAAAGAGGATTATTTTTTATGAAATTAAACCGCTTTGTAAAGAAATTGCGACAAAATTTGTATTCGGTGAGCAACTTACAAAGATTCCTTCTTTGTCTTTATTTGGCCCGCTCCTCCCTTGTACTTAATTTTTATTTTATTTTTGCAAAAGTATTTTTTATCAGAGGCTCTAAGTCTTAGTAACTTATTTGAGTTGGAAACACTTTGTTTCTTGCTTTTCGAGCACTAGAACTATTTTAGGTATTCTCTTATTTTGTTATCTTGGTTTTTCAGCCAAGAAACAACGGAATGCGTCTTTTTTTATTATTCCAAACACGCACTTATGATGAGAACTAGATGAAAAAAAAATAGAAGTTAAAAACTAAAACCCGACTACTAAAAGGCTTATAACAAGACCTGTTTATCCTTAAAATAGACTCATAGATAATTAATCGTAGTCGGAGGCCATCGGTTTATCAAATGCGAAGTTTTGAAAGGCACTTCGTCTTATTGCCAGAAATAATACTTGTAGAATAACAAAGGAGTTTTGTTAGGGCTTTAATCAAAGTAAAATACTGCCCAGTGGAATTGAGATGTCGATGATTGTGCATAAATCATTTTGTGATTTAGTTTCTCTGTTGGTATGGAGAAATAAAAAATAGAAGTTAAAAACTAAAACCCGACTACTAAAAGGCTTAAAACAAGACCTGCTTATCCTTAAAATAGACTCATAGATAATTAATCGTAGTCGGAGGCCATCGGTTTATCAAATACGAATGTGGTGTCCTCCGACTACGATTGTAGTATCTATGAGTCTATTTTAAGGATAAACAGGTCTTGTTATAAGCCTTTTAGTAGTCGGGTTTTAGTTTTTAACTTCTATTTTTTTTTGAGCTTTTTAGTATGTCATTTTGGACGATCACCCAGAATAGAACCAAGAAGGGCAAAAAAAAACACATTTTGGAATTTTTTGTTCTTCTTGTTATGTTGACGCTACATGTGTTATAAATTTTTGAAAAGGTCTTTTAAAGCCCTTTCATTTGATACCCATGACGAAGGTATCCGATAATTTTAATTTTTAGGTCCACCACTTCGGGGCGCAGCACAGCCGCCATCTTGGTTTTTTTCAAAATTAAACTATCTTATGTTACCTGGGTGATTAAGACGAATCCAACGACACCTCATTTGTTGAAATCGGCCGAGTAGTTTAGGCTCTGCGAGGGAACAGATGAACACACAAACATACATACCCACATACATACATACATACATACATACATACATACATACATACATACATACATACATACATACATACATACATACATACATACATACATACGCTGCTAAAATCATAACCCTCCTTTTTGCTTCGCGTAGTCGGGTAATGATTCTACATTTTATTCCACGATTTGAACTTGCGATCTCTGGAAAGGGGAAGAGCACTATCACTAGGTATGGTCGGCCACTGTCTAGGATACCCCATGGTTCTATTCAAGCTCTTACCGCGTGCGGAATAAAGGTGCCAAAAAAAGGGGTATCCTAGCGTTTGGCCGACTAGCTACCTAAGTATACTCTAGACAAGACCAAACTCCAGCGTTGTTTTTACCCGACTACGCGAAGCAAAAAGGAGGGTTATGATTTTAGCAGCGTATGTATGTATGTATGTATGTATGTATGTATGTATGTATGTATGTATGTATGTATGTTTGTGTGTTCATCTGTTCCCTCGCAGAGCCTAAACTACTCGGCCGATTTCAACAAATGAGGTGTCGTTGGATTTGTCTTAATCACCCAGGTAACATAGGATAGTTTAATGTTGAAAAAAAACAAGATGGCGGCTGTGCTGCGCCCTAAAGTGGTGGACCTAAAAATAAAAATTGTTGGATACCATCGTCATGGGTATCAAATGAAAGGACTTTAAAAGACCTTTTCAAAAATGTATAACACATGTAGCGTCAACATAACAAATAGAACAAAAAAATCCAAAATGTGTTTCTTTTGCCCTTCTTGGTTCTATTTTAGGTGATCATCCAAAATAACTAACTAAAAAGCCCAAAAAAAAAAATAGAAGTTAAAAACTAAAACCCGACTACTAAAAGGCTTAAAACAAGACCTGCTTATCCTTAAAATAGACTCATAGATAATTAATCGTAGTCGGAGAACATCACATTCGTATTTGATAAACCGATGGCCTCCGACTACGATTAATTATCTATGAGTCTATTTTAAGGATAAGCAGGTCTTGTTTTAAGCCTTTTAGTAGTCGGGTTTTAGTTTTTAACTTCTATTTTTTATTTCTCCATACCAACAGAGAAACTAAATCACAAAATGATTTATGCGCAATCATCGACATCTCAATTCCACTGGGCAGTATTTTACTTTGATTAAAGCCCTAACAAAACTCCTTTGTTATTCTACAAGTATTATTTCTGGCAATAAGACGAAGTGCCTTTCAAAACTTCATCCAAAATTATTATTTACCCACCTTCCTACACAGTTCCAGTACCGTTTCGTACCCAGTACTCACCTATTATTATTATTATTATTATTTATTTATATAAATTGTATAACATAACAGTGATAAACACTAAGGCGCTATACAATTGAATTATTATAATAGACAAGAACATTTAAATATTATGCAAATAGTAAGGAAAGGATAGATTTTGTCGATCATCAACAAGTCAATTTTGATAACACAATTTCAGAAAAGAAAAATGAAAATGAAAATTTATATAAAATGCGGTCATAACAATTAAAATTCAATCACAATTAATTGTGGACTTAACCTTGCAGCCTTCCCTTTCGCAATATCTCAAACATTCATCTGCATATGGGAGACAGTATTCGCCACTGGCACTACCAGGAGAGTATGCGAGCGAGCTCGGAGGTAATTGTCCGGTACGAAGAGCTTGCAGACCTGTGGCGTGAGCTCAGGACAATCGGACTCGCCCCGGAGTATGCGACATGTAGTCGTCATCTGCTCGCACTCACGACGAACTTGCAGAGTATTAAACCCGAGCATTCCGCAGAGGAACTGTGTTGGGTACATAAACGGATAGTAGCCATATTTCTTTTTGTATAAGGAACGCAGAAACGCTTTTTGGACTTTCTCCAACATCAGTATATATTTAGCCTCATAAGGGTTCCAGACTACAGCACCGGCTTCAATTTCGCTTCGTACCAAAGCTGTGTATAATAGTTGGACAGCTTTCGGGTTTTTGAATTCCCTGGAGGTGCGAAGAATGAAGCCGAGCCTCTTCATGCAAGTAGCAGCTAGGGCCGTTATGTGCTCGTTGAACTTAAGACTAGGGTCAAATGTGACTCCAAGGTCTTTCATCAAGTTTACACGAGTAATGACTTCGGGCCCTATCGTGTAAGTTGCATGATAGGGCTGGGTGGCCCTTGTAAAAGACATAACATAACATTTACTGGCGTTGAATTGCAGTTTGTTTTGCACGCTCCAATTGTATACTGCGTCCAAGTCCCTCTGGAGGAGATCACCGTCTGTGTCATGACCGATTTTTAAAATGAGTTTTAAATCATCGGCATATAGGAGACAGGTCGCATGCTGAATAACGGACTCGAGATCATTAATCATAAGGATAAAGAGAAGAGGACCGAGGATCGATCCTTGGCTGACGCCCGATCTTGTGTGGTATGGTGCCGAGGTATAGCAGCCATGCTTTACATACTGTTGACGGTCTTGGAGATAGTCGGCCAATAAATTGAGCAGTTTTGGGGTGAAACCAATAGAACAGAGCTTTTCCAGTAACACATCGTTGTCTACTCGATCAAAGGCCTTCTTGAAATCGAAGTATGCCACGTCAACCTGTGAAGCCTTGTCCATGTGACAAGATATTTTATGGACTAGCGTCAATAAATTTGTGTTCGTAGATCGACGGCTCCGGAAACCATGCTGGGTGTCAGAGAGATACGGTTGTAACTGAGGGGTCAACTTGCTGTGCAGCAATGACTCGAAGATTTTACCTAGAGAGCACAAGATTGCAATAGGGCGGTAGTTCTCCACACAGGAATGGTCCGAGGTCTTGGGTATCGGGCTGACACGGGAAATTTTCCATTGAGTTGGGTATTTGCCACAGCTGAGCGCTAAGTTAAATATGTTTCCGTTTGTATTTTGTCTGTGTTTTCTTTTTTTTGCATGAATAAATAATTTACTGTAGCACAGTGGTGCTACTAGTACATCCGAGCAAGCTTTTAAATAGAAGGATGGTATGTTATCAGGGCCCGGCGAGCTCCGTGGTTTCAGTTTGCGCAGTGCTACTTCAACGTCGCTTACTGTGAAGTGTGCGATGTTGATGCAGTTTGCCGTATGCGTTCGATCGGCTCTACCTGCGTCACTTGCACTTAGAGTTGGAGTATCCGGCAGGAAGACGCTCGAGAAGAAACCAGCGAAGGCGGTGGCAGCTGCCTCCCCTACATATTCCTTCCCCTCATGAGTGACCTTCGTTTCAAATCCACCCTTGGACTTTAAGCCGCCAATATGCTGCCAGAAGGCACGTGGATTCGTGTTAATATTAGCAACTACCGTCTGTACATAATTGTCATGTGCCACTGCAAGCTTGGCTTTAATGTTGGCTCTAGATGTGCTAAATTGTTCATAGATGTTTGCATCTTTGGTAATTTTCCACTTGCGATGGAGTGCCGCTTTTTGCTTAATTTCGTTGGATTATGTCACCCGTGAACCAAACTGGGTAGGTCCGTTGGCTGCCTTTTTTCCTGACCTTTTTAGTTATGCAGAGATCAAATATTGCATACACAATCGCATAGAGTGCATCAACGGCATCATTTGCATCGCGACACTCATATACAGGGTCCCATGAGGCTTGACAGGTTAAATCATAGAGCAGTTGGTAATTGCCTTTGGAAAAATTCCAATCACGTTGCGAGCCTATGTTGCTTGGGTCCAATTTTGTGGAGCGAAACGAGTTGCCTGCATTCTTGGCAACAATATCAACATCCAGAGGTGGATGGTACATGTCCGTTTTGGCGACCAAACCGGCTTCCGCCCTACGCACACTCACTCCACACCGGCCCTCCAGCGTCAGCACCACATCAAGCTTTCCTCCATAATCATTCATCACCTCATTATTCTCTTTTATACCACAAACATTCACAAAGTATCCATAGTAATTTTTAATATTTAGAGAACAACTATTCAAATTTAAATCACCTAAAATTACTACAGTTTCACCATCTAATTGAGAAAGTTTATCCTCTATTCCACAAAACCAGTTCAAGTAGACACCGTCTGCCGCCTTTGGGTGTATGTATACGACACATAGCGTGAAGTTACTGTTATTCACGGTAAACGATGCCCACAGATCTTCTCCGCGTTCAGTTTCGAGTTCCCGTCGTCGACGCAAGGTGATGCCGGGGCGGGCGGCCAGTAGTACTCCCCCACAGGTTGTACGGGGGTCGCGGCGCAGTATTGTCCAGCCTCCATCAGTTAACTCGGCGTCAGAAATAGCGGTACATAAGTTAGTCTCTGTGACTGCGAGTATATCTTGTTCCACCAATAGCAGGTTTAGACGCCAGTATCTTAGCTTAGTTCGCAGGCCTCGCACATTTTGAGACACAATGCTTAGACTGGGTGTGCTACGAACGCTAGGTTGTGAGCTATGCCCGTTGTTGCTCTGACTGGGCACTTTTCTGCACTCGAAAGGGAATCCAAGCTTTTATCCTGGCATTATCCGGCCAAGCATCGGCGGCAAAGCACTTCTCGTAGTGCGTGTCCGGTACACCAATTTTATAAGACTTATAGTCTCCTTTAGAATTTAATTCATCGACTGTACACGTCACTGTAGGGCAGAGTTCTTTTAAGTAGAGCTTTACGTCGTCGAGTCCAGAGACCATATTCCAAAGATGAATGAATTTTCGCCGTTCGACGGCCTTGAGCAAGGTGCTAGTAGAGCTGCCGTTGCCGGTACAACGCATAGAGACAGGTCGCATAGGTCTCTTAGGAACATCCACAGGCTCTCCATTTTGATCACTATCCACTTGACGCTTTTCGACGCAGTTCGCGTCAGCATTGGTTGGCTTAGGTGCAACAAATATCTTAGGTTGAGACTGGGACTTGATGGGCTCTACATCTTGGAGATTCTCGGTACCAACCTTTGACGTAGAGGCGGTACTCACGGTGTCTGCGTAGGTTTTTGGACTCACAGGATCAGTGGCGCTAGGTTGGACATTGGGCTCTGTATCTTGATGTCTACGCATCGCAGTTAACTGAGCCGTAAGTGCATCCATCTTGTGGTCGTACTGAGTTAACACCGTTGTTATCTGGCCTAGCATATCCTTCATATGTGCCACGTCTTGGCGAATGTGTCTTACCTCGGTCATAATCTCTACAAACTCAAGGCTCTGGAACTCTAGCTGTCCCGCTGCGGAGCACTTGTCTTTATCTTGAGATTCGGGTTTCTTCCTAATTGTCACATTAGCTGCACGGATCTTAGAGGCGCCGACTGGTGTATGATTGTAGTCACCTTCTTTTCTTATCCTGCACCGACATTGGGGACAGACCCAGTCTGCCTTCTCCTCAGCAGTTAATTTAGCTGTTGTAGCACACGCTGGGTGGAAGCGGTTTGTGCAGCCGGTAACCATGCAGGACAGCTCTTCCTCACCTTCATCGAGCGGAGTTCCGCAAGCGTAGCAAAGCAATACGGCGGCCGCTGTTGCAAGAGCGATAGGTATAGGCGTATTTGGCATAGGTGATTTATGGAATTAAACAAATTATTAAACAAAAATTTGTGACTCACTCAAGTTCCGGCCTTGTACAGCTGTGCGTGACAGGGAGATATCAATGCTCGAGAGGGACGAAGCGATGCGCCGCACTGTCTGCGACTCCGCAGACCGGTATTATTCTTTCTGTATTGTGCCGGTGTCCGGTGGTGTTGGGTGGGATCGCGGGTCATTGACCGCGCTCAGCCGTTATTTGTGAGCGGGCAGTGATTTTGTGGTTAAAATAATCACTTACAACCGTTCTGCTTGGACGATTTGTATCAGTATTCCCTCGGGATACAAGATATCGGGAGTGGGTTTTCACAGTTCACTTGGGAGCACAATAAGCTTTACGGGTGTATAACTTTACTTCCAGATAGGCAACTTTAAACCAAGGTTTAGAAATATTTAAACGGAGCGTTCAACGAAGCGATGTTCACCAGACGGGTGCGCGAGCGAGAGTGGTAAAACGTTGAACCTAGGTAAAACGTTGAAACTTTCAGCAGATAGGTATATTGTACAGTAATTTTACATAACTCATCTACACGGTCACCAACAAAATAACCGCGACCAATTTTTAACAAAATTTTAATTGTAGATAGTTTATTATTTGTCGTAGAGCTAGATAGTTTATTATTGGCCACTGTTTTTTTTTTCAGTCATAAAGTCACGTTAACAATTATTTTCTTAATGTGTTTTCTACAACTTTAGCTCGCTGCATATTGATCCATATTGTATAGTTGCCATTGTATGAGCTTAAACATCATACTACATAACATTACCTACTATTTTTTGCCCGCGACTTCGTCCGCGTAAATTTAGATCAAAAGTTGCCTGTGTTTTTCCCTGTTATCGATGTCGGCGCGGACAAATTCGCGAGAAAACGCTAGTATAGCCTATATTTTATTTCAGTGCGTAAGCTTTTTGAACTCTAGATTGCATCCCCATCCGTTTCAGCGTGGAAGCGTAACAAACCCACTTACAAATCGCATTCATAATATTTGAGAAAACAACGAAAAGTCTAACAAACAAACTCTCAATTTCCGCCTCTATCTTAATTTGCGATTCCGCAATATTTCGCCGGTTAGTTCCCATACTTCACATGTCTAGTGAAAATAAACTCAGCACCTCAACCTCGCCGCCTTCACTCAGTCGATAACAGGCTTAATAAATACGGTGCAGACCACTGCCAAGGTACAGAGGAGGTACAGCGACTTAGGTGCCGTCAAGCACCTGAAGGACTACCTATTTAGGGTGCTGATGGGGCTGTCACGCTTCTGCAGTGCATCTGGCATGTTCGCCGAAGCGCGGGTGGACTGCTTCTACACTACAATGCGTAAGCGCTGCTGCTCACTGCTCTGCAGGGTGCGGGCCAGCTCCAATAGCATCCTGAAAATGATAGCGGATCGCGACGACTCGCCTTACATGCGTGATTACTCCAACCAACATGAAAAGCTGAATTGTATTTGAATGTAAATATCTAAACTTTTTCAATTTTAATTTAATTTCAACTACTAACACATAGGGTAAGACTACTAACAAAATGTATGAATTTTTGTAATTTAAAATAAATGTATTAATAATAACTACGGGAAATTTTCTGCAATTCTACACAAATCTGTAAACTTTGAGAACGTACCTAAGACAATCCGGGCACATTCGGAAAAAAACCGGTGCTGATTCTCATACAATTTACGTGCGGAAAATTATCCGTAGTGCGTGATTAGCCTTAATGAGGGGTTTCACTGACACCCACTAGACGCTGACAGTTGAGTTTCGCCAAAATAAACTACATGACGCTTGTTAATTGTAATCTACATAGAGTATACCTGGGCTATACCTATCATCATTATATTTAAGAGTTGTCCTCTTGTCTGTGCAGTATTCTCCATGAACTTCGGTCACAGGCCATGTTCCTTTGCAGCCTCGTAGCTGGTATCATAGAGTATACCTAGGATATAACCGATCCATATTTTGCCCTTCTCTATAATTATTGTCGAAAGACAATTGAGATAATAGATGTTTCCTGCCTAAAATTAAAAGTTTGTGGGAATTGACCGCATTGAAGTAAAATTTGGAAACTGTGCCTGGCTAGGGTAGATCTGACTGGATCTCAATCAAGATTTTCAAGATGCTTTTCCAGGTTATGTTTGTGGAAATTTATCGTTTCGTGAATTTTACTGGCAATAAATAACACTGGCAAAAACATAGCTGGAGTTATAACTTGGCCAATCAAATAATCTAATTAAGATGAAAGAACTGTACCTCCTCAATACCATACCGCTGCAGTTAACAGATAAGAGTGTGATGCATTAGCGGGCGCGGCTGTTGTTCTGTGTTCGGAACACAGAGTAAACAGTGCGAGCGTTATCTGTGGCACGCCCCCTTTGGCTTCAGACAGTGGGAACTGGAGGTGTGCTGACTGTGTGTCTTAAATACTGTTGTTTCTTGGAGAATGAACGCGTATTTTGCTAAATAGAGTAGGGCTGTCAGTGGGAAATAAGAATGGTCGAGGCTTTTTGTTTTCGCAGCGAACAACAAAGAGTACCTACAGCGAGCTACCGAAGTAAATCGGAAGCTGTTCATTTACCTGCTTTTGTGGCACACAAAAATAGAAGTTAAAAACTAAAACCCGACTACTAAAAAGCTTAAAACAAGACCTGCTTATCCTTAAAATAGACTCATAGATAATTAATCGTAGTCGGAGGCCATCGGTTTATCAAATGCGAATGTGGTGTCCTCCGACTACGATTAATTATCTAAGAGTCTATTTTAAGGATAAGCAGGTCTTGTTTTAAGCTTTTTAGTAGTCGGGTTTTAGTTTTTAACTTCTATTTTTTTTTTGAGCTTTTTAGTTAGTTATTTTGGATGATCACCTAAAATAGAACCAAGAAGGGCAAAAAAAAAACACATTTTAGAATATTTTGTTCTATTTGTTATGTTGACGCTACATGTGTTATACATTTTTGAAAAGGTCTTTTAAAGCCCTTTCATTTGATACCCATGACAATGGTATCCGATAATTTTTATTTTTAGGTCCACCACTTTAGGGCGCAGCACAGCCGCCATCTTGGTTTTTTTCAAAATTAAACTATCCTATGTTACCTGGGTGATTAAGACAAATCCAACGACACCTCATTTGTTGAAATCGGCCGAGTAGTTTAGGCTCTGCGAGGGAACAGATGAACACACAAACATACATACATACATACATACATACATACATACATACATACATACATACGCTGCTAAAATCATAACCCTCCTTTTTGCTTCGCGTAGTCGGGTAAAAAGGCCAAAAAGAACAGACATGTTGACGAAATATTTCTAATTTTTCAGCGTCTCTCTCTCTTACAAGCTTTACTGCCGATTTCTGAATTGAAAAAAATCACTAAGCAAATACGTAAGTATCGTTCTGTCTCTGCAGATTTCTCACAAAAGAGCGTGACAGAACGATACTTAACTATTTACTTAGTAAAATTCTCAATTCAGAAACCGGGCTTTAGTCCCACATTTACATGCACGATATATTATATACTATTATTACAAAATACAGGGTGTAGACAAAAAGGAAGTATTTCAGCATTTGCTGCAATTGAAACATGCACATCCTGGGGGGTTACCCTTGACGCTATTGCGATCAAATTGTAAAAGTTTTAAGATTAATTTATCTTTGAATTTGCATAGTAATGCTTTGATTTTAAATACTTTGTAATGTTTATTCAAAAGTAAGGCTGTTTTATTCAATAAAAACACAAAATGCGTCTTAATTTGTAAAATATTAAATTTTGTAAATTGCGCCATATTGCGGCCGCATTGGAAAAATGCATCAAAGGTAGAGGGGCTAATCTTCTCTTAATTTTCTTCATGTCGTTCGGCGTTCCTTTTTCATATTTATACAATCCATGCTACAAATAATTGAGTTACTCCCTCCCCGACCCCAACTAAACCCTCAATTAGTCACTTCTAAATAACCTAGGTACCTACCTACCTTCATGTTTGTATGAACTAGCGACCGCATGAAAGGACACTACAGAACCACTGAACGCCCTAGAAACCTCAACCGGTGCGTGTCAACAAACGACGTGTCAGTTTAGCCGGAGGCTAACCCGTTTACCTCGAAGAAGGACCTTATTAACCGGCTCAAAGTTATCTATCACTCAATCATTCACAAAGAGGGAACTTTTGTCCGGAGCCCTTTCGACTCCTGACGAGGATAGCGGCGTGAAAATGAAAGGAAACGCCGCTCTGACATAATCACTTACTTCCGCGGGTGTGTCATCGTACCCTACGTACCTAAAGGTTGGGTTTTCAAATACGAAACAAGTGGAAAAATACTGCATGCTAAGTTTTATCTTCGACGTCTTAAGGCGCTGTGCATAGTGAATCGCCCGAGCGCAACGAAAAATGCACAACATCGATTCCTGTATCAAGTACACTAAAAAAATCGAAAATTTTCACATATCAAACCCTAGAATTAGTTGGGGCCTATCTAAAACAGCCAGTTTCGTTTTGACATTAATAAACGTTTTGAAGATATTTTGCTTGAAAAAAAATAGGCGGCGCACTTTTTTTAAAGCAAAATATCTTGCAATCTGTTATGGATATCAACACAAAACTGGCTGTGTTAGATAGGTCTCAACTAATTCTAGGGTTTGATATGTGAACATTTTTGTTTTTTTTAGTGTATTTGATACAGGAATCGATTTTGTGCATTTTTCTTTGCGCGCGGGCTAAATCACTATGCCCAGCGCCTTAAGCCGGAATTAAATTACGAAACTAGTGGCATGAAATAAATTTCGTGACACTAGTTTTACCAACAGTTTCACGTGTTGGTAATTTAGTAGTTTCGTAATGTAATTCCGGCTTTAGCGTATCGATGGCAAACGGTACTTTAGGCTGGAAGATAGCAGCGTGGCGGGAAATTTAAAATTTTCACAGTTTTTACATTTTGTAGGTAAACTTTCCCGCCACGTTGCTATCGTCCACCCTTAAGGTTCAATTCAACGAAAGTAGTACCTAAATCTAAACTGTTTTGGCCCAGAATTCGACCACGTTAATGGTAGGTACAGTAGCCTAGGGCTACTGTACAATTGTTTACAATAATGAACAGAATACGGTTTTATTGCCGCGAACGAAAAATCGCTGAACAAAAATAGCTCAGTTTAGCTACAAAATGAAAAAAAAAAACTGTGATGTATTTCCGGCCACGTTGCTATCATCCCACCTTAACCAGTAGTACATGGAACCGAAGAATCGCTGCGTTCTGTCGCTCTGTGACTACTCGAGTCGACATCTCCGCGAGTTCTCATAACATTTCATTTTCGGTTGTCTGAGGCAGCCGTGTTCAAGCGGGTTTAATTACGCGTTTACACAGAGGTTATTGTGAATTGAGATACGTTACTGAGGGCCTGTTTCTGAATTGAGAAATTCATCTAGGGATCATTCTATCACGTTCTTTTCTGGGACGCGGACGTCTGCAGAGACAGAACGATACTTTTTACGTTAGTGAAATTCTCAATTCAGAAGCGACTGCACAATCAGTCGAGCAGGAACATAGAGGCATGGGCCTCGAGTTTGAAACCAGTTGTGTCGAGATGATATAATCGCGTAAAATCTATTTATAAGATTAAAAAAACTGATACTTACAAAAAATATTTAGCTTGGCCTAAAAATAGGTAAGTTTAGACGAAATTATTTTTTGAATTTTATGTTTTGGTGCCAAAAATCGGCCTTTTGTTTTTTTTTTAAATGTTTTGATATACCCAGTGTCACTCGCACATTCAAGACAAATCTAAAAATACCTCGAAAGCTCAAATCCATCAAGCCGTTTAGGCTACAGAGTGTGCCAAAGAAAATATACATAGTACATACATAATATACATATCTACATACACTCGAAAAACATAACCCTCGTTCTGGGTCAGTCGGGAAAAAAGACATGGTTATATTAAATTCGTGCGAAGTCAACTTAGTCGTGTGATAAAATACGACATGGGTAATATTTCTTCTAATAGCACTTTCACTCTAAAATCAACACGCAATTTGCTAAAATCGACGTAACGTTTTGCGTATATTAGATCTCGTGGCTACTCGAGCCGGGCCGCTTCCAATGAACGACTCTCGAGCGACTGCGAGCTCGCGAACGGGTAGGTATGTGACACAATGGTGTGACAGAGGACTATTTCTAATGCACGTTGGCGATTTCAATAGAAATATAATCCGTGCGGGATTAGAATGGGATAATACCTTTTGGAACTGAGAAGCTCGCGGTCCTGTAGCGTCAGCATTTCTGCAAACTCTAGTTGTCTATGGGAAACTCGCGTCGAAACTTGCTTGTGTTTTCTGTGCGCGTGGGTGACTGCTCGAGTTTTATCACGTTTTATTCAATTAATGCAATAACATTGAATCCTTTTAGATTACAACCATAAAACATTTTTGTGTATTTTTAATTTCGTAACCCTATGATAGAACGTAGAACTAACATTTTTTTTAATGACGCTACTCGAGAACTGTCATTTTCGATTCAGTTCCAAAAGGTATTATCCCATTCTGATTCCGCACGGATTATATCTCGATTGGCCATGCTGCGACGTAGCATGATCGCCTCGATAGATTACGCTCGATACCAGCTTTCTATTTTAAATGTAGGTACATAGAGCCGTATGCGTATATCACCAATCCTCAGTGGGCAGGGCACGCATGGTGATCAAACCCGAACGCTCTCTCTATCTCTCATCTCTTTCTGAGAGAAGGCCTGTGCCTAGTCAGTGGGATGTGCAGTGTTGACTATCTTGTAAAGGCTTGTATTACAGAGCAATACAGACATACTTAGTCCGCTGGCTCAGCGACCCGAAGTGGGTCTTGCCCTCAGACACGAGAAGTCGCCACTGGTCTCTGTGCTGCGCGTTCGCTTTCCAGTCGCCTGCCTGTAGTTCGCGCAGGGCCCTTAGCCTGTAACACAATGGTGCCAAAACGGGCTGTCAGGTGACGACTTCAATTACGATTTGCTAACGCTGTCTGTCCTTTTAATGTTTTATGTAGTACAGCAAAGAATATTTTGATTCTAATTCTAGAGGATTAGTTCTCTGGTTGTAGGAGAAAAACGAGGAGAGCCCGGTTTTGTCCTTCTGCCGGGACGCCATTGACCCGCCATTGCATTACAGGCTAAGGGCCCAGGTCTTTGTCGACTTCATCCTTCGAGCGGTATTTGGGACGACCACTGGTCTTCGACCGCTTGGTACTCCAAGGTAGACCCTCTTCACTGCCCGACAGACATATACCTCAATAACACCATGCCATGTTTTCTAGTACAATAAGGAATATTCTAATCTTCTAATCTAATCTAATAACTTTCGTTTAGTCTATTCCTGATCGACAAATTCTTGGCCAACTCCGGTCACCGTTCTCGTTCTTAGTGCTTTGCAACACCGTCCATCTTCGATACGGCCAGATGTCGATCCTATCTACACTTTAGTCCCAGGTATTATTTGCGTGCGACTACTCTGGCTATTGGTAGACCCTTGACTTTACTTTTAGGAGGAGCGGGTGATCGTGCTCTTCGACTATAAAGGGAAATTTCCCGCCAAGCAGATCTTATGCTTGGGGACCGGCCGGGTCCAACTGAACATAGTTGGACGTTCTATATATACTCAGCTACGAAAGATATTTTGCTGGCGCGATGCAGGATTGTAGCGAGTAGCGATTTGACAGCTAGAGTATGTAGCAGTTTCCTGTGCGCCCGACAGGGGTCGCTACATACTGTAAAGACAGCGGGAATGCAATGTATAAGATTGCCGTTTGACCGACGGCGTTGGCGTGAAAAGAAACCAGCTGACTAATTTTGTGTGATGGAGCCTATTTCTACTTCGCATAGATATACCAGTCCATTTCATAGGCATAGTAGGGGTGCGAAAAATCACACACCACGCGCGTTCATTTACAACCTTCCCTGTCAATTTTAGGCTGACCTACCCCTGACACTTGTGGCGTATCCCGTATGCCTTAAAATCAAAGATGTGAAAGAGGCAGGCGAGGTCACTTTACGCTGGTGGATGCAATGCCACGCATCGCTACCAACTCGATGAGATTATAGGGAGAACGCGGTGGAAAGATTTAATTGATTTATTTATCCCCATATCCAATTAGGTTTGGTGCGAAAAATTCATTACCACGAGGAAAATCTGCTCTAGGGAGTCGGATCATAATATTTTGTTGGTGGCTTTTGCACGCAACTCCAACTCCAATTTGCGCTCTAATTTTATGAAATTCTGATAAAGGTCAGAGTTTTTAGTGTGGCCATACTTACAAAATATGAGTGTTTTTGTGCACTTGTTACACATTTACATGTCAGGTTTTGAATGGTTAAAAATTGCAAATAAATTATACCAGGGGTCTACCAGCTAAAACGAAGCCGATTACCATTGGCGAAAATCGAAGTTCCATTTATGAAAAAATTACTGGGTGGCAGTACATTTTTCATAAATCGAACTTCGATTTTCGCCAATGGTAATCGGCTTCATCTCAGCCGGTAGACCCCCAGTAGGCCTTACGTACATTATGCGCAAAACAAAAAGATAAACAAGAAAAGTCTGTTGCTAAAACGAAACTTGCAGCGGTAGATCTCAAACTCCTCAATCAACTTCCGCATCTCATTATACAAAGGGTCTGTTTATCCGTCACTTTATTATAGTTTGAAGCTCAGGGGAGAACCGTAACTCAAAATAATTACTACAGGAAGTTAACTCAGTAGTAGCAAACTTCGGACTTCGCCATGAGCACCGTCGACTTATTTGCTTGGAGCCGACATCAGTGTGATAAGACGAGAGAATAATGCCACCTCGAATGGGCAATAAAGCTAGGCGTCCATAAGCGGCGGATCGGGCCGACCCGGCCGCCACTTAAAAGTCCGCCTGCCTGTATTTATAAGAAATAGCGTCCACTAGCGGCGGACTATTGCGCTGCGGCCCGCCCCGCCTCGATCCGCTTCTAGTGGACGCCAGCCTTAACAAGGTGAGCTTATCTTCTATAGTGACTATTCTGTGCCCCGTGCCTGTACATTTAGCGGGCGTATTAATTCGACAGCCCGTGAATAATAATTTATCGCCCTTCAAGACGTCAGTAAACTTGCACAGTTTAACGAAATTGTCGGCGGGGCTGGTAACTTCAAGTCTGTACAGCGTGAGATCAGGGATTATCCTCCAGTTTTTTTTATCTTCGGAGAGTCTAAAGCCGCGTTTTCAGCTAACTTCAGCAGTTCTCCCGAAAAATAAAAAATAACGTCTATGAGTGATAGAAAAAGGGAAAAATAGTAGAGAAACAATGATTGCTCAGGGTGTTTCTACTTCTAGTTCGAAGCGTACATATTATGAAAGAAAGCTACGTTCGTGCCAAGTTTCAGATCTCCTGCCGACATCAACATACATCTCGTTAAGGACCCCCAATGCCTATTAGTAGCGAGACAGCCATAAATTAATGTCAGTTATTACAAAATATTCACAACATTATTCTAAACTTAAACTTTCGTGAGCACTGCCCATTTTTCTATTTAATCACGGTTTTACTCACTTGTATTTTGTCGGTGTAGTCGATTAGTGAGTAAAACCGTTATTTAATAGTAAAACATTATTTTACGCAAAACCGGGATGTTTTCGTTGTTCTCCTACAACCAGCGAACTAATCCTTTAGGATTAGACTCATAATATTCTTTGCTGTACTACAATAACATTAAAAGGACCGACACTGGACCGACAGCATCAATAAATCGTAAAATTAAAACCGTCAACCGGAAGCCCACTTTGGCACCATTGTGTTACAGGCTAAGGGCCCTGTACACAGTTGTTGTTTTTGTCAGCTAATTAAATTTTGTACCTCATTGGCTGGCTTGTTAGTTTAACGTTGGGTAAACAACGTTGGATTAACGAACACTGATTGCGTAAAATAACAGTGATTGCGTCCTCAGATTGTAGCGAAATAAAAAAATCATGTAAGCACAGAATGAAACTGTTTTCAGGAAATTCAACTGAGCGACGTTAGTAATACTATGGAAAGTGCATGCCAGTTTTTAACAGGGGTTAAGCAGATACTGCCTTAAATAACAAAAATAAAAATCTTCCGATTTATGGGACTACATGAGAAATATGACCTTCCAAACAAAAATAATCATCAAAATTGATCAACCTAGAAAAAACTTCTAAGGTAACAAACATAAAAAATTAAAGACGGGTCGAATTGAGTACCTCCCTTTTTGAAGTCGGTTAAAAAGTGAAGGCAAAATATAACCTTATTAACCACGTCTCGCTTTCTGCGGGGGGAGCATGACTTTTATCGAGGCGGATTTATCCAACAAAATGGCGGTTTATCAGCATTTTTGACGTCTATAGTGGGTTATATATCGCTTTTGACGCTATATAACCCACTACAGACGTCAAAAATGCTGATAAACCGCCATTTTGTTGGATAAATCCGCCTCGATAAAAGTCATGCTACGGGGACTGGTCTGGGTATAATTTTGTTTTTTTTTTTTTTTCTGTTTTCGTCTTGGCTTTTTGTGTGTCTTCAAAACGTAGTAAATGTTTTTATTTTTTAATATACCCGAGTAAAAGCATCCATTCCATTCGGTAAGATTTTACATTTTACAAAAAAAAAACTATACTAGCTCTGAGGTCAGACGAAATGCCTCCCCTGAAGGCAAAGCAAGCAGATCAAAAGCCAATCAAATTATAATAATTCGCGAAAGTTCCTCTATTAATCAAATAGCAACCTTAGGGCACCGATCGCTCTTATTAAAAGTTTCACTCCCTAATTGTAAATCGAAAGGCCGAAATCCCTATTACTTGCCGTTACGCAGGGGAGCGTGGTAAAGTGTGTAGACCAATGCAAGAGATAAAAGAAAAAAAATGAAAATAATAAATAATGAATATTGTAGATAAATCCACGAAAAAATTCTTTTTTGTCTTTGCATAATTGGGTAATTCTACGGCAGAGCAATTCCCGTGGCATTTTTTATTGTGTTCTAATGTGTTGTAAAGTAATGTGAGAACATACAATTATCTGAAAACCCTTATTTCAGATAATTTTATGTTCTCACATTACTTTACAACACATTAGTAACAATTTTATAATCACGTAACAATAAAATTGTTACTAATGTGTTCTAAAGTAATGTGAGAACATCAAATTATCTGAAAAACCTTAAATAAAAAATGCCACGGGAATTTGGAAGGCAAAGTTTTTTGTTCGAAAGTCCGTTATTGGCTTAATCTTATCTTTATACAATATTGAGAAACTAATTTCAATATTTTTTATTTTGGTTCAGTAGTTTGGATTTTACAACGTTTCAAAGATACGGTTTTATGACGTCACGCGACGGTCTGCATACTGTTGGCGGTCATAGGAACAAAACATCAGGAACCAGTAGCACGTTACGTCGGCTGTAGTGGAACTGATAAGGTGAGAATGAAGCTGGCGTGCTTTGAGACTGAGGGTGCTCGAGAGCGAAAAAGGGGTTGACAAGCTCTGTCAGGGGTCACCACTAATAGGAGGAGCGGGTGATCATGCTCCTCACTATAAAGGGAAATTTCCCGCCAAGCAGATATTATGCTTGGGGACCGGCCGGGTCCAACTGAACATAGTTGGACGTTCTATATATACTCAGCTACGAAAGATATTTTGCTGGCGCGATGCAGGATTGTAGCGAGTAGCTATTGACAGCTCGAGTATGTAGCAGTTTCCTGAGCGCCCGACAGGGGTCGCTACAAATGCTTATTTCTGAAAGACTATCTAAACTATCTAGCTCGCAGGGGAAACAAGCCTTGTACCTCTGTGAAAAGTCGAGGAAAGGGCACTAAGACCCATTTATGTCAGCCCCCATTATCCCCCGGAACATATTGCCATTATTGGGCGCGGCTTTAATGGCGAATCGAATCACCTTTTATAGTGGTCAATAGGGCTGTCTCAATGTGGCGTATCGGATTCGCACTTTAAAAGCCTATTAGTGATTTATTTTTGTTCAATAATGGAAAATTCTTGCCTTGCTTTAAATTTAGGTAAATTGTAATTGATATTATTCTTTAAAATTAAAATCAGACTGCAGACTAAGTAAAAATTTGCTTTGGTAATTTGAAACTAATGAAAACTAAATTATTCATAGATTTATTTAATACTTAACTTACTTTGAAGAAAACACTTTGTAAAATGATTCATATTTTTTCTGTAATGTATGATAATATCAACTTAATTATCTTGTTATTTTTTAAATAAATTGCCAATCCGATCTCTACTTATGTAGAGCTTATGCTTTACTATAAAGTTAAATAAATACAGGGTAAGTAATAAAAAAAAGGCTTTCTATAATCTGACATTTATAAGGAGAGTGACCCTTGGAGAACGATTCTGGTAACTTATGACTGTTAATATCAAAAAGGGACATGGTAGCGGGCAATCCACATATTTTCTTGATGATATGACTATGTTTGAAGTTATATTAGGCTTATGTAACCAAATCCATCGATATAACCGATTATTATCTCTGTGATTTTTTTGCTGAACATAATATTGACTTTTTCACAAGCACTACAATTTGATCCAGATTCTAGAGCAAATTATAGAGCTTGTGAAAAATTCAAAATTATTATATGACAAACGATAATATATCTGTTACAATTATACTATCCCTAGCACGGCTAAGTGCTTGTGAAAAAAAAATTAACGGAGTGATAGAAGTTAAAGATACAGGATCGGACCCCAGCCCATTAATCGCATTAGATCTTTTGCGGTTACTCTAACCAAACAGACCACAAGACAAACAGGGGGTCTACCGGCTAAGACGAAGCCGATTACCATTGGCGAAAATCAAAGTTCGATTTTTGAAAAATGTGCTGCCACCTAGTTTATTTTACTGCCACCCAGTTCATCCTACTTATATTATAAAAGCGAAAGTTTGTGAGTGAGTGAGTGAGTGTGTTTGTTACCTTATAACGCTGAAACAGCTGGATGGATTTGGATGAAATTTGGAATGTAGATAGCTGAGACATCAGAATAACATATAGGCTACATATTATCACGCTTTGGCGCTTAGGAGCAAAGGAAATACACAAAGATTATCGTATAGTGGCTATTTGTATAAAAGTGAACGACAAAACCATTTATCATAGACCCTCTGTCATTACGTAGCGTTGAGCTATTTACTTTCCTAAATCCATCGAAAACTGAATAACGGTGAATTTTGATCTACCAAAAAGTCCGAAATGTGCCGCAACTATGCATTACAATCAAACGATAGGCAACAATGAAGAAGTTGTTTTTAATTATTGCTGTCATCCATCACTGTCACAAAAATGGTATCAAGAAAGCAATACAGCAGAAATCAACATTGTGTTATTATAAAAAACAGGCAAAAAAATATTGTTTCAGTGATAGCTACTTACCTACAAACTGAAAGAGCCAATAAGTAAATCCTTACTTTAAAAACTTTTCATCCAGCAGTGTTTATCAAAGATCTTTACAAAGTTGCGGTCCGACGTGCGTCCTGATATCTCTTGGCCAGACGAGATGGTATGTCCGGTCAGTGCATTGCTGATTGCTGGTTATTCAGGGAAGAATAAGGATGCACCAGACCTCGAAGAAAACTAAAGATACGATGTTCTGACCAAAAAAAGCCGCTGAGTGTACTGTGCAAGTATGAAAAACATTGTAGAGTCTTGAGCCACCAAAGGCGCATAAAATCAGCCAGTGATGGTGTAACATGAGCAACATGACCGCTTTATTTCCACTAAGTACCTATTGAGTACCTAGAAGGACTAGACACTTTTACATAATATCAAGGGGCACTTTTACATTCGTAATATCATAATCGCCTATTCATTGTTGATAACTCTGATAGGCTTTCCAGATACTTCAGAAGTTCAGACTGACGAGAAGATTGGAGCATGTGAAAATCCCCGAACCGCCTGCGTGGCGGTGTTGCCCGCATTAAAGATGTGTGAGGAATAGAGCCAGAAGAGGTGTTTCGTGCCAATCTTAAGCTGTACCGACAAGGTCGCTTCGTCATAACTGTCCTGATGCTCCACAGTGCAGCTGATAGGATCTCCTGGAGGCGACCCCAGCGCGCTCAAGTTAGCGCGTTTCTGGGACTGCAAAGTGTGACTCTTTCAACACGAACGATGACAACACGACGATTTAAAACCGTTGTTTCAGTATGCTTAGCATGGTCGTTTTGACACTCTCTCGAACTCGAGTGACAGACGTGCCATGTCTATTGTGCGAGCATGGCAGGCGGGATTCGAGATGGCAATAGATTAGGGTCATGTCGAGCAGAAAGTAGATAGTGCAATTTTTAATAAAAATGTTGTATTTTTGTCTCTATCGCCATGTTGGCATAGAGCCAACTCGAGCCCGACCGACAAGTTGACAGTTTTGCATAGAGAAGGGCCTATCTCGGGCTTACCATGCTGCACGTACAGACTATGGTATCGTAGACGCTAAGAAGATGCGTTTAGTGTTTCAGAAGGGCAGCCCATAGAAAAAAAGAACTATTCAATGTGATAGACATAATATGGATAAGTTTTTCTGATATTATGATCGTTGTCTTTGATAAAGCATTCTCCGCGACTTCGTCCGCGCTGACTAAGATTAACAGTTGCAGCTCTATTTTTCCCCGCCATCGAAGTCAGTCAGGGGAAAGCTACTTAGCAATTTATAGCTAGTGCCCACGACTTCATTCACGTGGATAAAAGAAAAAGGATAAAAGTTTGTGGTTATTTAGCAATTGTACCTAGCATTTTTTACCACCTAGGTAGTATTAAATGTACTTATAACCGACCCCCAGTGC